>JACSVZ010000016.1:21832667-22265167 GCA_014706295.1 Lycocorax pyrrhopterus obiensis | reverse complement strand
CGTAGGTTACACTTTTCATGTGTCATCCTGAACTGACACACCAGGGTTAGGGGCAGAATAATGCTGAGGGAAAAAAGGATCTTGTATTGTCCCACTACAGCCATCCCAACACCTTTTAAACAAAGATGCACAATAATACAGTTGGGAAAATTAATATAACCTGGTTACTCCTTTTATGACATTTTAGGAATGGTGAAATTACCTCGGTCCATTTTACCATCCCACAGAAAATCACAAGCAGCCTTACAGGAGGCTGAAAATCTCCATATTTATGAATGAGGGATGGATGATTAAGATAAAAGCATCCTTGCTATTGATCACGGGCCTCTCTCATCTATTAAAATAATAAAACTACATAATGCTGCAGCACTTAGAACTCAGCACTGGAAGAAGGTGACCGAGTGTAAACGCTGGTGGTCATGGCTCAAACATGCCTGGTGGGTTTGTGCACAGAGCTCTCAGCACCACCAACACTTACCAGTGACCAGAAACTGGTCTAGTAAAGCATCATTCCCAAACTATCAAAATACAGACCTGTATTAAATATTTTTATTACATTTATTATTCTGGTTTTCTTAAGGAAAAAAAAAGGTATTTTTTCCAAGTGAAAATCATGGGGGTTTTACAGCAAAAAGTGTGTGCTTTTGCTTGGCAGAGGGTGGAATATCTCAGTCATGCTGGAAAACCACGGCCTGCTGGCCTGATATTAGCCTGGATCCAACTAGAAACACTTTTCTGTTTTAACCCAGGTGGAATTGCACAATTATAAGAGCAAAAGCCTATGCTTGAGAGGAAATGGAGAAAGTTGTTCTTGCTGAAGAAAGGAATAAAGGTCTGTTCAGTGCTCCACAAAAAGCTTACACAAAGAGGGGAGCTGAGCACAGCTCTGGAACCCAAGATCAAGGCCAGGATTGTGCCCCATGGTCGGACCAGGCACTGAGCATGCATTTGTCCTTCCAGGAGGGGAGGAAGCACCCTGGTTTTCCATCAAGGAAAAAACCAGCTTCTCCAGAACATGATGGACACAATCCATATAAAAACTGCTCCACCCACGCACCTACACCTTGTCTGTACCCAAACTAAGGTTTCAAGAGAAGCCCATCAGCTCAACGAGGCCCCTTCCACCAACTCAGCCAGTTTGAAAAAGGGAAATACCAGCAGTTGTTTGAAGCCAGCCTCCATCCCACTGAGAGGATGTGGCCATGGACACTGCAACAAATTCTGGAGCAGCTCACACAGACATTCTGCTTTGTGATTGTGTTTGTACAGCCCCAGATGCTCCTTTGGCTCTCTGGGGACTCTGACAGTGCCACCAAGCCCCTGGTAACAACCTGCTGCAACAGGTGCCTAAATCCTGCCAGATGCAAATGATTTCAGCATAGATTCTTTCACAAACTGCAGTAAAAAGCCTAAAACTTCATACTGAGTGTCATTTCTTCTGTATAAAAAAAAAATACACCCACACAAGTCTAATTGCACTGACGTTTTCCTTTAAATTACCTTGAAAACCATGAGACAAATAAATTTCATGCATCTCCATGTGTATACTAAACACCCACCAAAGAAAAGGCATGTTGTGAAGCTACAGGATTCAGTTTACAAAACTGAATTAAAAGGGAGCAGTAGTAGGACATTTCCTGACCTATTTTTCTGTAATTTAATGTGGTAGCATCGCAGGAAAAGCATTTACTGTGTATTTGTCAAAATGACCTGTTCATATTTTTCTATTCATATTTCCAATGAAAATATTTATATAATTATTTACCTCTGAAAGGCCTTGATGTGTCTGCAGCTCAAAATACAGACAAATATGGACTTGGATCTGATGGTCCTTGTGGGTCCCTTTTGATTCTGGATATTCTATGATGTTATGATTTTTATATAGCATCAATTACAAACTGAACCTGGTTTTTAAGGGTTAACAGCTGAGGGATACAGATAACTTCTTTTTAATTACTTGCTACAAAATTTTTGAACCCTTTTCCTGGCTGCCTTTCCCAGGTCACATTCAGAAGCAGATATACCAAAATACTCTACCATGTGTCTGACCCAAACACAACCAGGACAGGAACCTTCACAGGAGAAATGAAAAAGGAAAGGAAAAGATAAAGAGAAAAATAAAGTCTATCCTCTGAAGATATGCAGACCCATATTAGAAATGCAGGAGGTTGAGACAGTTTGGACAAATGCCCAAACTTCTGAGAGTTTAATCAAAACTAAACCAACCAATCATCTTCCCCTTTTGAGATTTGCCCAGCAACAATTACGATCAGTTTTAAAAACCACAAGTACTTAATAAAAACTAGAATATTATAAATCTTCTGCCACATGAAGCTAATAAAAATAAATAATAATAATAAATTTTAATGTTTAAGGTACCCAGGCCCAAAGGCACTAACCTGTATTTGTGCCTCAAGTCAATGATATTAATAGTTCTAGAAATATTTGAATAAATGTAGTTTTTGCAAAAGGGTATTTTTCTATCCACTTGCCAGGTATTAGACTGATTATATTGACTGCACTAGGACTTGTAATGAGATTGTTTAAGACATTATTCTATTTACATGTTCATCTGACATTACTAAACATCTATTTGTTTCTATCACAGAGAATTTAGAAATATGTTCCAGAGAGCAAGTTGTTGGCCATAAGGGCCATCATCAACATCATTCTTTCCAGTTTGCTATTCAATTTAACAGCATCAGCTCTGGCTTGCACCAAGTGCTCAGCTTGGGCTGCCTGCAGCCAAGCAGCCCCACACATCTCTTTGGGAGCACAAGGAGTCGTTTCCTTTGCCAGCCCTCCAAGTGATACTTTTTGTTTCCCACCGCCTCGTCCGTCTCTCTCACACGTCCTTTCAAATGCGGACGATCCCGTAACGCTGTGGTTGATACCACCCCAAACCCAGCGGGTGCCCAACATTTCGACATCACCGACGCACCACAGAAAATATTCACCCTTCATGGAACTGCTTTGGTTTAGCTGACTTGGTTCTAGCGGGAAGAGCAGAGGTAAAACATTAATCATCCCTTTAAAAAGTGTGGAGCTGGCGGCAAACTGCCGCGTGATTTCGGTGCCGTGATCCCACAGGCAGTGGATTGTCCCTAAGCCCCAAATCTGGGCTCTTTCCCCACTTCTATTCAAGAAAAATTCCCATATAAATCTTCCAGTGGCTTTTGCCAGCAGTAAGGACAAGTAGAAGCTAAGCAAAGATATTTTAATTGCTCCGATTAATAAAAATAATTCACTCTCATGTAAGTGGTGCATATTAATGCCTAGGAAATGCTCTATAGTGCTCTCCATGCTCAAGAGCTGGGTCAGAGCACCCCAGGGAAAGTGGCAGACACTGTGTTTTCACTTAGCATCATTCATTGGTGAAAAAAAAATGAAAGCAAACAGACACACATGCAAAAAAATCCTATTTTGGGAATATGTTGGAGCACTTCTAGAAATCGCTGAAACTGTTTTCATAATCCTTCCACTTGTAAGGCCAAATGCCTTAATTACCATGAGACCAACTAGCTACAGAAGGCTCAGAAAGAGCCATAAAAACATTTTAGAGCAGCTTAAAATAGCTCTTCCTCCTCCTAAAAATAGAGCAATGCACAGAGAAAACACTTGGACCCCTTTTCGAGGCGACGGAGGAGTGTGAGGCCAGCCCCAGGGAGGAGCAGGGATCCCCCAACCCCGGCACTGCGCAATTCTCCACTGCTGCTCTCCCAGGCCAGGACACTCTGCCAAAAGCATGATGCTTTCCTGTATCAAAACCCATTTCTAGCCTGTGCTGAGTCTGACCAGCCTTGGGTCTTGAGCCAGAACGATTTTTTTGGAGAGGAAATTCCACATTTGGGAGGGAAAGGATGAAGCATTTAAAAGGGTCAGCTTGCCAGCAAAGGAAGGCAGTTATAGGAATAAAGGGGAGGAAAACATTTCCTGGGTCACTGAGTTTTGTCCAGCGCTACCAGAAGGAACTAATTCATATATCATCTTTCACACCCCGACCCAGCTCCTGCAACAGGCAGAAATGTCGGGATCCACCTCAAAAACTGAGCAGGAGCCCCTGGGACTGCCAGCGGTGCCTCTGCAGATCCTGTTCCCCTCTGCTGCAACCTCTGCAAAGTGGCAAGAGCAACAGAATTTTACCAAAAAGCTTAACCCAGGACTCATCCTCTTTCTTCTTTTTTTTTCCCCTTTCTTTTTTCAAAGCATCTGCTGCTGAAGGGGCTCGTCTGTAGCACCATTTCATCAGTTCAAAAAGCAGAGGGAGAAAACCTGAACTCTCCTATCTGATGGGGATGAGCCTCCAACCCCGGCATTAGGACCCAGAGACTCCCACCATGAAAGGAGATTTGGATCATCTCCTGCAAAAATCTGGCCTGAGCACTAATGGCTAATCAAGATTTGGGAGGTCCCTCCACTTTCCTGCCTCAGTTTTCCAGCTGCAGTATGAACATTATTATTTACCCATCCTTTTAAAGGGCTTTGTCATCTGTAAATGTACACACCCCCACTGGGACAGTTCTGACACTAATTTCTGCTTCATATCAGATTACGTGATTGTTATTAACCTTCCAGCTTTCAGTTCTGGAGGGTCAAATCCATCTCAGCTCAGCAGATGAAGCTCTACTGACTTCACTTACTCCAGGACTAGATTTAGTCCTGGGCATTTTTCAATTTAAAACACACTGGCAAGGCAAAGCCACCACTGCTCCTTCCAGGGGTGGTCTGATTTCATTTGCAAGTATTTGTGCTGGCAAGTCCTACATAATGTTCAGATGCAATTGTGTCTGAGTATTAAATATAATGGGTTAGATGTTATGAATAGGAAAATAAGATAACTTGGTAAAGGAGGTTTGACAGCAAGAGTGAAAGAATGAAGATTCAACTTAAGCTGCTGAAAGCCTAACAAGATAAAGACAGGCAGGGGAGACTTCTCTTAAATGTGATGAAAATAAGGCCTGAAGGGGTGGAATGATAGAGAGGCTGAGGAGTACATGTTTCAAGACAGAAGATGAATGTGCCCAACATGACAGTAACATGTAGCTAAATTAATCAAAGTACCCGCAGCACTAAATAGAACCAAAACATATAGATTTATGCAGAAATCCCAGAACAGCAGATGTGAGACAGACAGAAGGATGCTTCTTTTCCACCTAAATTAATTTTCTATATTTTTTGGTCATTGGCTTTTATCATTCTGTGTCACTGGAAACATTATAAATCTGCCTTTTACATTTTAAATACGTGCTGTCTGCTTCGGCGTTGAACCCACAGGTCCCTCAGCACACGCTATTATGTCTCCCCATTAAAGACATCACAGCACATGACAGATATCCTGAAGTTAATTACCAGGAAAAGTTTCCTAAAAATCACAGCGGCACACACCCGTGTGACAAAAACAAACAGTTACAACCACTAATATTTCACCTTGAAAGGATAATTTTAAGTTAATTCCGTTTCCATGATTCACGCTGGATTTACAGCCTTTGTTTCGCCTGGGCAGATGCAGCCCAGCTCTCAACTGCTCTGCTCACCCTCCTCTGCCTCCCCACGCTGCTCTGGTGCTCCCGGCTTCTCCAGGGACTTCTCCAGACTCTCCTTCATTCCCACAGCCTTTTCAGAGGTTGGGGGATTGACTTCTAAACCCCCTTGACTGCCGAAGGGCGGGCAGTAAATTGGGGGTCATTGCCCCCTTGACTTGGGTTTTAATCAGTGGCTGCCTGTCTTGCTCAGAGGGTAAACTCCTAATCAGGGCAGCTGCTAGAGATTAAGTTCAGGTCAGATCAGATCCTGATCTCACTTGCAGCAGGAGAGCAGATTCCAGTGTCATTTGAGTCTGGAGCAGGATTTGGCCCCACAGACTCAAATGAGCACCCAAACCTGCACAGCAAGCGCGGTGAAGGGAAAGCGAAGGAATGTTCTTGGGATGGGAGACCCTCTCCACAACCAGGAGCTGTATGAACTCAGTGCATTCATCATCACATCCCAAATACCTGCTGGATGCCGACTTGTTACCCCACATCCTGCCTTTAAGCATCCCCTTGCCTTTCAAATGTCCCGGAGCAGGGGATCTGATTTATCTAAGGAAAGCTGGAGGCTGGGAAGGATGGTGTCCCAGTGCATCCCACCTCCCCAGGGAGTGGCTGAGCAGTGCAGGGATCCAACAGAAGGACTCAGAGCAGAGGGCTCTCGGCGTTCACAGCCCAGCTGCTGCTCCCAGACGGGCATCCCCTTCCCAGGCTTTGTCTGGTGTGCAAAGGGCTTAGACCAGTTTTGTTCTGAGAGCCGGGGCTGCTCTACTCCTCCCCACCCCACACCACCCCCAGCCTTCTGAGGGAAAGGTGACAGGGATTAGAGGCTTGAATTACTTTCTTTATTTTTTTTACTTTTTTTTTTCCTTTAAAGAACTTCTGGATGCCAACATGACTTTTTTTGTCTGCAAGAGATCAGACAAACAAATGCAAAGGGTGACAGAGACAAGGACTCAGCCCTACCATCCAGAGGCAGGTTTCTGGGAGGACCAACTTTCCCTTCACTTTGCTGTTATGAACAGATTGATCTTTTTTGTGTGTGTGTGTCACGGCTCAGAGAAGTGAGTTGGCTGGTGCAGACTGGGGAGCAAACTCAGCCCAAAGAGCACCGAGCCACAAGTTACTCTTTATTTGCTTATAGGTAGGTTTACAAGATGCAAAGAGAGTGAGAAAGAAGGGCATTGCCTGGCACTAACACTCCCTCTATTGGAAAAAGAGTATTTTCCCAGGAATGTGCATTGTATTCCTAGAACAGCGTAAATTAAAGTGATCAGCATGCAAACAAAACATCCTTAATTTACTGGAAAAGGGGCTGGGCAATCAGGACATTATCTTCCATCATGCAGAGAGCAAGAAAAAGCAATACAGTACAAAAGTTAACCATGTTTTAAGAGTCACAGCACTAGATGACACTCAGATTTGCAAAAAACAGTGGCCATTACACAAAATTTTAATGAATTTGCAGTCCACTGCATGGTCTCCATTCTCCTGGCATAGCATCCAGCAGCTCCCAGGAAAATCAGCTCAGGTAGCTCCCACTGCTACCAAATTCGGGGGGTTCTAAACAGAGGGGTCTCTTTGGCTTCTGCTGCCCTTAACAGAAACCAAGGCTGTGGTGGCACAGCACAAGCATGCCCTACAGCTGACATCATTTCTGTACTCCCCAAAGAGATCAGCATCACTTCTGTTCACCAGCCAGCTCCACAGACAAGTCTTGGGAGAGGATACAGCGTCTGACTCCACTAAAAGGGAAGGCTCCCAAAGCTGGGAATTTATTTATTGCAGACATTTATCTCACAGGTAAGATAACTTACTTATCCTCATAGGTAAGAGGAACTTTTCAAGCAGCCTGGATGCAGCTGAGGACGTCACCCTCCGTTTCACCTTCCTGAGCTGCATCAAAAGCAACGTGAGCAGCAGGTCAAGGGAGGTGATTCTCCCCCTCTGCTCTGCTCCCACGAGACCTCACCTGGAGTGTTGCATCCAGGTCTGGGGTCCCTGACATAAGAAGAACACAGATCTGTTGGAGTGAGCCCAGAGGGAGCCTTGAAGACGATCACATGGAGTTTGGGGCACCTCTGCTATGGAGACAGGCTGAGAGTTGGGGAGGAGAAGGCTCCAGGGAGACCTCAGAGCCCCTTCCTGTGCCTAAAGGGGCTCCAAGAGAGCTGGAGAGGAACTTTGGGCAAGGCTCTGGAGTGACAGGACAAGAAGGGAATGGCTTCACACTGACAGAGGGCCAGATCAGATGGGATATTGGGAAGAAATTATCCCCTATGAGGTTGGTGAGGCCCTGCCACAGGTTGCCCAGAGCAGCTGTGGCTGCCCCATCCTTGGAAGTGTCCAAAGCCAGGTTGGATGGGACTTGGAGCAACCTGGGACAGTGGAAGGTGTCCCTGCCCACTGCAGGAGGGTTGAAATGAGATGAGCTTTAGGGTCCCTTCCAACCCAAAGCATTGGATGATTCTATGATTGATTAAAGCAACCTAGCAGGAGGGATGGTATCAGCAGTTAACTTCAAAAGCCAGAGCTCCAACCTTAGAATGTTCAGCTGAATGCAAAATGCTTCATGCCTGGTCACACTCTGCATCACTGGCAGTGCTGGGAAGGCTTTGGGATGCCCTCCCACCTTTGGATGTGGACAGCTGTAAAAGCCAAGTCCGAGCATTTAACATGAGTTTAACAGGTTTAAGCCTGTTTCCCCACATTAAGCATGGATGCATACACTGGAAGAACAGGAGATTAGCACATGGTGCTCACTGGAGGAGAGACATCCGCAAGGCAGGAGGGATTTAGTAACTGTTAGCTCCAGCCAAAAAAATAACCCATTGCAGTTTTTCTAGTGTAAACCATGAAGATGTCAGTATCTCTTTGTACGATACTCGTAATAGAGAAAGGGATGGAGGAACCCAATTATGGGGAGAATGTTTGAAGCCTGAAGGAAACTTAAGCAAAAATGCAATTTAAAAAAAATTATAATTTGGTAATATGGGATTGGATTTGTGAAGAAAGGGTATAAAAAAAGGATGATGTCAAAGCCAGGACTCCAAACATTTTGGAGGATCTTCGCAAATATTTTTCTAAATTCAACTATTACAAATCAAGGTGTATCACAAAGTGAGTGATGGATATTACCTCTTTTTAAAGATATCTTTTTGATTTTTTTGAAAGACTGAATATTTCAAAACTGTCTGAAGAAAATTCCTTGTTCTCTACCGAGAAAAAATAATATTCTTAAAGGAATGTTGCCTCAACATCATCATTTTTCAGATATATCTGCAGACAATTTTCAAATAACTCTGCAGTGAGAAACACTGAGCTTAACCCAAGTATCGCCATATCCAAGCAGGATATGACCATGAGAAGAGCTGCCTGGCAATGGCAAACAGAACCAGACAAAATCCTAGAGAACAAAACCTTGCAGAGGAGAACAGGCCAGCTGAACTCGAGTAGAGCTCTTCTCACTAAAATCTACAGATTGCAATTTATAACTTAAAATTATATTATCTTCTTCTTTAGCAATATAGTGATTTATACTTCAATTCCCTTCAAGCCCCTCATGGAGCCTTGCTCTGCTCTGTCTAGGAGATGTGACAGCAACACAGGACAAGGCAGAAAGGATGAAAGTTAAATTGATCACACTTTTTTTTTTTGGTGGATATATATATTCTTTCACTCCAAGACTCACATAAAGCAGCCCTGCTTCTATTGGGTTTTTCTGAGCCTCCAAAATAAATACACATCCAGAAGACTTATTTTCATATTTCCAGCTAGAGCAGAGGCATCCAGGGTTTTGCTTCTCCTACCTTGGATGTACTTGCCTGTGTTGATTCAGAAGCAGACTAACATATAGGACCTTAAATTCTGTATGACTCTGTGTAATGTAATGAACACCAATGGACTTTAAATCTCCTGTATCTCATGGGCGCATTTTATTGCATTATATGGCAAAAATCCAAGAAAAAAAAATTTCAGGGAAAAAAAAATTCAAAAATGAAAAATACATTGCTACCGAATTTTCCAGCAATATCACAGGAATGTGATCTCCCCTCAATACACATACTGATGATCTATTTGGAATTTTTATCCACAGTTATGAAGAAAAAGAAAATGTTATTCCCTCAGAGGCAAATTTTCATCTGCTCTGGAATTCTCATTTAAACATCTCAGAGAACACCTTGCCTTCTCCAGATATTACCTACTATTCGTCTGGCTCAAGGCTCATGTCTGTTACCTTGTGAGATACATGGAAACAAGTTCCTAATCAAATTTCTGACAAGAGTCCTCGCAGTCTAGTTGGCTGCCATCATCCCATTTCCAGCATTTCACCAGTAAAAATGCAGGAAAGGTTTCGTCTCCTTTTACCCAGCATGTGCAACTCTCGTTAGTCGGAGTCACCACATGTGTGCAGATCAAGGCAATAGATTGTTTGAGGAGGTGAACCTCACGGCAGGAGCTGTGGCCAGGGCTCCCTTTCGGGTTCCAAGATGTAGATATATGGTGAAGAGCTTGAAAGAGTGGAAGCAAATGCTTGGATCCTCCTCTCCTGCTGATATCCACCCCAAGCTGGGATGAAGTCCCTGAGGATCCAGGGGCATCTCACAAAGGCTGGGGAGCACTGCCTGGTTTCGCAAAATGAGTGGTTTCAACATTAATAACCATAATTCAGAAATTCTCAGAGCCTTTCACTGCGGTGAGGAGCAGCACTGCCACTGATGGAACTGTTACTCCTTTTCTTCCTTAACACTTAAAACACACCAGAGTTTCAGGTTTGGTTTATATTTCATTGCACCCTGAGTATATAAATGTATCCGTGCACACTGGGTGTCATCCTGACCTGTTAGCATTTAACATTTGGGCCTTTGCCCTGTGGGCTGTGTGCAAATGACCACAGTAAAGCTCACGTTTATATTGAATTAGATATTATAAATGCCCAAGCTCAGGTCACAGCAGTGATCTGAGTGATTTTGCCAATTCCTTTTAACATTCTCCTGAACCCCCTCAGGATGTTATTAAATACAGAACTATACCATACCAGGGCCACGCTGCAGGGACAGATAACAGGCAAAGTGACCATGAAACTGGTACCTGGTACTTGGTCTTGGGTGCAGAAATCACCACCAGCAATAGTCATCAGAAATTCCTACCTGCCAGTGTTAATGGATATGGAATGATTAGGAAATGAGAGAGGGAACCCTCCCCAAGGGAGCAGTTACTTGTCAGGGATGTTCCTGTGAGAGCACACACCTCACCTCCCCTAGGCCAGGACCCAAGGAATGGGTTTGCTTGCTGGTATCAAAGAAAAATTGAGAAGGTTTTTGGTGTATGTCTCCAATAAGTCCAGCTCAAGGGTGTCCTGCTCTCTAACCTTCTCTTGACATTACCTTCCTAAATTTAGAGTTTACTCCTTTCTATCCATTTTCCCCAGCATGACCCCAGTTCATTTCAGAGGCTCAGAGATCCTGTGGCATCTCAGCCTCCCGCTCACATCTCCAGAGAAGCTCCAGTTTGCCGTGAATTAAGAAAACAAAGGAGAGCTGCTGTGACCCATTCAAATGACTGTATGAATGAGAGAGGATGGGAGTGCAGCCCTGCTACTTCCTCCACATCCCTGCAATACAGGCAAACACCACTCTGGTGACACCTCAGCCCATGGCAAGTATTACTGTGAGGGGTTGCATGCTGCTCAGACAAAGATCACACATTCATCTTCAAACCTGGAACCACTTGGGAGGACTGCTCTACACAGTGAACCAAAACAGTCCATGATCCTTAACAAACCTGTAATTGAAAAGTCAACATTTGTCCCATTCAGCATAACAGTTTCCTCTAAAGAGATTTAAACTTTCAAGCACCTGAACTATTTTCCCCAAATTGTCTGTATGTATATTGTCCCTATTCCTGCTTGAAATATTTTAATTCAGTCTCTTTATTTTGCCATTCTCCAACTTTCACCTCCCAAGCCCTATGTGTGGGTTCAGTCCTGAACTCTTCACAGGCCAAAATTTTGTCAGTGGAAGCTTTGTTTGCCAAGGCGTGGGAAGAGACTCTTGATGTACATTTTCAAGAGCTCAGCTTGCAGTTGCCCAGCAGACCATAAGCCATGTAACCAGCTTGGCACACAGGTTGCAGAGCCTTTTTTGAAATCTTAATTATAGTATAGTATACTCCAGCTCAGGTTTTAGGTGGACACTGGAAAACATGATGCAAGCACTTTTAAAAACATGATTTTTACACTGTTTTTCAGTATCTGCTGAGTAATTCAAACCTGATTCTGCCTCCAAAAAAATCAACAGTCCATTTCTCTCCTAAAGGAACAACTGCAAGGTTAAAGCTTTAACAGCCTGAAAGAAAAGGTTTGTCTATGTTCTGTCACACCTACTGTTACTGGTGTAATTAATGATTGTGTTTAGTCAAGGAAAAACCAAATCAATGCGTATGAAGAAATTTAAACACAGGTCTTCTTGTTTCAGCAATCCATAGAAAGAGATTTATGCTTTATTCATCACACTGAAGACACCTTCTTTTTCTACAACGTCTGTAATTTCTCTGTTCTGTTCACAGGTGGGGTCTGTGGATTTAAGTTGTGCAGATATACATAATCCAGCCACGCACAGCAAAAGTAAAATGCCAAATTCTTAACCCACTCAGGAGGCAGCAGAATACTACAGCTGTTGATTTCTTCCTAAAAGTCAAGGTAGCCGAGACCAGCACAAACCCTATTTGTATTTGTACATGAAAAAGTAATACCAGTAATAATAACAATTTTAAAAAATCAGATGCCAAGACCACAACTGGTGTAAGCCAGCATAGCAGCACTCAGCTGATTGCAGCAGTTCTAATCAAAAGAGCAGAGATCTGCCCTAATAACAGCGTTATTGATCTGCTCTTTAAAACTCACACTCCTATGCACACAGCATATTCCCCATGTCCATCCTCTAGGATTATTATAGAGCCATAAGCAAGAGCAACAATTATAGTTTTTATTTAAGAGATGCAAATCAATATTAATTAAAATTAGACAACTGTTTGTGATGTAAGGGCTCCTTGTACTCAAAGGGCACAGTGGCCATTAAATATATTAAGACTTATTACTTAAAAGATTTTAGACAAAGTCAATGCCTCGCGTGTCCTAGGGGACAGTTCAATGCCTCAGTAATGTTGTACAACATTTAACTATAGGTGCCACAATCAAAGGCAAACACAATTAAGTATCAAACAGTTAAATGTTATGTGTCACTCTCTAAAGAATCTATATTGAAATGCTTAATTAAACTTTTTTTTATTTAAAAAAAAAAAAGAAAAAAGAATTCCATAGCATGGGCTAGCACCAAAACGAGGGCTTATTTGGTTTGTATTAAATAACCTGCATATTAAGTTGCCTGTGTTTCTCCTGTTCATTATCATGAAGGCAGCATTTGCATTTCTTGATAGACTATTCCTGTTTCCTTCCCCTTTTTTTCTTGTCTTACATCAGTCAGTGGAAAGAGTGCCACCACAGGCCGTCATTAACCTTCCAAATCTGCCTCAAAACAAATAGTACAAGAGCTCACTAATTTGAAGATCAAAAAGCCACTTGTCCATTATATAATTGGAATGAAAGGCAAAATGTTGCAGTTCTGAAGAGCACAGTAATTACTAGCTGTTAATTGCTCTCTCGTGGTGGCTCACTTTTAATTAAAAAGAACAGCTCGTCGCAGGCCGATAAGCAATGGTGGAGACCACTGGTTTAATCAACAAAGCAGAAAAATTTGTTTCTGCCACAGCCAACAACAGCTTGAGAAATCTTCAGATGTCCAATTGAGATTAAAAACTGTCTATTTAGTGCAGTCAGATTTTATTTTAACCAAGGAAATGATTATTTGAAGTCTTCCAATGTGAGTGTCCCCACCACATCCCCGCTGGTGCTGCAGGGACTAATCACTGGCTTGTGGTTGTGATCATTCAAGTAAAGAAATTTAGCTACTTTCCTCTTGACTCCATCATTCTTGGGTAATTGGCCTGTCTGAGGTGAGCAGTTGTGTTGGGGTTTTTTTTTAAGAAAGAGCTTTAAAGTATGGAAGGCCCACAGACTGTGCATTTAATTACTGTTCATATTTCATGCAGTCAAACAGAATTTCATTTAGAAAGAAAATGATTTACCTACCAAAAGAAAAACCCACCACAACCCTAACTTAACCCACCCTTCCCAAACAAAAAATGAAACACCTTGTATTTGCTGCATTGGGTATTTTGTTCCTTTTCCTTTGACGGGTGTATTTACATGCCAAAAATATATTTAAACATCAAAGTTAATTCTTCCAGAGTGTTCTGTCTTTAACTCTTTCATCTAATGACTGTGGTCTTTGAGGGAAACCCCGCTGCATGTCACAAGAAGGGTTTATTTAGTTAAGCAGGTTAGGTAGGTTAAGTGGAACCGTTTTGCCCTGGTTTGCCTCATCTCTCTTTAGCCATGAGCACATTTGCATCTCTCAGCAGCTTCTGTCCATCCTCCCCTCCTCTCCTGCCCTGTTCTGCTCCCAAAGGTGTTGTACTCAGCCCTTTGCCTCCTTGTATTTATTTGCTGCTGTTGAGTGAAGGGCTCTGCTTCACGTTGCGCTCTGCCGACGAGGCACACACGTACATAAACCCAAACCTGGCAAACCTTCACCACAGTCCTGCCTGTCCTCCCAGCGCTGGGATATGGATGTCTGACAACTCTGGACAATCTAACACAGGAAAACAGGCATTTCCATTCAACGGGCTCCAGGAATTATTGTGCTTTTCTGCCTTACTCCCATTAACATCTGGAAACAAATGTCACTATCTGCAGCTATAAGCAGCTTTGGAGGATTGGTCAACTTTGGTTTGAACTTTGAGGCATGTTTCCGAGCTGAGTAAACTCAAAGCTGCCAAAGAATATTTTTCTGTTTTCCTTCTCATATTGAGAAAAAAAATATTCATTCATTTGTCTTCTTACACAGAAATATATGTCTGTATGTATATATATACTGTACTTTTTCTAGTCTCATTTTGGGCTTCTGGGAATCACTTCTCTCCCCTGGGAACAGGTGAATTTTTGGTTAGTGTTTCTTTTCTTTTTAAGGCTTCCTTCTTGAGCAGACCTAAAATAGTGGGGAAAAGTTACCAGAGCCCTTTTCTCTTCTAGTTCCCCTACAAGTCACCATCATTTAGATGTACAGCCACTCCCAGCACAGCAGCCACCTTCTCCTCTTCCTCCTGACACACCAGAGCTCTTGGGCTGGGGTATGGGGAATGCCCCTCCTAATGCCCACCTCTCCTTAGAGCAAAGTAGAACAAGAATTTGACTCTTGATTTCAAAGCAGTGTGATCTGACTCCTCCAGCCCTAAATTACAGGCTTTAAAATATTCAATGAGTACTCTGCACTTGGATGCTGTGTAGGATGATACCCTGGGAAACTGCCAGGGTGTCACACAAATTTTCGAAGCATCTGCTCCATATATTTCAGACAGATCTTGTCATACTCTTTCTCATATATTCACTGATTCATGGACACCTTATTTTTCGTATTGAAATGGCAATTTGGAAATTCCTAATGAATATGGAATCTGGTGTGTTGCATTAAATACTGAATAAACCTGAAGGGATTAGTGCAATTAGTCCAATCCTTAAACTGACAATGTAATTTAAAATTTACAAGGAAAAAGCATACCATATCATTTTTAGACACACGTATGCCAAAAAAATGAGAATGTACATTTTCTTAAATCAATGCACACCCATGAATATTCGTCTACCTTTAGGTAGATACCATGGACAGACATCTGTCGGTCTGTAAACACAAAAAATTAAAGGGATATATTTTGAAACATGCCTGTTTATGTTAGGTGATGAAAAACAAATTTTAAAGTCAAGCTTCTTCCTCATCCCTGGACAAGCAGCAGACAAACAAAATGGGTATCAACCTTGCATTCAGTCACTTCTACCCTCACTTATGAACAGGTTCAGGGCTATATGATGAGCTACAAAACCTGATGAGGATATTAAAAAAATGAAGAGCCAGAAACTCAGAAAATCAATTTTCCTTCAATTATGAGTTTTCGTTTTCGTATGTGTGTGTGTAGATGTGCGTGCATATATATCCTTTATACATACATACATACATTCATACATATATATATATATATACATATGTGTGTGAGTGTGTGTATGTATGTATGTATTTTAAACTTTGTCCTGGGCAAAACGTGGGACTAAAGTTGTTGCTCCAGCCCTGCCAGGGGCGCTCCTGCAGCCCCATCCAGCCGTGCCCGCAGCCGGCGTTATCCGCATCCCTTCCGCCGGCGCATCCTGCGCCCGCTCCAGCCGCCCCGAGCCGCGATAAGCCCTCAACCTGCCCCGCTCGCCCGGCCGATAAGGCGGGCTGCGAAGACGCCGTGTCTTTGCCAGCTTTTGTCGCCCCACACCTTTCCTGTTCCCAGTTTTCGGTGGGCACCTGTCAGCGCGGTCTCGACTTTCGCAGCTCCTGCCGCTGCCGCCGCCCCGCCCGGGGTTTATCGGAGGAAACACTCGCGCTCGCAGGGATGGCCCCCGCACTGCGGCAGATTAATCCGAGTTGAGTGCACTTCCTTCGGCCAGAGGACACCAATTACCACGACGGCACCGGCAGCACAATGCGGGCGGACATCTGACAGCCCGGGTCCCGCCAGCTCCGCATTGTCCTCCCATCAGGCGCTGTCAGTTCCCAGCCTTAATTACATCCTGTTTACAAACACTCGGCCGGACTTCAGATGGAGCCTTAACAAAGGTTGACAAAGGTCAGGGCCACGTCACGAGGATGTTATCTGTGTGCTCTGGCTGATAAAAGAGGAGGAGGAGGAGGTGCGGGGCTGATTTTGGAGATAGCGCAGAAAAACCACGCTGGGGCCAGGCAAAATACTGAGCTCCGGCCGCTCTGCCCAAGGGGAGCTCGATGGTGCTGAGGGATGCACTCGTACCTGGGATCACACAGGACTTGTGTAAGAGGACAGAAAACAGCCGTCATCAACCTGAAATGGCAGCAGCTGGAGCTGACCAATAAAACGACTGAAATAATAATTTTTAAAAACCTTCTAAATCTGTTTGCATTCCAAACTCTGTGTTGTAAGAGCAGAAACTGAAGCACAGCAAACAAGCCCTGTCATTTTGCCCACACTAAGACATCACTAAGACCCTCCATCCTGCTTCCGGGAGCACATGGCAGGGATGGGGACATCCTTCACATCCCCTCCAGCCACAGGGAAACCAAGGACTGAGTGGGGTCAAGAAAAGTTTGCCCCAAATCCATATGTCCCGCTGCTCTACCCTCTCATATTTTTCATGCACTATGGAAATGGACTTCTATGCTCTTTGGTGCCTGGAGACAATTTTTTTTTTTGTGGGTAGCTTTCCAGCTTTCTGGAGACACCATTAAATTAATCAGGGCTAAGACCCTACCTTATGTTTCCATGGTTTGCACAAACACTTTGTTCACAGCAACTTCTCAATGTTCAGCATGGATAAAACCCCAGAAGGTGAAACACTGGGAGAGTTTGACATCCATAGCTGGGTTTATGCATATGGGAACAAGAAAACCAGTCACCTCTGTAAACCGAGGCTGCCCATTTGATACCATGTCCCTCCTCCAGTATTTTTTTTCCTTGTCTTGAGAATGATGAGCACAGACATGAGTTTAATCTCATCTACAACTCAAGGTGCAGGAGCATATACAACAGTCCAGCAGCTGGATCAGTATAGATACTTGATATGGCACAGCTGATGACGTAAGAGCTTGTCATCCTGACCCACCCATTTATCTGTTTTCAGCTATTCTCACATTCTAATTAATGCACCCCAAACTGCACAGGATCACGCATTAGTAGCCATTAAAATTAAAACCACAGTCTGTTATCATATCACCCCCTCTCCAGAGGAAATACTGGATTAACCATATGATATTTAGTCAGTAAATTAGCCAGCTTCCTATTTCTCTGCTGTTATGTCTATGAACCCTGTAAAACAACAGGCAGAAGTCGCTGTGTTGGTGGCTGAGTTAAGGCACCTCAATGAGCATCAGGGAGCCAGCTCAGCATCTTCAGGCTGAGCAGGAAAACTTCTCTGAGACCAGTGCCCCTGTCTGCCCCAGGGAGGCAAGGGTGCTTTCATTACTTGAAAAGAAAAAAAAAAAACCCTTTATTAAAAAAAAAAAATTCAAAATCAAATTCTGCGAATCTCAACACAAGGAGTGGAAGTGATGACTTGGTGGATAGGCTTAAAATGCTTGACAATCGAAGTGTAGAAAAGTTGAAGGTTTAAATAAAGTCTGCGAGCTCTGCACTGATTACTTATGCTCAGAAATATTCCTAGCTAGTCCTGAATGTTTCTACTTTGCATGGACTGAGTTTTTCCTGCAGAGCAGCAGAGCATTGCCACTTCTTGGGTGCAGAATTAAACCTCAGTCACCCCACGCAGGGACAGAGCTTATGTCCCCAGTGGAAAACCGGCAGATAATAGAATTAAAAGTGGCACTGTATGGGATTAATTTTTTTACCTATTTACTAAACAGACAAATTAGAAAGGAAAAAGATCTCAAAAGTTTGGGCTGGCATTTCTGAACCATTTCTGAATGGGTGACTACAGCCCTTTTCTTGCCCTTATCTCGGCGCCAGGAGAAGCGCTGGCTCCCAGCAGTGCAGAACAGGACAGGAGTCTCTTGACTTGACGCTCCGCGGTTTTTGGACTAAGCACTTGTTCAAGCCTATCCGTAGGTACTCAGGAGGGCAACCACCACTGCTCATTCCTGACAACATAGAGCTCTTTATCAAAAAACAGGGGGAAGAAATGAAAGCCTGGGCTGACCTTCGGAGCACAGCGTTCCCCTGCGGGCACCCACTCGGCTTTCCCCAGAAAATTAGGCTTCATTGCTGCGGGAGAGCCTTGCTAATGCAATCAAAGACGATTTTGCAGTTAATAAAACGACAGGCTCTTCCTTTCCCAGCTTCGTGACAGTCAGGCTCAGTAAGCCTCCTGTTCCAGACAGCGTGCCAGTCAGCTGCTGTTACTGCAGAGCGGTGTTTAACATCTTCTTAATTAGCCCAATTCCCCACATCTCAGCCAAGTTTTCTAGCGAGAAACAGCCTCAGGAGTTGTACAGCTCTGCATCTGGGAAAGCCGGTCATTAATGCACGTACCCAATCCAGCACGTCCTGTTTTCTCCGAGGCTGGCCGGGATGCTACAAGAATTGTATTTGGGCTAGAACCACATCATGCCCAAAATCACCTGCAAACCTGCTGGCAGCTGCAGAGCCGAAACAGCGATCCTGGACTTCCTATGGATTAATGCCCCAAGTTCACCATGAGCTCCAGCCGGAAAGACAACTCCACTCCTCTAATCCACTCCTCTAACTGGAGCCTCTTCGCCTCCATGCACCAGACATGACTCAGAAACCAAATAAAACTGATTACATAGCTTGTATTTATTTGCTCAATCTCCTGAGTTTTGGACATACACAAGCCTCTTGCTGCTGAAATGGTATAAATACAGTACATCACTGGTTCCACTTGAATTTATCCCAACTTAAACCAGAAAGAGATCTGTTCCTCTTTTTTATTATTATTATATCATTATGCCCTCTCTTTTTCTGTTTTCTGTTCTCCTTCTTTGTTTTTCTTTAAAGTCAGCCTAACGTTTCATAGACATCTCTCTCGCAGCTTCCGGAAGGGTGCTCCATCTTAAACTCAACAGCAGCACTGACAGACGGGGTTGATATTTTCTTTTCTTTCACAAGTAATAAAAAAGGAACATTTCACAACACATGAAACCAGAGTACTGCCTTAAAAGAACATTGTTTGTGTGGCTATAAAAAGTTACCCTTTTGCCAGACCCAGAATCAAAGCATTTGTATTTATGTGTTTCCTTTTTTAATAAGTAAATCCAATATTTTTAAAGTTCATCAGTTTTAGATTATTATTGTTGCAAATCCTATGAATGGGGCAGCTGTGTCTGCTGAGAGCACTCGACAGCACTGCAAGGTAGGCCCATGGTTTATGTTATCATTTGTGATTCCGTGGGGAGCGCTGATGGGACTGCCAAGGGTAAAACCTGGAACGGGCTACTGCACTCCTGACCAAGGGCTTTCCTGCAGCCTGGCACTTCAGTCATGCCAGGGCATCTCCCACAGGTGTGCCAGTTTTGTCAACTGACTGAGGCAACTATATAAAAAAGAGGACAAATCCAATGAAAATCCATCACTGGGGGTCTCTCCTCTTTCTGTGCACACTGCAATTGCCCCTTCTCATGCTGAGGAAAATACCAATCCAAAGGGTGGAGGAGCACATTTGCTTTTCAGCATCAGTAAAATCCTACAAATAATAATAATTAAAAAAAAACAATAATAAAAAACTAAAAAGGAAGCTCTGTTTGTTCCCAAGTGTTGGCATTTTTGGAGAAAACAAAAAGTGGGAAAAACAAGGAGCAATTCTTTTCCCCCTCCAGTGGAGCTGCCCCGCTGAAGAACCTTTCAGCCCTTTTCCGTGCGTATCTTGGCTGTGTACAAGCCCAGAAACCTGCCCCTATCTAGGCAGCAATATTCCCTTTCTCCAGCAGCAGCTGTGAGAGCAGAGGGCTGCTCCAAGGGGGAGGAAGCTGAGTCCTGGCTCCCAGCACCGGCAGCTCCCCATCCAGCGGGAGATGAGGCTCCAAAGCCAGGTTTGAAATACTGAAGTGGCAGGAGGCTCAGAGGAACACTATGTTGCAAAGGACATGATAACACAACACCAGTCAAGCCCGAGACTATCACTGGAGGATGACATGGGAGATAAGGAAGTGCAGCATTACAGGGCCGCGTTAGCATAGGACGAAATCGATTCAGGCAGACAAGCTAAATTTATTTACTTTATTGATTTTAAATTTTACATGGACTGCAATATAAGTAAATCTTTCATGGTAATTCTAAATCTTGAAACCTATTGTAAATAACTAAAAGGAAAAAAAAAGTCCAATGTTGGGAATAACCATTTCTTTGTACTGAAAGCGCATTATTCTTAAAGCCCAGGACAAAATATTTTGTAATGAATACCTTAAATCTACCTTGGCAGTCAGTGTTGATATTTTTACTAGAATAAGAGCCTGCTTTTGGTGTACCTGGTGATTCAATAAAGCACAGACTATTTTAATTTTTTTTTTTGAGGGGGTGGAAGGGAAGAAGAAAAATTGTTCCCGTAGTATTAAGTGAATCCAGCAACAGGTTTTTGACCCTGTGTTTCATTGAGAAAGCAGTTGAGTTTTAAGCAGCACAGGTAGAGCTTTGCGCACAAAGAGTTGGGTGGAAATGTTGAAATGACACATGATGGAGGGCCAGGAGAAAAAACATGGGAACAAAATCTCCTCTCCCCATGTAAGAGTTCCAAGTTCAGACACCAGGATGACAGAGGCTGGAGGGAAAGGTTAATTTTGGAGTTTTCGCCCACCCAAAGCAGCAGCTCACACCTGTGCCCAACTCCACCAGGGAAATAAATCACAGAATCAGAGAATGGTTTGGGTTGGAAGGGACCTTAAAGATCATTTAGTTCCAACCCCTTGCCATGGTCAGGGGTGCCACTCACTAGATCAAATTGCTCGGGTCCCCTTTCAACCTTGCCTTGGACACTTCCAGGAATTCAAAAGAACTGTGACACATGTGAAAAAGCTTTGCCATCTCCTCCAATGCCCAACCTAATTGATGAAGAAGGAAAAAGTCTGAAACTCTTGACCTGGGGTGCAAATCTCTTCATGCAGGGAGGCAGCACAGATCCTGGCAGGAATAGGGAATGCTGAGGAGTGACAGGTCTGTGTGGGCACAGCATCCACCAAAACCCTCCCAGGCAGAGGGGACAGAGCAATGCCATGTCAAGGAGAGCTGGGAAAAACAGCCTTACATTCTCAAAATAACCCTCTTCACACCAGCAAAGCCGCACTTCAGATACATTTATTAAATTACACCCCAAAAATCTCTTTCTCACTTTCCCAGCCAGCTGAGCTGGGAGAGGCAAGTTCACGGCAGCACTTTTTGCCAGAGGTGTTCGGATTATGCAGCCACAGGCAATCTGCCAGAAACTTGAGACAGGCAAGGCTCCCTCACCCCAAAAAACTGTAAAGCATCCTATGTATGACACACTACAGGAAACAGTATAGATGTACATCCATGACACACTATCCCAGACAGACAAGGGTACCTATGAACAGAGACTACCCCTTTATCTTTTAGCAACAGGAAAAAATACAGTGATGTTGACAAAAGCACTCATCCAGGGATGGTTTTTTTTCCCCCTTGGGGCTTTTTTTTCCCCTCGTTGTTGTTGTTTTCTAAACTAATCCATATTACCTGCGCCTTTTGATTTCATTATGTTAGATGCTATTAATCTGGATATATGATTTCAACAGTGAAGAGATGGAATTTGTCATCAACAAAAGGAAAACATTATTTTTAAAGGAGTGAAAGATTAATGTTCCACCACGGACTACTTAAACCCTCTACAGCAACAGCACTATAATATTAATCCAACTTTGATGGGTTTTGCATAAGGCTCATAATTAAACATTTTCTTTTCAATACTTTATAGAATCCCCATCTGTTTTTAATGGCATCATTTTGATGTTTTTCTTAATAATTCTGGCAGCCTGCTCTTGAAGCTTCAAGCTTTATTTTTTGTTCCTAATGTCTTCTTCCACAGTGGCTGTATTGTGCCAAGGCTGAATGCAGGTTTTGGGAGCCCACGGTTGTGCCGTGCGTTCCGTCCCTCCCGCATTCCCGAGCGGCACAAGGCACAGCAGAGCTCTTTGAGCTCTTACAGCAGGCGTGGGATACCTGGGAACATAATGGAAATATTTCCACCCTCCAGCCCTTGGCTGGGCAGTAAAAGCCTCCTTCTGCCACCCCTCATCTCCCTGCACCAAGGTATCCCCGGCCAGCAGCGCCAGCTCTGGCTGCACACACCATTGTACCAGTAAATAAATAAATTAATCAATGGCCAGGCTGCTCCAGGAAACCCAAACAATAATGGATAAATCACAGGGATGTAGCTTTGCCACAGCCCTTGGATTTTGTCTCCCCACCAACATCCAGTGAAGGCAGGGAAAGGAACCCCCATTCCCTCTCACTTTTAGGTATTGAAACTGGGGGGGGGGGGGGCAATATCAGCCCAGGGCACATAACCCAGTGGGGTGTGAGGGGTTTAAAACATCCATCAAAATTACCTCATGGAAACCTGGAATGTGAACCTGGCAATGGCTGCTGCAAGAAGCATCTGTTTTCCATGAGAAATATTGGGCTTTTATCAAAATAAACAAAATAGAGAATGCTCCTATCCAGCAGTATCTTAAAAAAAGAAAATCAAGAAGTGAAATCAATTTCCATATTAGGTATTTTTTTAACTAATTCTAAATGCATTTTGAATTTCTGCCCAAAATGTAATGATTTTCCAACAGAACATTATAAAAATAATATTTTACTTTTTAGCAAAATTTCTGCTTGAGATTTTTTTTTCTGCTCTCAGTGTTTCTAGCTCTTAGACTACACTACTTTTCCTTCCAATATTCTTCATTCTTTTATATTAAATGCATATTTGGTGACCTCCTGTGGTTCCCATGGATTAGAACGGACGAGCAGGATGATTAATGGCTTCAGTTTAAATATTTTATACTCTCTGTAAAAACAGTACGGACTGATGGATGTGTACATTGCTATTTTCACTTCAGTGTCAGGGTCTCCTTGATTACATTTCCCCCTTATTTTTCCCCCCACTACCCGAGGTTACTAACATCTTTTCCCACGAAAAAGGGACCCAAGGGCTCCTTGCTCCCAGGTTTGGCACAGGCAAGACTCCCACACGTGAACAGATACTGCCCTAATCAGGGCTTTCAACCTTGAGGAGCTTTTAAATGCTCTAAGTGTATTATAATGGTCTCCTGGTCTCAGGACAGACAGATGTGAACCACAAAACTGAAATGTTTCATCTTTTGGCGCCTTTCAGTATGTTCCATGCTGTGCTTCAAGTTTGCTGAAGGATCAGAATTACTTCAGTTCTAGGTAATATAAACAGAGTGATCAAAAACATTTAATTATTCAGGGTCAGCAAATCTGGAGAATCTAATAGTAACAGACAGAAATAACCCTTCCAACCACTCTCGTTTTCACTAACTATTATAAAATAGAGAACTGTTTAATTACCAGAAAATATCATAGCAGAAAGACTCAGCATCTTCCCAAGAGCCTTTTTCCCAGTCCACTCAAATGTATTTGGTACTAAAGCACAATTTAGTTTTCCATAGATGCAGGCGTCCCCTCGTACCCACAGACAGCTCAAAGCCTTGTCTCACGCCTCTCCTCAAACGCAGGTGCAGCTTTTCAGAGTGCACCATGGAAGGAGACTTTCACACATTATTTCTGTACCTGTCACCCTGAAACGTGATGACGAGGATGATCCAAATGGAAATGACAACAGAGCTGGCTCCCCCATTATTTCCCCTCTTTAACCCCACGTTATGTACAGGTGTCTGGGCAGCACGCTTCACAGCGCAGGGGCACACATTTCCCCACGCTGCTTTCCCTTCCTCCGAGGAAAACGAGGATGGTGCAGAGACGTCTCCCAACACCCTGATCTTTCTCTAGTGGTGTTTTTGTGGCTACAGAGCTGCTACAAATACATGCTCTTGCCCCGACTGCCTGCACGGCCTCAGCAACAAAAACGTGCAACCAGAGAATCCCAAATTTAATTAGAAAGGAATACATGGCTTTGGGAAAATACAATTTCAGCTGGGACTCACGCACTGCAATGACCTGGATTACAGCAGTTTGCTGATGACACCCAGTCCTCGTGAAATCACATTAATTACGCTCATTATGTGTAATAAGAATAAAAGTCCCACCAGTTAACACACTTGCTGCTGCAAGGGATGGTTTTACTAAGCTGAAAGCAATTATCAGAGCATTCAGTGGAAAAGGGCAAATTAAATTGAAGTATAGGAATGATACTTGGGATCAGTTAACATTTTACAAGATGTTTACAAGGCTTTATTCTGCAGTTGAGAAAGTAAGTTGCCACAAAAGTAAAAAATAAAAAAACCCAAACAAAGAGAAAAACCTATAAAACAGTGTCACTTCGAGGGGAAGTGGGAGCTGATATAAATATAACAGAAAAGAGGGAAGCTAAGAGCCATAAATGTTAATTTCAAGCTATAAATTACAGACATTTGCCGGAGGAAAATAATGACACAAGAAAAACTCAAGTTCAGTAGGAAAAAAAATGATCTGAATTATGGTACTATGGTTAATTGTCAAAAATAAGGTACAAAAGCAAGAAGTGCTCAGATTCTTGTGCAAAATATTTGGGGAAAAATGTCACAGCACACACACTCAACAGTGACCTAATCTCAGAATAACACAGAAGGGAATTGAATTTCAGCTATGAAAGCCAGACTATTTTTTTTATATTAACTTATACAAAAAATTGGCATGCAAGAGTTTTACAGCAGCTGAAGGAGACATCCCCCGACCCGTGACTGTGGATTTGTAAGAAGTGACAGTTTCAGAGGACTGAAGGAACCCCAGCCTTGGTTTGGAACCTGAGATGAGGCAGAGGCAGCAGCCAGGTAGAGTCAAATTGGCTCACTACCAGAGCAGGCAAATTATATTGATGTTTTTTCCTTAAAAAGGTTTTCTTCCTTAGAAATTAACGCATTTAGAGTTAATGCTAATTAAGCTGCATTTACAGATAATAGGTCCCTATCAAAGTAAATAGATTTTTTTAATTTTAATTTACCTGGCAAAGGTAGTGCTGGTCACATAATATTTTTAAACTATTCAAAATATTTGTCTGGATACTATTATTAATTTATAATACAGTATAAATCCTTGGATGATATTTTAGAGATTGAAATACGGCAAAGACTACTAGTAAAGGATTATATTTTCTCTGATAATGGAATCAAATAAAATGACAGTAACACACAACTGAAAGACAAATTTAAATCTGCAACTGCAAAAAGAAATCGTTATCAAGCAACTATAATTTCCCAAGACTCCTACAAGAATGACTTTCTGGCACTACCACGATCCCAGTTTTTAATGGATGGCAAGGGAGAGACACCTGACAAACATTCAGAAGATGCAAAAGTTAAGGAGCTGCGAGTAGGGAACGCACCAAGGCAGCAGAGGGATCAGACTCCCCTAAAAGTGGGCAGCAGCAGCAGACCTGCCTGGGGCACAGCAGGGATGCCACTGTGGTGGTACCAAAGAAAAGATTCCTGGAAAACTGCCTGGCACCTCCACTCTGAGTGGAGTGGGAAATGTTAGAGAGGATTCAAAAGAGAGGAGCGCTAAAAATCCAAAAGCTTTTGTACTGAAAAGAGAGGGGAAGAGCCTCGTTAGCTGGTTGGGAGAGAAAGGGGAAAGAAGATCACTGTGGCCTGACCGTGGAAATCTCTGGAGCTGAAGTAAGTGGATGCACAATGAGAGCAGTGGCTGGGAGCTGGAGACACTGCAATGAGGAATACAACCAAAAATAATCGTTAGGAAAGTTCGCTTGAATGCTGAGCTCACTCAGAGCCTGGACTCGCTGCGTCCCTGAGAGGTGCTCTGGTTCAAGCAGGTATTAATGCAAGGAAACACTGCCTGGACGACACAGAATTCCAAACTGGAAGAGCACTGGTCCTTTCCAATGCCAGGATGGATGTGACCTCAGGATTGCTATCTGGGGTCTTACTAAAAGAAACCGGAGGAAGAAGACAGCATTATTAGTAAGCGATTATATAAATCTGTCTGATAATGGAACCAGCTTTCTTTGTCTGATTAAGATCTGGAACTCTGGCTGTGATTTATCATTTTTATACTCTTCTCTTCCCCCAGGCTCCAGGTCACAGTGGTGGCATTGCCAAAATTTATAGCTCAGGCTGCTCAGCGGAGATGTAGAGCCTCCCTGACATTTTCTTATTTGGAGAACCTGGCTCTCCTTGTTTTTGCTCTCCTGACTGCAGTGGTGAGGATTGCTTGCTGTTCTCCCACATGAAGGTTTTGTAAATAAACTGAATAAGAAAAAAATTAGAATTTTCAATGTTTTTATTTTCCTATTCATCTGTGACACAGTGTGGACAGGAACTGGCAGCTCTTGTGTGAAACACTCCACTCTGATTATCAGATTCCTGACCAAAGATAAAACTCCTCCTGTCCAGCTTATGTATGTTCATCCTCACCAGAAACACATACAGCCAGGCAAGGAATTCATCCTTCCAGCCACAGCCTCATAATTCCCTGTGAACCATTTAAACTGCATTTAATTTTATCAGATTTATGGTGAAGGGGTTAAATCTCACCGAGAGTCCCAGGCAGGGGAACATGCTCTGGGCATCCCTCACCTCCCGTGAGCAAGACAGTGCTGCTGATTCCACCATCCAAACTCACTCGGGAAGGAATACAGCTGAATTTGGGGTTTATTTTGGGTTAGGGGTGTTTTGTTGCTGTTACAAATACATGCTGGATTTCAATTATTTGCCTTCTTATTTGGGAATGGTGTTGGGTCTCTCCTTCCATCTTATCTCTGTCACTACCAGGGCTGGAAACTTCTTTCTTCTCTTTTTTTTCTTTTTTTTCCTTTAAACAGAAGACATCATTGTCACTTACTCACAGTACTGAAGGAAATGGGGTTTTCAGAAAACCACCAAATATGGCCAGACTCATGGTCAAGGCGCTGGTGGAGAAGCTGCTCACTCCCCAAGGCACTGGTGTTTTCAGATTTGCCCTGGCGTGGTGCAACACTGAGCATTACTCATCACCTTCCAGCAAGACAGTCCCTGTTGTGATGGAATTCATAACATGAACCAAGGGAAGGAAAGAGAAGAGAAGCCTTGTCTTCTCCTCCCACACAAGGAGTGGCGATGAAGAAACATCCAGGGCAGCTCTCAAGAAGAGACACTCTAATCCCACCGTCACCCAAAATCTATTTGCCTAATTCCAGGCTAAGGGGCACAAAAGATATCTGGCACTGTTTTCTCTAAATCATCAATCCCTGCCTACACCAAAACAGTCCTTCCTCAGAGAAAAAAAAATATTTTCTCTCTCCCATCTTACTCAAGGGCGGTCGATCCTTCTTCACTTGGAGGATCAAGCTCTGCACTGGCCAGGAGCAACTCTTACACTAATGAAAAAATGAGATTTTTTTTTTCAGAGTATAATTATAGTTACCCAGTGAAATTATGTGTACCCATAGCTGTAAATGTTTTTGGAAGAGGTTTTGGTATAGTACATTTAGTCTGGTTGTAAATCCATTTTATGATAATTCAGGTGTCAGCAGCTGACAGCCATCGCCGGGAGCTGTTGAAAAAAAATACTCTTTTAGATATTTCTCCTGTCTTCATTCTATCACTTTAACAACTTGTTCCTCTGCACCAGGTACACAGGGAAAAGCCATCCTCAGACTTCAGAGAGGATTAGACTCAGTTCTAAGGCCTCAGCTTCTCAAAGCACTTAAGCACCTGCTTAACTTTAAGCACATGCCTAAGTCTATCCATCTTTTTTTTTTCCTTCGAGAAAAGTCCTGAAAGTACATAATTAACCATGAACAGGTGCTTAAGTCCTATTAAAGTCAACAGCGCTTTCAAATGTCAATGGAATTTAAAAACATGCTTAAGTGTATCATTGAATAGGAGTCCTAATGCGGGAAGAAAGAACGGGTTTTGTCATCATCTTGGCAAAAGCCATAAGAACACACTTGCAATTCAGAGGATTTTCTTTGTCTGTGGCACTCTGCCTGCTCCGTTACTAAAGAATTTGTAAAGAATGTTCCTGCATTACTCAACCTCTCTCAAATTTATTGCCCATATTTCCCATATTAATGATCCTCAGTGTAATTATACTCCCCCACCCCCACTCCCTGCCACTCCAAAAATCTCAAACATTTGTTTAGTATCACAATGTCCCAGGCTGGAAGGAGGGGACAGGGAAGAACTGGGATTAAAAGGAGGCAAGCAAGGTATGTTCAGGTCTTAGGTTTGCACACAAAGACAAGTCTCAGGGAGATTTCGGAAGTGGTGGGCAGATGGTGCATCTGCCCCTAAGCCACAGAGTTGTCCTTTTCCCTTGTTACAGCAAATGCTGAACTTAGAGAAATCAGTAAACTTTGATTACTGCTGTTTTCATTTGCGTCCTTACCACCACCTCTTTGTTCAGATTAACACACCTTCTTTATGGAGCTGTCAAACCACTCCTAAACGTGCACACATGGTCCAAGATGTGGCTCCCAGGGTGCTGCACCAGATGAGGCTGTGCTCCAGCACCGTGCCCTGTTTTAAATCAGTCGCTCTGGCTTGCAGTCAAGCAGAGTGTTACTTTTAGAAACTGTGCTGCTTCTTTTTAACATGGTTTCACTTTGGCTCCAGCTCCACAATTAACCAGAGAAACCCTCACTGATGTTGCAAGTACTTTGTGTTTGCCTCACAGTAGCCTGATATGAATGCCATGCATTACAGGAAACATTCCCAAAAGACACTTCCTTGGAGAAGACATTGATCTTCTTTCCAGTCACATGTGTTGTCCCCTAAGAAGCTACTGTGTGTGTAAGAGGAAGACCTATCTTCAGTTCTCTTCAGTACTTACATGGAGATATGTAAAATACTTGAGAAAACAGTGCTTTTTCTATTACTGCCAGTAACATGCCATATAAAAAGATATTAAAACAAATTCTGACCAACTGGTGGTAGATACAGTAACAGACTATAATGTGCCCATTGTAAAGAATTCCCAGTGGAGACTGTGGAAATCTTACAATGATTGAGTCGCGCTGGGCTGGAGATGCATTGAAAAACTTCCAAATGGTAAAATATTAGAAATACTATTTTGAAATATTTACCAGTTAAACACTGAAGTACTGTTACTGGCTGACCTTTTCACAGCAGTTGTTTCTGTTGTACTTTTGTGAAAGCAGCCAAAAGTTTAAGGAAAAAAAAAGGGGGTTGAAAAAAAGCTTATTTTCAGTCTAGCTACCACCCCTGACCTGTGCAATAACATCATAATGGAAGAATAATCATTGTAAACAATGCCCATGGGAGCTTGCTGGCTACAGCGAGGGACGAGAGCAGCCAACTTCACTGCTTTTCTTTACTACATCATTGCATTTTTGTCTGCATATGGATAAGAAGAAGGTTCCACTCAATGCCAGTTGATGGAAAGTGCTAATTGTTGACACATTAGCTAATTGTTATGATTGCTTCTTAACAGTTTGTGTCTAGGAGTCCAGATTTCATCCACCAAAGTGTGAAGATTCTTTATAGCAACAAGTGCTGTGAAAACATTCACACAATGAGGTCCTAATCTTGTGGATCTCTCAAGCAAGTGACAGCCTGGCAAATGCACTGTCAAAGTGCAGACACTCAGGAAAAAAAAAAATAGGAAGAAAAACTAACTCCCCTCGTCCACCCCATATTTCAGACACATGTCATCTGTTGTTATCATTAATGATCTGTTTTTACAAATAGAGTACCACTATGGAAAACTGAGAGCAGGCCAATCAAAATAAACCCAGCAAAACCCATAATTGTCTACTGAAAATCTGGGCTGCTCGGGATGTAAGATAATGTGGGTGTATTAAATGCAGAAACGCATTATGTGCCATGCTTTGAGACTGCCCTGTTAACTCCAGACCTTGATACAACACAGGAAAGCTGGGAGCAACCTTCTAATGGCAGCTGTGCTCTTCTGAACCCTACCTAAGCTCAGGTGCTCAAAAAATACATAGTGAGAAATTCTGGCACCATAAATGCCCATGACAAAACTCCTGTGACTTAAATGGAAACAAGACTTTCACCAATTATGTTGTTTGGGGAAGAAAAAATATTTCAAAAAACAGAGAAACAAATGTCTAGTTCTTGTTCAAATATCTAGTTCTGAGCAAACATGGCTTTTCTGATTCAAGCAGCATTTTCTCCCATTCATACACCAGAGAAGGCAAGAGACTGCGCTCCTCCTGTTTACACCAGGGTCTCACCCCATGGTTTTATTTGGGGATCAGGACACTGCTGCACCAATGGCTGCAGGTAAATAGTGAAAAGGCAGCCTTTGTCCATGTCTGGAGGACTCATGGTTCTTTGCACAGCTTCTGCTCTTCATTTTGGTGCTGCTTTCCAGCATGTTTTGTTCAGACCCCAGCAGGCTCCCTGTGCTCACCCTCGGGCCTTATCCATCGGTCTTTCTTATCCAGAAGCTCCTACCAAACTTACTTAAATTACATGCAACAGGAGCAGAAAAATCCCTTCCACCTCACACTTCATCAAAACAACTTCTGTAGATGCAAGAGGAATTCTTGATACAAAAGTTTTTTGAACAGGCAGAGAAATAAATCAAGTGGTGGGCCCAGGTGCACTCAAACTGCAGATGGAGCAGGAGTACAAACTGAAACCTGAGGATGACACCTCATCTAGCTGAAAGACTCTTCAGGTGGCACCTTAATATCACATCAGACTGTACAGAGCAAGTGAACAAAATTCACTCACAGCAGGTGTCCAAAGAGCTTGAAGTCATAAGGCTCATCTGGATTTTGTCTCATCTTTACAGACTTTCACTATATTCCAGCATTAAATACACAATATCCCTGAAAAAGAGAGCAAGAAACTCTCTTCTGTCTCCCTGAGCCTCTTGAACTTTTGGGCCTGGCAAGGAGAGAGCACGCAGGGCCACTCGTCTGCTTCCTCCATCCCTGGGGCACGGCGGCAGGAAGCAAGCTGGGAGCAGATTACGCCTTGGCCCGACTTTTCCCACTGGTTGGCGAGAGCCGCTGAGTGAGAATGGGGGCAGATGCAAATTGCTGATAAAAGCCTTCAGCAAATTCCCATCCTCTCCTCGCAAGGAGGGAGGAGGAAGTTGCAGGGAGACTGTAACTCCCAGCCGCCCCGAGAGATAGCGGCGAGCCCGGAGGAGAGCCGGGGATACTCCAGTTGGGATTGCTGCTGCTTATCGGGTTGCAAAATCCGACCCTGTATTTAAATGGCATCCTTTTTTGCATCAAAGTGCCCAGACACTCCACATTAAAACTGGGTGAGCCTGCTCAGCAAAAGCTATAAACACAGAATATTGCAACACTGCAACTCATTTTATAAAATAGTGACCCATTTACTTTGATAATGGGAGAAGCAAGAAGTTTTTAAAGAATTAAATTGTGGAACAGAACCAATAATTTTTAAATTATGAAAATTAACTTGATGTGAATAATTTTCCCAGTTCTAATAAAAAAGTAGATGAGGCTTTCATAAAAAAAACATGGTTTAGCATAAGAATCTGTGAGTTCTTGTTACTTTTCGTAATCTTTGTATTGCAGGCAAGCTGGAAGATTTTGGATTCCCATAGTGCCTTTCCTAAAGATGGCTCTCATTTTTAAACACATATGGGGGGAAAAAATAAATCAAAAAATATCAAAACCAAGAAATGGTGTTGACTACACAAAAAGACAACTGGGAAATGGCACATTCAAAATGGGAAGGGGTTTCTGTGTGTTACTATGCAGAAAGAGCCACGAGCCACATCCAGACATGCACATATCCTGCAGAGGTGGAGAAACCACTCTGGTGTTCACATCCAAAAACAAGACTTCCACTTCAATGCAAAGAATCCATGTACCTTTGCAAAATGACTTTTTTGCGAACAAAAAAAAAAAGTTAACTGCTTAAAAGGAAAAGAAATAAACCCATCAAGGTTCTAACTGTTTGCAGCTGCTCTTCCACCCTCGGCACGCTGTACAGTGAAGCACCTCCCCGCCGACTGCAGCGCTCCGTCCCGGGTGCGCTGCCATCCCATGCCCAGACGTGGCAGGGCAGTCCAAGGACAACCTGTCAATCTGCAGTTTGGATTTCCTGACTTTTGTTAGCTTAGTCATAGCTTTAACATGACTAAAATATAGACTTTTCTATGTTCATCTGGACCGTCCTGCAGATGCCAGCCACGGCTCTGGTTCAAATGCTAAGGAAAACATCACAGTGAGACCTCTCCTCCATGGGACGATTGACTCATGCAACGGCCACGGCACTCTCCGGGTCGGGAACAGCAAACAAGGTGAATGAGGTAAGGGAGGTCATTCTTCATAGCAATGGTCTCAGGAGAATGGGAGAATCCAAAAATAAGACATTTGTTGACTGGATGCCCTTGAGCTGGCAACCAAGCTGGAGTGGTAACAGAGCCAGCAATGGACACTGGGCTGGGCTTGCTGCTGCCAAGCAATCCCAGTAACCAGCAAGAGTTAGCAGGAGAGAGGCTGTGTGATTTAATAGATTAATAAATAGGCCAGGAGCCAGTCACTCCCAAGTTTTAATCCTGGCTATGACATCAGCTGGAGTTGGAACCCGTGGTGTGAAATTTGCACTTTTAAGCAGGGATGGATGTAAGGATGCATTAACTGGAAGGTGAAGCAGCCACTGCCCTACACCAGCTCTCATTCCCTGCCATGAGCACCACCACCAACCACAGCACACACGACACAGCCCTCAAGCTCCTTGCCCACTGCTGGACCTCAGGAGCAAGTCTGAATTTCAGGCTTATTCTTCAACCAACCAGTGCATCCATCTCCTGATGGGGAAAGCTTGTCTCCAAGAATTTTAAGTGGCTTAAGCTCTGTTGAGCTTAAGGGAGTTATTCCAGTCTTACAGCTGGGCAAGCCTGGTTTGCTACCCTCGCTTCTTTTAAATCCTGCTCTTAAAAGTCTTACTAGTGACATTTACAGGGCAGCCCTGGCCCATGGGACTGGCAGTCCTGGGTGAAGCTCTTTAGTTGTACAGATCTGGATGTCGCTGTAAGGTGCCAGCTGACAGCATTGTTACTCTATAAAAGTCTATACTGGCAGCTTGCTGGAGGTTGGTGATGTCTGCAAGTTGTATTTCTGACAGAGTAAAATTTTCTGGACTCATGTCTCTGAAATAAAGGATCGTAGAGGCTTTTGTTTTCAATTTCCTGGGGGAAAAAAAAAGTTCTAAAAATGTTTAAGAGAGGAAAATCTTAGTTAAAAAATCATTAAAAATTAAAGTCTGTTGATTTGCATCACAGTAATCTCAGTTTTCACTTACTGATTTGGTAGGGACTGAAGTTCTGGCAGAGGTGTGACTTTGAAGGTGACAGTGTCCATTTAACTCAAGTTCAGTACCTCCTCTCTTGCTGTACCTGCCTGGCTTCTGTGTGTTCAGCAATCAGAGTAAGAGCCAATTGATTTTAGATTATAATGATCCCGCAACCTTGGAGGTGCATTGAAAGGGAAAAAACTCCAGCACCCTCTGCTGTCTGCACACATCCTACGCCAGGATCCACCACCAGGAAATCCGGACGTTTACAACACCCTCACCAGCTTCACACAGGCTGCAGAAACTGAGCCCTGGAAAAGAGTCTCATAGGACTCGGTTTAGATGCCCAGTTTGAGGTGAAATGCCACTCTACGAGCTGTCTGTCAAGTACAAAGGAAATCTGAACCATCTGCTCAGAGGTGGGCATGCTCACAGACACCTACAGCTGATAAATCCCACCTTGACTGTCTGTGAACTGGAAGAAATGAAAAGCTTTGGCACGAGGACACATCACAGCAGATGGTCTTGTCAGATGTTTTGCCCATGTCAAATTTGGTAGAACAAAGTGAGAGGTTTTTTTCGGGTTGCAGTGAACAAGTTCTGCTCCCTGGCAGCCAGAGAAAGGTATGAAAATCCAAGGAACAATATGACCAGAAGGAGCCAGAAAGGCAGGGACTGCCACGGTGGAGATGCACCTATTTGCTATTAAATCTGGGCTTCAAAAGGTTTTCTCCCACCTAGCTCATTCCAAATAGCCTAATTTCAGCAGCTATATTTTTGTTGTAATAAAGCACCTATCTCCTGTCACCAACACCTGGGAAGGAATAAGATCTGCCAAAAAATACATTCTAGGAAAGTAACATTCAGTACCTTTAATATCTGTAAAAGTTACAGGTACCTGGCTGACTCTAAAAGTCCACTACAAAAGCGATCCTCATAGAAAACTTGAGTGAATTAATGCCTCCACCCAGAAGGCAGAAGGAGCAGATTTCTTTCCAAAATCCGTGTTTCTGTCAGGGAGAAGAATCAGTCACTTTCACCTGCAGCAGTTTTCAGCTGTTGAAGAGATACAACTCCTGCCTCATCCAGCCATTTTGTCTCTTGGAGATGGGATTGAGTGCACTTCTCCATCATCTCCGATGGGTTTTTTCTTTAAAACTACACAGCTCCCCAAAGGAAACACAGAAATGCTCTTAAATGTCATCTGTCAGTAAATCAGACCATCCATTGGCACTACCAAAGCACATGTGAAATCAAAGCTAAAGAAAACTTGCTCTTTTAGATGAACTGAACTAACACCTTTGTTTAGTCTGTGCATGCCGGCAGCAATTTAACTCCCGAAAGCAGTAATTTCAAGCTGCTCGAGCTGCCATGATTCACCATTGTGAATGATTTTGCCTTTCATGGCAAACTGGGAAGTGGCGTGAATGGCTTATTTTCCTGCTCCAATAAGCTCCAGCTCGTCATTTACATTTTTGTCTTTGTTTCTTATTTGCCTCTGACATAAAAATAATCTGAAGAATCAAAGGAAAAGACCTGAACAGGAACGATGATCTCAAAACTTATTTAGTCGTCTGCATCTGTGTGGGAGCAGCCGCTCTCACTTCCTGCCAGTCACCTGTCTGCTTTATTTGTCCACGTCCAAGGACGTTCCTGCAAGGCAGAGCTTTATCTTTCTGACTATTACTCAAAAATAGCAGAACTGAAATGCCAAATAAAATTGGAAAGCTCTGTTTTGGACCATCTCCCACCTCTCTTTTTGGTTCAAAACAGAAGTGTGAAGTAAAAGAGACATCGCTTTTTCCAGCAAAGTGAACATCGGTGCATCTCAACACTCAGTCAGCACATCTGGGGTTTGACCCATCTCATTTTTTATGTGACCCAAACAGGCTGCCAGCATGGCTGTCTGTGAGCACCCAGAACCTGGAGAAGAGCTTCATCGTCAGCTGACATTGAACACCACTCCACATGGGTGATACTTCTGCAAAGCTCCCGGGCCATTCCTCAAAAGTTTTATTTTCCACAGCCCACCTGTCCACAAAGCTCACAGGTGGTGACAACCATACATCACCAGGAACGTGCTCCAAGTGCTCTCTGTCTTCTACACACATCAAGAGGTTCTCAGCTCTACCTGAAAGAAACAATGGTTTTCCTGCACGTACCTACACAGCTCCTGAGCTGCTTTCTGAAATGGTTTCCCTTTTGTACCAGCTGCAGAAGGATTTCCTGGAGTAAGCCACTAACCAGGGCTGCGTGAGACAGCCCAGCTGGCTTTTACCAGGGGGTCCATCAGGATGGAGGCATGGCTTTACTGCTACAGTTTATTACCAAAGTCTACAGCAAGGGTCAGCGAGCCCAAGGCTTGCACCGGTTGGGAAAGGTCCTCAAAGTGTGCTGCTGCCCGGTCCTGGGAGATGCAGAGTGTCCTTTTTACACCTCTCACTCTTCTGAACTCCTCTGCAGGCCAGCTGTTCACTTAGGAAATGTTAATCCCTTCTTTTGCACCCGTTTTGTTAGCATTTCCCACCCATACCTGGCCAAAAGAGAGGTGTTTGCAAACTGCAAACATCCCCTTGGGCACCCCACTGCCGAGGTCAGCTGGACAGTGCGAGGTGAGGATGAAGAACATGTTTGGGGACCTCACAGTCTCCCCAAATGGCTGCTGCAGATGACAAATTTTGTACCCTCATTGTGCTGTGTCCCAGGACCAAGCGTCCTCCTGCTTAACCCGAGCCCGGCTGCTGCGGCTTTCAGAGAGGAAAATTACTACAGCTCAGCCTTTTCCAACTGGAAATGATTATGCTTTTGTTGCTACCGAGGGTGCTCCTTGGCAGGCAGCCCAGGCACCACAGGTAATGGCCGCAACAGGAGATGCCACGGAGACGTTGGCATTTCGTGGCAGGGGAGAAAAGGGGGAGAATGCACTATCTGAGAGCCCCGCACAAACAGCTCAGGGTAAACCCATTTGTCAGAGTGGCAAGTGACCTTTTCTGTTCACCTGTGATTAAGGAACCAGGTTTCTTCATTAAGGCAAATAAACCAAATTAAGACGGCTGGGTGCAGGGGATTCAAGCAGCTTTTGCCATCCCACTCCTTGAACCCATCTTATTAGAGCAGCCTGGGAAGTGGAAGGAGTAACTCGGGGCAGGTCAGGGCAAAGCAGTGCTAAATCTGTGTCTCTCGACCCGTTGTTAATCATCTATTCTCTTTCTATAAATGAATTTGGAATGTGGAGCAAATCATACTAAAAGATTTCTCCTCCTTGCTGAATACTTCAGGAGCTTTAAGGAATTCAGCTCAGGAGCAATGCTTCATTCAGGGCTGTTGATTAGTTCCACCGTGGAGTGCACTAGACAAGACAATAAGTAGACGACAGACACAGTGATTCATAGATTACTCTGCTGAGAGTTGCAGGTGTTTCGGGATCGAATGAAAGGAAAGGAGGTTGGGTCAGTTCTCAAACCCCCTTCCTGTTAAAGGATTAGCATGGGTAACCCAAAGTTATTAAAATCACTCTCGTAAATGTAGAAGTTGGAGTTTTTCCTCAAAGTTTCCTTCCCCCCCTGCTCTTCTCCCAGTAGAAACAGCAAATGAAGTTTAGAGCTGGCAGCAGCGCCAAACTGAAAGCAAAAAAAGGAGCCAGACCCTCACCTGGTATAAACAGGAGGAGTTTACAGAAAACTTTGTGTAGGAGTCCAAATAATGGAGCCCTGAAACTTTTCTGACTTCCCAACGATAACACAAAATGTGTGCAGTTACTTAAGGTACAAGTATAGGACTACACAACCCTTTTCCTTTATCAATATGAAGTAGAAATACCACAGGGTAAAAGGATTGTAGGGGACTTGGAGAAAAGGAGAGAAAATTCTGCACCTCACTGAAGCCAACAGAAGAGACTTCCTGCCTTAGCCTGGGGAGAGCAGGAGCACAGGGGAGGTACCAGCCTCAGCACAGGGACACGGGAATGGTGCCAAAGCCACATCCCCTCAGTGGCACATCAGCAGGGAGACAAGGCAAAGGAGTTTTGCTCTCCAGGAGTGCAAAAGGGAGCGAGCTAGGAGGGAAGAACTCTAATTTAACCATGTGCCCTGCTTAGCTAAAGCAGAGAGCTGGTGCTGCTGCAAGCACTCAGCCACCCACATCCAGAGAGACTAATTGCCACCTTTTCCAAAGATAAACCAAAATCCACTGTTTCTCCACTCTTCCACTGGATCAGCATTGCCTCTACCCCCTGACACCACTCTGCCAAGTCTTGCAGAACCCTGCACTGACGTACACAGGCCCTCGAGGAACCAGTCACCAACATACCTTTGAATCTGAGGCTTCAAATGGGAGTGCAAATCCCACATTTCATGCATCATGGAGTGTTTTACGCTTTGGCAGGGAATGAAAGTCACCTAAGAAGCAATTGCCATAACAGGGTGGTGAGCACAATGGAAAGACGTTTACAGGGCTAAACATATTATTGGTGTGTCTGGTTTGACAGAGTTTCGGGACAGCAAGACATGCAGTTCACATGTCAAAAACATGTTTTCAACCAGAAGCACAGTACTCTACTCCGCTGTTCTACAAACACTGCCTAAAATAGCAATTAGGAAGTGTTATGAATTTAAAAGCAATTTGTATTTGGTGCATATTAACAGTAAGGCATTGTGTTCCTCTGGGATTTTGACTTGAGGAGATTCCAAGTATGTAAAACAAAACAAAACAAAAACTCAGAGATTTTTTGTCAAATCGTAAAAGATACACTAAACGGAGAAGATGATAAGCAATATCTGTGGTTTTCACTTTTAGAACCACATACAAACCAAATTCCTTTTTATCTTTGGTATTTGGGGGGATTATTCATTTTTAAAATCCACCTGCCAGTCTTAAGACGTGCTGAATGGCAGCATTCATGTTGACTGCCACAGTTTCTTAAGTGCATTTTATCAAATATCTTTTACTTGCAAGTAAAGCTATCTTTCTCCTTCTGTTTTTCTTTCTTTCTGACCTGTAACCATAAAAGCAGATTTGGGCTGATAAGAGCAGGTCCCCGTGAACATCCCTGCAAGGGATGGCAGCAGCTCCCCACTGCTGTCCATGCTTCCCTTCCCACTCCCAGTTAACCCAGGGCTGAGCTCTGGCCATCAGGTGAACAATTCTCCCCCTGCATTTCTTGCAGCCTGGTTGGCAAAATCTGCCAGGTGATGGAGGGCGAGCAAACCCTGGGAGATTCTGGAAGGAGACCAAAAGCTGAAAGAGATGCTCCATCTCCAGCCAAGGCCAAGCTTGGCTCAGAGCCCACAGCTGCTTCCCAGCCAGAGCCACTGGGCAGCTCTTCCGTGCTGGATGGGAAGAACAACACCCATTTAGCAACTGGCCTCAGCTTTTTCACTCAGCCTGGAGGGAAAATTCACGCCTGCAAACAGCAGCTGGGAAGAGCCAGGTGGGAAGGTCTGAGCTGCACCATCCACATCAAGGACATGCTCCAGGCTGGGAAAGGGCAGCGCTCCCCGAGCGGGCAGAGGCAGGGTGAGAACTTGTCCACATGTGTTTTACCCTGAAGTCCAGCGTAACAGCATTTCAGTGGAGGGTTAAATAAAGTTGGAAAATAATCCGTAAAGCACACTTTGATGTCTTTTGGGACAGAAGGCTCTGTACTGTGCACAGCAGGGTGAGCTACTATCGCTGAAAAGAAAAGCTTCAAAATACTGAAATGTGCAAGATCACTCAGTACCAAATTTACTCCATGATGATCCAGGATATAAATTATTTGCTAAACAGAGGATCCATACACAACCCAAACATGGCAGGCAGGAGGCTGACAACTGGTCCTGGGTAGGCATGGTGTGGAAAAACCAGCCCCTGGCAGCACCCCTCCGGACCCCAGTGTCCTCACCTGCCAAAGCCTAAAACACACTTGTTTGTAGTTTGTCATGTCACATTAAATTGAAATCTTTCATTGCCTGGCTGGGAAAGATAATAGAAAGCAACATTTCAAGGTGATCTACCCTTCCAAACATAATCTTTAGCAAATTAATAATTAACCAACTATTTATTGGTCAGCTGATACTGTTCCAGATACAAAGTTTCAGGCAATGCACCAGTGAGATCTCACACAGCCGCACTTCTCTTAATTAAGCGTGAGTGAAAGGATATTTCGGCTAACCCAATTAATTTGGAGAACCTTGGTGTGGGAGCAGCAGGAGTGTGATGATGCAGCTCTGCATCCCAGCCCACCCCAGAAGGCTTTTCCTCCTGCTTTCCACCATGCCCAGCTGACCTTGTCAGGGAGCCACTGGTCGCACCTTCAGAAAAAGGCGTGCATAGGCTCTGCTCTGACTCAGGGACCATCTCCCTCTGGATTTGGCCCATGCTTGGGCACCTCCACGTGGGATCGGACATCCTGTCTCCCAGGTACTCCCCAGCCTGCCAGCTGCTAAATTTCCAGCGTGCCTGCAGCCCCCTTGTGGAATGAGGCCGAAAAGAGGCATTGTTTTAATTTAAGAGCACAGAGTTATTTTTAGCTGCCACAGGGCTGATCCCGCAGGTGCTGCCGGCTCCTGGGGCAGGAGCAACTCCTGGTATGCCTCGGGATGCACTGGATCCTGATGGAAGACTCGACTCCACATCCTATTTAAACACCAGCAAAACGTTTGCATGGTTTCTCTACAATCCCTCAGCATGGGCTTCTGGTTGGGTTTTTTGTTTTGGTTCAGCCCAAAATTGGGGATTTTCCTTCAAGCCGTGTTTCCAGCCCTCCAGACCAACTCTCCGCTCGCTGCAGGACCAGAGGCACTTCCAAGCATGTGCTGCTGCTGCTGCTGCAGGCTGTCCAAGCTCCTTTCTCACTTTCACTGTTTCCCTGATAAAACAAATTGCAAGAGATACCAAGTCCCTTTTAATTTCACTTTCACTGAAAACATCTGGATGTCACACCCTCAAAATCCCGAGTGGGATGCAGGAGGCAGACAGTGGTCCAGGAGCAGAGGCACGGACTCGGAGGCACCCGGAGAGAGAAGCACAATTAACATGCAGTGCTTCCCCAGAACAGCATATCAGGGAGAAGTGGGTGAAAAAAAAAAAAACAGCCCCACACTATGGTGTTTCTAATAAACTAAGAAACTTTTTTGACTTTCATGATGTACATATGGCCGTTAATTCCCGTGTCATGTTATGATTTTTGGCTGAGCCAACAGTATGTATGTGTGGATGGGAGCAAGCAAAACAAATGCATTTTGTATTCAAATTTATACAACTCCATACATTTTTATGCTGTTTATTTGAAAATTAATTTTGGCTTAGGCCTTAGAGACAGCAAATGTTGTCAAGATTTGAGGGCTACCTGAAAAGCCTTGGGGACAGCATTACCCTTATGCATAAGAAACAGCAAAATAAAATAAAAATAAATGAATTTTCAAATACGTCATGGCTAATCCCTTGAGCTGACCTACAAATGAATTATAGAGGGTTTGCTACAGGACTGAGTAGATCTTGTGATTTCACTGAGAGATTTATCTTATTTTCCAACTTATTTTCATATCTTATTTCCTTTTCTTTTAGAATTAGACTGTAAATAAAAGAGCTAAGACCGAATGAAGCTCCCTTTCACCGCACTCATATTGGATTGATAAATTAAAACGGTGAGATGAGTTTTGTATGACCCATCCTCGAGGATTTGGGAAATTTAGCCGATGCAAAACAAGGCATTAATTTGGAGAGGCCTAGCTACTTACAATGCTTAGTATTCTGACAATGATGAATGGCATCATTCCAAGCAAATGGTAATTTCACTTTTTGTGACAGTACTTTAGAGCAAAACCGACTTTCTTCACACAAAGAATTTGCAATCCTATTGAACAGAGGCTGTACCTGAATATCAGAAATCCTTCATTGTTTAAGTATCATCTGATATTCTTGATTGGCTCCAGACTGAAGGTTGCAGTTGAATTAGGGAGAACGGAGGTTAAGTCCTAACCTTGAAAGATTTAGCAGCCATTGAAACACTGCCTTTGGGCACTTATTGGCCTGTATTTATCAAAAAACTTTTCAATTCAATGAGGGGAGGGAGAAAACACAAAACTTGTCACATTCATCAAGTGAAGCCACTGGAAAGACATCTACAGAAGAACACCCAAAAAGCATAATCTTTCAGAAGAGCTGATAGAAATGGTAATTGGATGGGATGAAGAATAATACTTCTAAAGCAGGGGTATAGAGAATATAGCTAAAAAATCAAGGTCAGGAGAAGAGAATGTATCCTTTTCAACTTAATAAAACTTACATTTGCCTTTTGTATTGTGGAAAATATTCCAGGTACCATTTCTAATTTATTTCTGCACAAATACTTCAGAATGAAAACAGGATTACAGACAAACTGGCAGCATGTTTTCTTTTAGCTTACGTGCAGCAAACATAAAAGCATTGTTAGTAGATACAATTACAGAAAAAAAACCACAACACAAAACAAACTCCAGGACTTCCCTATTATTTAGAAATGTGGCTCAGCCTTCAGAAACACAGAGAGCATCTTTAAAAAAAGCATCTCCCTAAGGCACTCGAAAGCCACCTTCTATGATTGGCAAAGAGCACTGACATTGTCTCCCAAACAGGGAACAGAAATGATGAATCATAAAAACTTGATTGCACTTCTTCCTGCCTCCTCACTAACAAGCTAATCAGAGAGCACAACGAGTGTCATGTGCAAACGGATGAGTTGTCCAGGGATGCTATATTGTCCCATTTTTATCTTGCACAAACACCTCTGGCCTGAACTTTGAAGGCTTTTGGCACATTTCTCAGGTTTTGTATCAGGGGTCCTATCCAGCTGGTGAAGGAGGGGAAATACTGAAGTGCTGTGTTGCTCTGCTCGCCGGGGTTGCACGGATGCAGGTGTCTCCTTACTGACGAAGACACCAGCTAAGGGGAAAAAAATCTGCAAAAGGTCAGTATCTGCACACACGAAGCCTCCAGCCAGCTCCCTAAACAGTTAACAAACAGCACCTACTACCAAAACATCCCCATAAATAATCCCTGTAATGAAGGTAGAGATGAAAGCATTTGTTAATTTTCCGTAGTCCAGGGAATTTGGCTATTGATGCCGATTAATCCAAGAAATATAGCATTATATTTGTCAAGAGCGTCTCAGGATGTAGGGCTGGAGGAATAACCTGTGATTTGTGATGCCAACATTTTCTCCACCAGACCAGGTACCATATTTTAGAGCTACAGGATGTTTAGCCGTAGCGTTGACTGACCTACTCAGGGCAATATCAGCAAGGTTTTCCAACACCAAAGTACCTGAAAAACAACATTTGCCAAGCAGAACTGCAGGTCTTGCCCATTTCAGAAACATTCACCTCAGCACATGGTGAGAATAGGTCAGACGTGCTGAAAAAGGCAACCAAGGACAAAAATACATAGCAGCAGCCTGAGAATCTGTAATTTGGGGTGAAACCTGCCATCTGGTCTTCAACACCTTGACATCAAGAAAGCAGTTACAGCGGTGCCCTGGTGTGCCTAGGCATTTGTGGACATATGGTATGTTTTACCATTAACTGCAAATTTCCTTACTTTTATTGTTTTCTGTCACAAGCATAATGTTTGCTTTAGCCCAGATTAGTTGCATGAGCATATTTATTGTACATTTCATGTTTTTCCCAGCCACTCCCCACTTCTCGACGTTTTTGGTCTCCACACTGGTCCAGGCCGTGCCATGCCACACCAGGGACCCATCCTGGGGACACCGACTGCCCTGTGGGATTTTGGGCGCCCATTTCAGCATTAGAAATTCTCCATCCCATGACAGGGGTCTGCACTCCAGGCTCTGAGTTTTCCTCCACACTGCTCAAAATCCCCTTTAAATCACCATCCAACTGCTTTACACTTCTCCTTAGCACAGGGGCCTGCCAAATCCTCCCAAGCTGACCACCACCCTGCCGATGGCCAATCTCCTCAAGTACTTTCTTAAAGCTTTTTATTTTCCTGTCCAAGCCAGACTGGACATTCAGGTACATTTAGCCCTGGCACGAGCAGAGCCTGCGTTGCCCCCGCTGTGTGCACCATGCTGGGTCTCCTCTCTTGTCCCATCAAATAACCCCGGGAAGAAAACCAGCAGCTCACGGGAAAAATCAAATACAATCCTGGGTAACTCAGTGTCACGTAATTCCTACATGGTCACAGCTGAAATAAAACCACATCCACCTCAGTGTCTGAAAAAGCCGAGGAAGGATTTTTCAGGACATGGCCTGTAACTGCAGAGGCACAAACTGGATGCCCACAGTCCACATGGTGATGGTGAGACTGGAGAAGTCATGCTATTGGTGATGAAAGAAAGAGGTATTCACAACACCAGTGCTTTTAGGTAAAATCTGACTTCAAGCATGTGAAAATTAAACATATGTTGATTGTAAAAAGAAGAACTAACCTCTCACATCTACAATAAATTCCTGTATCACCTGTAGTTATTCAGAGACAGATCTTACATCCCGTCTCAGCAACCCTCAGAGCTGCTCTTTGATAGCAGAGTAAGTTTCGACCGATCAGAAGCTGAGTAAACACCTCAGGATTTGGCCCTCTGATGTTGAGCAACCAATCTTAATTTAGAGAGTACATTTCCCAAAATACATTAAAAGTGTAAGACTTTAGTACAGCAGGCTCCAGGAAAGCAAACAGGACATTATTTGTGGCAATGGTGGTGTGGGTGATTTTCCAAAAACAGGCTGGTTTGTGGGAAATCACTGAATTAATCGCTGCCCCACATAAAAGGAGTGGATTCTACAATGATTTCAGCACGCTTCTACGAATTTATTTTTCCGCCTGATGCCACCTGTTTCACTGCCAGCTCCTCCAGCCACATACCGAGGCATCGCTGAGGGGGTCAAAGCAGCAAAATTCCTGGGGACCATCTGCTTATTCATAACCCCCAAACCCATACTTCCATCTCGGCATCATATCCGCCCTTATCGGGGGACATTGTGCGCTAATGACCATTATTTAATTAACAGATGAAGAAGCCCTGAAAGCCACGCCGGCAGATTTTGAACTTGATCTTCTCTCATTTGCTGTCAGGCAAGACCAGATAAATGACAAGTATTTCGAGAGTCTGCAAAGGCCCTTTAGAACAGCTGCACAGGCTTCACCCCTTCTTTGCAGCAGGTTTCTCACTTAAGAAAAAAACACGCTTCATTACATCGCCTCTTACTTGAGCTGCAAGGGTCTATTCAAGGAAGATAAGCCTCTTAGAAATGAAGTAGCGTTGAATTTAGGTTTTGAGTGACAGGAGGAAGGTTTATCCATTCAGCAGACAATACTGCTTTCTCTGCATTAATCTAGGAGGCGGACAATGATCTGTTTTTTAGGCAGCATCTCATCTCTTTTCCCACAGCAGAAGGTGATTAGAGTTCGGAAGCAGGGACTGTGAAAGAAAGGCGAGCACTATCTCCCCAGCCCTCCTGTTTCCTGAGCGGGCAGGAGGGAAGTTCTCGGCCAAGTGCATCAATCACAGGGCTGGCACTCAGGATGTGCCTCTGGTCAGGGGCTGACCGGGGGCTGGCAGGTGAGGGCACGGACACCCCGGCAAAGCCCAGCCCTGATCTCTGCAGACAAACACGCTTGCTCAGCAGAGGGAGGTTCATAACCCCACATGTATCGCACTTGGGACAGGGGGGAAAACTCCGTGGTGTGAGCCCAGGGTAGGTAATATGTGTCAGAAATCTCTTTTTATTAAGTGGGTCTAGCCAAAGGATTGCTTATCGGTGATGAGCATCAGCATTTCTCACTCACCCCTGACGGCAGCACTGCCCACCAGCAGCTCCATCCAGGAGAGTTCCCAACACTCACAAAGAGGATCAAACTCATCTTGCTTTGCAAAGAGGGCAATCAAGCAACTGAGAATCAGATTTGCCTGAGACCACAGCAGTAGAATGATTGAACTCAGAAATTTTAGCCTTCCTCTTCCTCCACATGACGTCCCAGTGGACTACACGCAACCAAAGGAGACGGGAGCCAGCTCAGGGAGTCCGGTCACCCCAGGCACACTCCAATAATGATGGCCAAAGACAACTGTAAACTCTTTGTGTATCACATCAGCTCCATCTTCCACGTTCAAGGGACAACCTGCAGTTTCAGCCACCTATCCGCTGGGAGAGGTGAGCTACCAGGAGGCCACATGAGAGCGGCGCGGCCGCAACCTGCCCAGCAGCACTGGCATTTCTCCCTGCTTTTCCAAGATTTGTGCCCCCAGCTGTCAGGCTGCAGGGCATTTAAGCACTTCAGCATTTCAAGCACACGTGCATATGCATGAACAGGCAAGGAAGCAGGGGAGGCAAATATAGTCAAGGGTGAATGAGTGCACTGCACAAATGGTGGTGCATAGGACAAGACACCAAGATTTCCAAATCATTATTAAGCTATCCATACACCCATCTTCCTACATACAAAATAACTGCCACTTCATCTATTTCCTTCAAGTAATCAATATAGAACTTAAATCTTCACAAATTAATGTTGCAAATACTGACTAAACCACAGAAATCTGGTTTCTTATCCTAGTTTGACAAGGAGCACAGCAAACGTTATACCCATAACCAAAGGCTGTTGCAATCCACTGGGGAACATCAAGAAAGAAAGACCAAGCATTTTGGAGACCCCATCCTTGGCTGCCCAAGGACCTGTTCAGAGCACAACGAGCAAATCCAAGTCTACATGAGCCGAGCAGTTAAAAAACAAAAAACTTCCTAAAAGTATTTCTGCCATCTTATGTAAAGCCCCATGGACACTATTGTTAAATAAGCAAACCCTCTGTAAGACAAACATTTTCTACATCAGAAGGACTTTGTTGTGTTCCAGAATGAAGCAGCTAAAAGGGAATCCTTTTTCATTGCTAGGACGCTCTGAATAACTTTTAAGGGGCAAGACTACAGGACTTGCTGCTGTTAGCAACAGCCCCCAGATCAGACCACAGCGTGCTGCAGAAACACGGCCAACCTTCCACAAATAAGGAGCGTATTGACACATTTTCTCTTCACCTCTTTGTGCTAAGCCTGTGTAACTGTGCTTCAGTGAATGGCTTTTTGTTATTCTTATCTCCGCGCCTCAAAATTCCTCAAAACACATCTGTCACGGCACAGCTTGAGAGCCAGCCCCGAACAACTCCGGTGTCACAGCTCTCCTGTCTCCTCTCCAACCTCCCAGGTGGGAAGAAGTTTGCACAGACATTTCTTTTGCTCATCGGAGCATGGCTGGCGTGCCGAGTCAGCACCACGCAGACCCACGTCCTCCCCTTTCTTCCTTCTTTCCCCCACCCCATCTTTTTCTTTTTTTCTTTTTTTTTTTTCTTTTAAGGAGACTTAATTGCTTCGTTTCAGATGTTATGTTTAACCTCAGGAAATGGTACTATAGACATGGCAAACAACTTTCTGGTTGTTTCCAATCAGTACCATATTATAAAGTACAGCCAGTTAAGAATCCTATTCATTTTCTTGCCCTGTCATCTTGATCTTATTTGAATGTCTGGGGAGCAGGAGGTGCTCGCTCGGCCCTGCATTTCAGAAGTGGGGGCAGGAACGTCTGTGCAATGTGTTAGAGACACTGAAAGTTTTCATTTTTGACTCCTTAATGAGAGCGACCTTTGCCACGGGCTGATGAGTTCCATACCTGTCCTGGTGTGTTTTCTGAAAACATTTGACACTGCTCACAGGTTTGACGGGGATATGACTAATGAAGTCTTGGTATAAAAATAATGGGCTGCAATTGCAAGTCATTTGTGTGAAACCAAACTCCTTAAAAACTTGTCTCTGCTCACTTTCTGTTTTCTAAATGAGTCAATAATACGAATCAGATGGCTTGAAGGAATAGACCCCCAAATATTTCCTCTCTCCCTTCTATAAATTAGCTGCCATTTTGTGCAATTTTTGTTGCCTCCAGGCACGGTTTAAATTGGACTGTAGTTACTAGATTGCTGGAGCTATTGCAAAATGTGTAGGCTAATACATAATACCTTGTTTTTGTTAAATGTATAGTAACAGCTCTTCTTGTGAGGTCAAGAGGCCCAGGCTGCTACTACTTAGAATGCACAACAATTTTATGTAAAGTAATGGGGAGGCAAGCAGGAGCATGAGTTTCTGCTGCAACTTTTGAATAATCTAAAAAACTTCTGTATTGTTTTCACCTTTTTTTTTATCGGCTACAAAGGAGAGTGATGCCTGTTGCAAGGCTGTGCCTTTCCTGTAGTCCCTGCTGTGGGACTCGCTTGTGGGCTGGGGGAGTGCAGCACCAGGAACCTCCCAGATTCATCACAGAAGGGCATTTTGGAGACACATCTCCATGGCTCATCCCCCACGACCAGAGTTTGAATTCTCTTTTCAATTGAATAGGTACATCATGAATCTGACCACCTGGGTAGACAACTTAGAATATATAACACGCTGCAATGACAACAGAAATACCCTGGAAGCTCATGAACTGTGCTATTATTCATAGCACAACTCGATGTACCACTGACTCTTCCAATTTTAGCATCAGTACTGAAAATTTGAGGTTTTCTTTAAGCCTCAGCTCTTGGAGTCACACAAATATATGAGGATTTTAACTATTAGAAGCAACAGCTTATTCCATGAGAGAAGATGGCCTGAAATTCTCACCCAAGCTACCTTAGAAAACTCAAAACCTTGAAAAAAACCCTAAAGAAATCCACGTGCTCTAACTTCCATGCTTCCAAGGCACCTAATTCATGAGCTTTGACTGTTAAGAATTGGGAAACCTGTTACAATTCCTGTGAAAACTCCTGTCATAAACTACTCTGACTGATTTTAATTCATCCTGACACTGTTTGTTGACAACAGGTCCATAACTTTCCCTAACATATAAATTATTTCAAGTCCCCCCTCCAAAAACACCCTGCAGTCTGTGGGCTACAATAAAAGGAGAAATAGAGGTATGATGAGGCTGTATTCACATGCTCTGGTGGAAAAGGGTTCATATTGTTTGGCTTTAGAGCCCACGTGGACTAGAAGGGGCCACCGCTGCAGGGACCTCCAGCCACCGCCGGGAGTTTTGTTTGATGTCGAAACACGCAATTGAGTTATTTTATATAACATGCTATTTTAGCCACATTTGGATAGGCAATTGAAAGGCAAAGGCCAGCATTTTTTCCCTTCAGTTCAAGGATGTCTACGTACCCCACACAAGCACAAACACACATTGTACTCCCGTACGTGTGTGAGCATTACGGACGTGTGGAAGGAATAATCCACACAGGTTACAGACATTTCCCATTACATCCCGTGAGCGGGCTCGTTAGACCAAAGCTCATTTGTACTCAAAACGTGCAAAGTTAGGAACATGCATAAGCCTTTGCAGGACCAGGGCTTAAGTACACACTCAACCTCAAGCTCCAGGTTTGGACATGCTGTTCTTCAGCCCCAGAACAAACGCAAAGCTCCGTACAACTAAATATAGCCGGCATACAAGAGATTTTGTTTTGTTTTCTTTAGCAGCTCCCCTGTGACCCAACAGAAGTTACGAAACCAAATGAATGTAATAGAGCGTTCATTCCCTGCTTATTGATGTTGCCTCACCCTTGGGCATATTTGCAAAATTTCCTTCTACATAATAAAAAATGGCACGTCGCTCGCTGCGGCCAGTCGGGCTGCGGGCCGGCACCAGGCAGGCACAGAGGCTAAATGCCTGCTGCTCCTTCAGGACAAAGGCATTCCTGGACTCAGGTAAATGGGATATTCAGCAAGGATGGTACAATGGTTTGTTGGTGGTGTTGCCCAGAGATAGAGCAGTCTCTTGGTTGGGAGTTTGCTCACAACACAGATCCACTGTGTTCAGTGGACACACAGCTTCCCTTGGAAGAGCAACACATCCCATTTCATCATCTTTTTGCCTGCATAAACAAACACTTCTACTGTCACTGACATTTTCCTCGCCTCCAGCCCCAAGAAGCTGCCATCAATGGTTCACACATTAGACACAGTTTGGCAGAAATAGCAAGAGAACAGAAATGACAGAGTCCACATTTTTCTGTCTTCATTCATGGATTTGCTGATAAATCCCCTTTGGCCAGACCAAGTTGCTTTACTCCTACCCTCCCACAACCTGTGTGGATGCAACCCAGCCTGGGAAGAAGAGCATTCCAACACACAAGTACTCAGGATCCCACCTCACTCCCAGGTAGGAAGGTGACCTGGCTGATGGTGACGGCTCCTCTGGGTGCCAGCTTCACACAAAATAAACTATAACCACAAACTCTGGCATTTTATTACCTACTGCTACCAAACTCTACAATCAGAAAGCATCTCACCTAGCTTTAGGGAAGGCACTTCTGAGCAAGTGTGCACCCAGGCTCTTGCTGCAATCAATGGACGAAGATTGTAGACCACACGCCAGGGGGATGGACTCGCTATGGTCTTCTCACTCTCACCCACTGAGAGGGCTTTGAGTGCCACATCCAGGTGAATCCAAACATTCAGACAGCTCAGGCTAGTCAAGATGAATCTCACCCTTTGTGGCAACCTACAGAGAAGTCCCCTCATCCTTTCTGTTTCAAAACCTCTCATATTTTCTATTAAAGTATGTGGTATCAGCTATGGCAGAGCAAGGATCCTTGGCCAAACTGTACAACTCACTGTGGGATTTTCTACTTTCTGAACTCTGTCTTTGTTTTTGCTGGCTCAGGCTCCCTTATAGGTAACTCTGCACATATTTTCACCCTCCCTGTGAACCACAGTGCACACTGAAGCTAAACCTAATTTGCAGTTTGGGTATAAACGAGTAATTAGGCATCTACTCCTGCCAACATTCGTGCCAGCAATTTAAAGCGGGTATGGAATTACTAGGTTAAAATTGCACCTTACACCTTGACACCAGCTCTGAAGAGGTTGGTGCCAGGGTATTGGACATTACATAAATATATGCACAGCCAGGAAGAAAATGGGGCAAGCCAGCCAGGATTCTTTTTAATATATCTCCTTATTTCAAGGGGCCCATTATATATAGTGCTCGGGACGGGAAAAGGAAGACTTGTACCCACTTGGGGGGCGGGTTATGGTTTAGCCACCAACTTTCCTTTTTGCTCACACAAGGGCTAATTCATAGGTTAAGTGGAGGATTATAGATGATAGAAATGCAGCAGCCCTTTTCCTTTCCTCCCCATGCTTTTCATGTAAAGAGAAAGAAGGCTTCTCTCATCCCTTCTGCAAAAGTGTCGACACATTTCCATAGCTCTGTGAGAGGACCTGCCATTTCTGTCACTCTGCTACCCCTTGTCCTTTTGTCCCCACAGCATCTTATTTCAGCTTGGAGAAGAATAATTCATGGCTTCAGAAGATAAACCCAGATTTCCTAGGAAATAGTTCTGTAAGAAAAGCCTGGACTGTAACCAAGCCTGGGATAACATGAGCCCAGTTCTCTTTTTCACCGGTTTGTGAGTTTTGCCACAACTTTAAGAGAAGCAAAAGCAGCCGTTTACAATATGTCTCTTTCAAAACACTATCTCAGTGCACCAGCACCTGCAAAGTCACTCTGGGGCACGTTTTGTCAGTGGGAACAAGGTGACAGCATGGAAATTCAAGGACTGGCCAAGTACCAAGCTGTCTTCCAGTACCCAGCTGTACTGCCCCATCAGAGCAGCTGTCTGTCTTTGCCTGGCAAAACTTTAACTAAATACCAATTTAGAGAAATCAAAAAGATTGTTACAATGGCCTAAGGATGCAAAGAGTCACACGGAAAACAAACGTGCGGGAACAGAGAGACCCACTGGGCTGCTGAGGAGCCAGAGTTACAGACCGGAGCTAAACAGTGACCATGGATTTGCTTAAAAAACACCCTGCTTGTCCTGAACACTTAGGAAAATCTACAGGCAGATCACTTTTGCATTTTTGCGTGCATTGCAACTGAAGGACAAGGTATAGGTTCTGCGGGTGGCTGCATTTTTCATCATAAGTTATCATATTAAATATAATTGCAATTAAGCACAACAGTAAGTAAAGCTCAGATATAAAACCCATGTAAACTTTTTGCTGGCATGAAAATTAAGTTTTCCCCTAACCTTCCAGTAATTTAAATGCCTTCCTTTGATAGTTTCCCCCTTTGTTTCTCTCTTTTTTTTTTTTTTTTAAAGGAATACTTGGAATTTTAGCATGGGATCTGCAAATTGCCTTTTTTTCCTGACCCCTCCCTGTTAAAACCTTGACTCTCTTTGGAGGACAAAACAGAGACATTTGCTGGGTTCCCAGAGGAAAAAGGGAAATGGAGGGAAAAAAAGTGAATTTGAAAAATGTATTTTTTTGAGGGGGATAAATGCACATTCCACCCTTGTTCTTTTATGTAGGACTCCCATCTGTCTTACCCAGAAGCTCTTTGGATTTTAAAGAGTAAAGTGGGGAACCAAAAAATGTCTTTTCATGAAGAAAAAAAAAAGTTTAGGCTCATCTATACATGTTTTTTCATGTATTTTCTATGGAAATATGGCCAGAGCTCAGTTTCCACCTTAGGTACATTTTCCCTACTTAATTAAACCCTCTTTCCCCACATGACAAATGGGCCCTTCTCAGGAAAGGGCATAATTGCAGGCACGGGTGAAGTCAAAGAGGGCATTCTTAGTGATTAGACATGAAATACGGACTTGGAAAACAGAGGTTTTAAATGTAAAGAGGGAATAACTTACTGCATCCTCAGGGTAAAGATAATTTATGCATCCTTTGCCTAAATGAGTTTTCTCTATCTGTTTATTTTGGGTTTAAAAAGTCTATTTATCTGGTTGGGTGTACTTTTAAAAATGTACTTCCCACGGCCCTGCTCCTCTGTTCAGTGCTCATATTTTTCCCAAGCCAGATTCATTAGAAATATGGCCAGGATGATATGTGAGCTTTCAAGCGTGGCATGCAGAGAAAGCACGGGCACCGATGGGCCGAGTTTGGGGCCAGTGTGTCTGACTGACCCCAAAACTGCACACTGCCAACGTGCAGGATAAAAAAGTCATGAACTGGGAGAAGGGGGACCGAAAACCATGAGATAGTTTTTGTTTAATGAGATACTGGGCTTGGTGCTCCAGGCAATGTTTTCAAGTGCTGCTTTTCTACAAGTGGTGCTGGAAATTCTCTGTATTTTAAATGAAAATTGGGATTTCCCCAGTTGCTTTCACTAAAAAGTTTGGGATGGGAAGAGTCACCAGCTGACACTTGCAGCCAACATGAAAATTTGGGAGGTTTCTTCCTTTCGTCCAAGGCACAATGAGCACCAGGGAAACAAGAACTGAGCTGAGGAACTGAGGCAAGATACAGGGCAGCAACACAGAGGAACTGAATATATTTGAGGGATATCAAGTGTATTCAATTCCTCCCACATCCTAGAGCTCAAGGACCACTTATTTCCTTAGCAGTTCTGTTTCTACTTAGTTCAGATAGTGCAAGTTCCTCCAGTTTAAATGGGGAACTACTCTGAGCACAGGGAAAACAAAACAAACTAAACCCCACCATAAGACAAATTTATTCTTGGTAGTCCAAGTAACTTCCAAGTAACATGGCTAACATTGAGTTTAAAAGTCACTTGCGTAAGAAACACCAAAAAAGAGTTCACAGCCCAGCAGAAAAAGTGGCCAACCCATGGTTTTGGTCAAGTTTCCCCATTTTGCAATTATAAAGAAGCCTTCTAAAGATTTCTGTGGAGTGGAACTTTTGATTTCTACCAGGCATTAAACTGTATTAAAGTGTCTGATCCACTTTTAAATAATAAATCAATCCCTCACTGATTCAGATGTTCCTCATATTCAGTTCACAGGATCTCTTGATCAGGTTCTTGTACTTCAGAAAAGCAGTCATTTCTGCTCAGGTGTGCTTGGGTGGAAATTAACCATTTAGAGAAGATTGGTTATGTACAGGTGTGGTTTAAAATGAGAAACATTTTTTGAAATAAGGACTATGCATGGCTAACATATTTCCTCCAGTTTTACAGACAGGCAAGGGTGCAGCAGGAATGCAGAGGCTGGCCATGATCAGACCTGAGACACACATTCACCTGTGGTTTAATGAGAACAAAAATAAAGTTCATCATACAACACATGAAAAAGCCAGAATGGAAGTCTGCACCATGGAAATTCAAAAGATTCTGGCCCAATCCCATTTTCTGCACGTATCTGTGAGGTTCTCCAGCACATGGCCAGCAGTGCACCACACATAACACAGCCCTTCCAAGAGCCCCTTGCACCTCTCTTCTGATGGACAGTTTTCCAGATGGAAACAATTCCCTGCTTGCTCCTCACTCCAACTTATCCCCAAACAGCCTTTCTTGCTCTTCCCTCCAGTGATGAGACCTCCTTGGAGCCGATCCACCACTCGCACGAGCCGCCCACGGTGATGCCAAGTGCTTCGTTCAGGGGATTGCTACATGCCGAGTACTTTGAGTAGGAAAAACTACTCAAAGCTGGGCCCAAAACCAGGAACAAACCCGGCATGTACCCACAGCTCTTTTCTGCCATACCTTAGGGACTGTAAAACACACCGGCAAGATCCAGACCCATTCCCCCAGCCCTCCCTCACATGGCAGCAGGACTCCTTGCACGAGTTGGCGACGGCTCACACAGCAAAAGAGCTGCAGGATCGGGCCTTTAATGGCTTAAAAATACACTACCCACCAATAGTTACCTAATTTAGCAGAATATATTACCTCTCTGCTTCATAAATCTTAATTAAAGCTGTTAGTTTTCCTATTATATGATCAAGAAACGCCCCATTAAAGTTAAGCAGTTTCTCCAAGTAATTATATACATTATGTGGTGCGAGTGTAAAGATGCATGTAGCATTCCGCTACCAATTATTTTGCATACCCTGAAAAGCACTATCTATTAAATAAAAAACTTGCAGAATTTCATTAATGCACGATTTTTTAATCTCCCAAAAGTCCAAGCTGTCCCACAGGAGCTTGTATACTCAGTGTTGGCTCCTTTTAATAGAATTTAATGCTCACAAACACAACTAAAGTATTTAAGCATTTACAGAGGTTGTCATAAGTGCTTTACTTATTTTCGATCAAATTCAAGTCTACATTTAATACAGTTAACTGTGGTTATTTAATTTCAAAACTCAAGAATCCAACCTCAAAAATTTATAACAATATAAATTTAGTTACATTGATACAGGATATGTATGCTACTGGGAAACCATTTTTCAGTAAGAAGTGTAGAATTGTAAGACCTAAAAGGAGTTATTTTTTAAAGTAAGCATTATTTCAAATAAACCTTGTCAGATTTCAAATAATATTTTCCTATTCGTCTGCAAAATGATTTCATAATTTTTAGTAGTACGTTTCAAGCCAGTGCTAAATGCTACCAAAAACTAAATATATTTTAATTACGCTTTCTCTTTTGGTGAGAATTTCATGTAAATACAGAACAAATCTTAAACTGAGATCGTGCAAATATCTTAAATACATTATTAACCAAAGCACTTCATTTCCTAGCAACTGGCTAGAGAGAATGAAATTTGGAAAATTATTCTTAGTTCCCCATAGACAGTGAATTTATTGCGTGACCACATTAACAATTAAAAGGTATATGCAAGATGTTAGATGTTAAAGTATAATGGAAGGAGCTTAACATCTGCTCATATACGGCAAGGAATCAACTCCCGCCCCTAAAAGTAACCTAATCAGGCTTGCAAGAATGTAATATTTTACTTTCAAGCAAAATATTATTCTTCAAAAACTGCAGAGAGTCAATCAGGCACATAAAAAAAAGAAGAGGAAAAAGGAAAGCAGAGAGAGCAACAGCCCTGTCAGATGCTGGCAATCTTTGATCCAATACAGTTTCATATCATCCCTCAGAGCTGACAGTGCATTATTAATTGAAACATTGGGGCTGTACTTAGTCCTCTTCTGCAGGAATTGTAATATAATTATATCCCATAGGCAGAAATACTATTTCCACCTCTGCCCCTGAAAAAGTAATCTACAAACTGGCTTAGAAATGCGTGAAACAAAGTAGTACCCACCACACTATTTGTGGCATCGGTACTTGGGATGCATAAATCATGATGTATAGTCTGAGGAAACAGATACATGAAAAGAGAAAACATGATTTTTATATAATACGTTATGAAAGCATATTGGATAGATTGATTTCAAACAATTTGGCTGCGTTTCCTTTTCTAATCCTCTTTTTTTCCCTGTTTTTAATTTTTGCACAGATGCAGCTATATAAATAGCAGTATTTCCTGGAATCCCCAAAACGTCAAACCAAACATATTTTCCAATATTAAATGATTGCATTCCATTATATCATTACCACTTAGAATGGGCTATAAATTCATTGATTGAAGAGTTTAATAGCAATGCCTGATCTTTTATATACCATACTTTCACTAATAGAAAATCGGCTTCTTCTGAAACATTAGCACGTTACCCTTTCTAGTAAAGCATATCAAATCACATTAGTGAAAAAGTTGCCAAGTCAAATGGAAGTTTGGTGCCAGTTTTCCTCCTTTTTTTTTTTCTTCTTTTTTTCTCAAGAGGCAGAGAGAGAGAGTGTGAGCAAGAGAGGGGGGATTAAATTTCTTACTAAACTCGTGGCAGTGAACATAAAATATAATAATACTCCTTTAACATTCCTATCATGATTTTGGTCCTAGCACTTAAACCAGCCAAGGACTGAAGGAGTTAATACTTTAAAATGTGCAATAATTCAGAGAGCTGGCTTGCACGATTTGCAATACACTTTCTTCTTTGCAAGATAGACTCCGGAGCAGACAGATCAACAAAAAGAAGTAGGGGGGGGAAAAAAGGACGACTCTACAACCAATCAAACCAAATGCCAGAGCAGAGGGCAAAGGGATATGGAAACTGAGAAGATAGACTTCCAAGTCCTTTCCTGAAAGTGCTTGGATTTTGAGGAGAGTCCAACATCGCCTGACAAAAGTGTCTTTGTGCAGCAACACTGGGGAGAAGGGAGGAGAGCTCAGGAAACCTAATGAAAACAGGCCAGGCCTTGTACATTAGACCCCATGGAGAACTTTGAATCATACGAGCTGCAGACAAGCCCCGAGTATGTAATGCCAAATTAAAGACCACCAAATATGGGGAGCATCGGAGCAGCACAGGGGAGCAGGCACTCCTGGTGCGGGCCAGAGGATCGCCCGGTGCTTCCCTCCATCCCATCCCATCCCCTGCAGAGAGCTGAGCATCCCGGGGCAGTGCACTCTGCCTCCCCCACGGGGACTTGTGGCTCATTTACCCACAAAAGAAAACAAAAAGCATTTTTTTAAACCTTTTTCTGCAGTCTGGCTGAGTGTTAGCAGTGTTAACATGCTAACGAAGAGGGTGACGATCTGCAGCTCTCATTGCAACATCCTGATGTGGGTCTGAGCTGTCACCTCCTCACCTGCCCCACACCCAATCCTGCCTGGCTTTCCAGCATCCTCTTTGTATTTTGGGATAGACAGTGTACTTATTCTTGTCTTTGGAGGACTTTAGCAAGGTGCAATCTTTGCACCTCCCCCTCATACAAAGCATGTGGCTCGTGATCTGAGCAGCAAGGCAAGAACAAACCAACAAACAGCAAACTCCTCGTGCCCAACCACCACAATGTTCCAGAATCAAAGTGTAAGTGTTTGTCATTCTTCTCCCACTTGCTCATCCTTTCCCACCAGTAACATTGCAGCACATCATCTCCATCTTTCAAATCAGGCAGGGTTTGCTTTTCACAGCACCTAGTCCCAGATTTCCCTGCCTGTCCCCCCACCCAGGCCCCCCAGAGCATCCTGTCTGTACTATCCATTCATATGAAAAGCATCCTGATCCCATTTGTCATTCTCACACTCCCACCCTCTCCCTGCAGGGCCCTGCATGGAGGAGATGGCACCAGACGGTGTGCCTGAGCTGTGCTAAAGTCATTATAGCAGTGTTTCATACACTCACAACTCTGCTTTCATGCAAGTCAGCAAAAAAAGCTGCAAGTAATCTGATTAAGAGCAGAGGAAAGCCTTACATGTGCCTTGATTTGTGTCCCATCTCTCCTCTTGACAGCCCATGCTCCTCGGCTTCCCCAGCCTCTGGTTCCAGGACGCAGCAAGAGGGATGAGCCCTGAGCAGGGGCAGGCACTCCCACCATCCCTGCTGCAACACAGCCACAGGCAGCCGCTCATCCCCAATTATTTAATCCTATGCAAAGATGCATGCATTTCGCCCTAAAAACATTGGGAAAATCTTCTTTTAAATAACCCAAGCACTCTGCCCAGTGCTCCTTCACCAAGGGAAGCTCATGGGCGAAGGGGATGAGTTTTGACCCTCCAGTGCTGCTGGAAACTCTTAATTTCAAAACCTTTTCTTAAAAAAATCAGTGGTTGAAAAATTTTAAATGTCTTCATTTTAAGAGCAGTGTAACACAGGGATACACCTCACCCAGCAGTGAGGCAGAGTGAGAACCAACAGAAAAGAAACAAAAGAGAAGAGCCCACCAAGCAGGTGGGGGCATGAAGGGGGCCCATTTGTCCCTCCCTGTCACAGCCATGTATTATATGAAATTTGAATGCACTGGACACATTTCTCGACTGGTGACAATGGGCACTGCTGCTTAGTGGGCAACAAGCCTAAACCTACTTGCAGAAGAGCACAGAATTTATCCCTGTTAAATCCTGAAAGCTTTTAGGAAATGTAGCAGTAGATGGTTTGTGGTAAAGGAGAAAGGAGGTACAAAAAAAGCAAACCCTAAAGTAACATTTTGATTCAACTAGAAAAGACCAGCCCCTTTTTAGCTCTGAATAACAAATGTGAAAAGAAAATCCCCTATATTTAAAGTAACACTTAGAAACATGAACACTGTGTTTCCTCAACAGCAACTGAGCCAACTTCTTCACTCAATCACCTCGAGTGTAGAGCAGCACCAACTGCAGTGAGGTCACACTTGTGTAAGTGACCTCCGTTGGCCAAACCCAAGAGTCTGTACCAGGAGGAAAGCCAGAGCAATCTCCAGCTTTGGTGGGATTGCCCTGGATTTGCACCAGTGTCGCCAGGGGAAACACGTGGACCAACAATTCCTTAAAAACTCAAGGTGGTTGTTTCCCTGCCTCCACTGACTGTGAAACCTTGGTGAAGGCAGTGGCATTGCACAGACTAGATCACTACAGGTTCTGGTGGTTTCTTTTCTGCTAGATATTTTCTGGTATTGGATATTTCTGGCAAAGTTTGCCCTTCCTTTATACAACAGCAATCTTGCCGGATGCTCCCTCGATATCTATCTGATGCAAGCTGGACCCCAAGTCAGAAAACTCCTGGTTTTCTAAAGTCTTGTAAGAAAAGACCTTTGTGCTATCACTACTATTTGAATTCAGTTGCTTCCCCTTTCTTTGCTTCTTCCCTCTCTGCTGGAATGTGTGCTCCTCTCCACTACTGCTCCAGAGTTCATTTTCTCTAACTTGGCCTAATAGTGACCCAAACTACTTCTCCTCACAGCACAGAATTTCCACCATCTTTCAAGGTATTTTTTCTTTCACTTCCCCACCACAACCCTTCCAGGGCTTTGTATCCTGTCAGATCCTTGAAATATTATCCTTTAACCAGGGACAGAAAAGGCTGTTCATCCCTCCCACCTCCTTTCTCCTCCCAGCTCCCCTTGTTCTCCTGCCATCGTCCGCATTTCCTTCCCATTCTCACATCTGCGGCGCCACAGCATTTCAATGGTTCAACACACCCACAACTGGCTTGTTCCTCTCCTCCTCCAGCAGGCTGGTTAGATATATAGATCTGTATACAGCAAGAGGGTTCCTGGATCTACTGATTTCAAGACGATTTAAAGAGTGTTTGGCAAGATACCATAAGAAGACAGCCCTGTGGGCCATTCTTCGTCCCACTACAGTTGATGGGACTGTTCAACATCAAGACCCAACACAATATTTTTGGTTCATAAGCCAGAGACTTACTTTCATGCTGTCTTGAATATTCCTTTTCAAGTAATCAAATTTACAGTCGGTCTAGTCCCAACAAAACATCTGATTACTGATAATTAATATACTTACCAGGCCACAAAAATGTACTATATTTATCCATCAGATGTGATCTTTTATCATGGATGGCCCTGTTCCAAATTTTACAGGAGGTAATTTTCACTAAAAAGAAAATGGATGTTGCAAAGAAATTTCTTAATGTTACTTGTGCACAGCAAAAGAAAAAATAATTAAAATAATCTTAATTGCCTATTTGAATACTGACAGACTAATTTGGAGCTGAAATCAGGATCATCATTCTGATGGCTGAGACTATACCACTAATATTTTATAAAGATCAATTCGTCACTATATGCATTAACAACATATCTCCAAACCTTCTGTCTCTACCATCTAGAGTAAAGTTAAAATAAATATTAGGAGGCACAGAATAAGAAAAAAAAAGACCGTAATATCACTAGACTGCAGAAATCCAGGTTTGACTTGAAAGTTAATTAGTATTTCAGGGGTATCTGAATCCCAGTTTCGGGTTCTTTGTTATCGTTTATAAAAAAGTTTTTTCCATCCTTAACATGAGGTGGAATCATTTCTACTGTCATTTACTGAAGACTGGGCATACCTTGGGGCTAAAAAGAGCAAAGACGATGGCAGCTTTGGCTTTGCGGGGGAGTGGTGGGAGAGGGACCACTTTGCCTGCGCACCAGGCACCGTGAGGGCTTCCCAGCACTGTTACTAAATCAATACAAAACACCAACACAGAGCGTGCATCTCATTTTTTAGAGCCGCGTGTTTTCCGAGCTGCTTATTCAATCACTTTAACAATTTCTAAAACCGCGACTCGCGCCGCACGTGTCCTTTCGGCGGGAACCGTAGGTGATATGATCAAAGTTAGCCTACACCTAATCAGCGCGCGAGACATAATCAAGAATCTTTTTTTAAGACGTGTTCAATTCAGCGGAGGGCAAAGACTATTAGTCTTTTCCTTATTTACTACGGTTTGGGTGAAATTCCCATTATTTCCATTAATGCCGTTCCCGCCATATCAATTATTATAAGGTGCACTCAATAATGCAGCTACGTTATACCTCGAGCAAAGTGTCTTTCAGTGCGGTTTCTCAAGCAAACAAGATTTACATCCTCGAGCAAGATCCACGGCTCTACCAAACTAGTGCCATATGTCTCTTTCTTTTCCGTCATCGCCCCAGTGACAAAATCCACTGGGTAGATTCAACATGGAAAAGAATGTCGGAAACTCCGCAAAGGGAAACAAGGAGCAAAAGAGAAAGTTTGATGGGATTGATTAAAGCAACACTTTTAAGTGTGTTGAAACAAATTTTTCCCTACTGTGGCAGAAGAAATCTGTCACAACAGATTTAGTCATAAATCGTCCTATCAATACACAGAGAGGAGGAATCTCAAGGGGAAGGGTTTGGTTATATATTGAACATCCCAAATCTGCACCCACTGGGCAACCTAAACCAGCAGCACCACATGTGTGTACATCTATGAAACAGCACCTCCACTTTCCTTTAATACAAAATTCCTCAACACCTGGATGCTTCCATGTCATGAAATAAATGCTTGTAGAATAAAAATTTACAGTCCCTCACATGCATTAAATTTGTTTAAACAGTTTTTCAAAGCAAGAGCCTTTTTTTATCTTTCTTTCCCCCTCCCCCCTTTTAAATGGCGAGCTGTATTTTATAATGGAGCGCCAACTCTCCGGCGAGCCTCCATTCTTCCAGCCCTGACAGACTGTTTGTCAGCTAAACTCCCCTTGTCATGTATCCCCACCACTGCCAACTCATGCACGGAGACCTTCACTTTTACTGCTACCACTTGCACCCTGCGCAACCTTTGTCATTGATCACTGATCCAACCCAGTGCCCACATGTTCTTCAAGTGCCTACACAAGTAATGAGGTACTTGTGGTGTAAAATTAAACTGTCAACTGTCAGCGATTGATAACCACAGCGAGAGCTGACCTAGAACACCTGCACCCGTGGCCAAGACAGGTGTGACACGTTTGATCGCTGAGCCCTACTAGTCAGCGTGACCCGACGGTGTCCCTCCATGGATTCTGCCCCTGACAGAGATGCCGTATTTCAGCCCCGGGTTTCCATTGCTGGTGCAGGAGCAGCCCCCTCCCCAGCCACCACAGAATCTCTCCTGCACCACAGGGGCTCCAATGTGAGCAACACCACATTTTGGTGATGACAGATATTTATGGCAGCAGAGCATCTTTCTACCTCCCCATCTTCTTGTTCCTGCTTCTAATTCCTCTTCACTCCAGCTCGGCAGCAGCACCCACATTTATCAGCACTGTTCACCCCCTTTATTAAAGCTTTTGTGAGGACCCCAGGGCTCAGTCAGGGTCTTCATTCCCGTAGGTGCATTGATTTAGGAACAGCATGGAGTAGCATTTATGGTTATTTTTATAGTGTAAAGCCTCTGGTTCTGCTTCTGCATCACTACGTGGCAGGAGCACAGAGCTGAGTGTTGCTTTGGCATCGTTTAAGTAAACTCAGTCTGACGCTGTTGGGAGCACGGAATAGGAAATCTCCATCCCCCGTCTCATCCATTCCATCACTGCAATTGAGAAACACATCCCTCTTCACCCAGCTCTAATTAGTTTTAGCTGTGTTACTACACAATGTTTAGCCTTCAGTTCATAATGAAATATTTTTACTCATAATTTTGAACTATTGATTTTCATTTTAAGCAAAGAAGGGCTTTTAAGGCACACACTGTCTTTTAAAACCCCCTGAAACACATCAGAAAATAATGGCAGGAAGGTTTCTCCCCTCCCCTCCAACAGTTGCACTATATTAAGTTCATGTGATGAGAAGATAAAAATCTATTAACTTGCTGCTGACCTTATCGACACAAGGATCTCTGCAGACATTACAGGAACCATATCTCTTCTGACTTTTACATCCAGAACCTCATGCACCAGCGTCCCAAACCAAATATAAAATCTTCATGATGAGTGAAACAGTGACACATACTCCGACTCCAGTCCTGCCGGCTGGCGGGAGACACGGGGTCCTCTGGGGCCTGGGACCAGCCTCTACTTTCAATTTGACTTCAGGGGCAGATTTTTCACCATATGCTACTGGGGGCTCTGAATCAAAACAGTTTCCATAGGACCATATGCTACGAGGCAAATGTGCTGGATGCAGAAAGCCTTTCTGCTCCCCCATATCACCATGATGTATTGCAAACATAATTAAAGGTGAGTAACGCGGGCGCTCCTGTTTGGGTTAATCATTCCTTTTTACAACTGAAGCCAGTATAAAACAAACCAATTTTCAAATTAGACCAAAAGTCCATCTAAATACACATTGCTCACACACTCTCACACATCCCACATTTCCATGTATGTGGCAGACTCCTCCTCTGCACAGACAGTAGCTCTGAAAGAGCAAAGGATTTAAGTTTTTTAATTTTTATTATTATTATTAAATAAAAGCAGAGCAAGGACTCATAACTGCCTGTGATGCTGCTCCCATTTTAGCAATCAGTGAAATGGGACCATCACAAGCACCATCACGCTCCAGCTGCCAGAAGGCAGGGACCAGGTGATCTCCAAAAGGCAGTAAAGGTGTAGATGGCAGGCAGTAGGTGCCACCAGGAGGGCAGCAGCTTTTGCTGTCCCTCAGCTCTGCCTCCTGGGAGGCAATGGATTTCCAGGCCATTAGAAATAAGCCTGCATGGGATGCCAGCAGGACTGCACCCCAAACAGCCCCTAGTTGGATGACATCAAATGAAATTAGGACATTTTGATACCATCAACCACTGTTCCCGGGGTTTACCAGTGTCACCAACACCTAAATTTCAGGAGAATTTGTTCAATAGCACATTTAAGGGGATTTTGCTTGATCTGGGCCAGCTCCAGGGGTAATTCAGACACAGCTCAGCAGGTAAGGTGTCACATATGCCCACTGCACACCAGAGGCAGAGCTCTGTGTCAGCAAAGCTCAGCATCTCCCAGCCCACAAACACAGCCAGCACTCCACCCAGCTCCTCCACGCTTCGATTAAAACCTAGACCCCAATGCCAACAAATCGTGAAACAGCCAAATGTTTTCAGAAGGTATCTGGAACTCAACTGAGCTGCTCCCCAAGCTGCACAAACATCTAAGCCTGCAGAGCAGTTTCCTGGTGACGAGTCAGTGTGTGCAGTTATCACCTCCTCACCAGGGAGGTGTCAGTGCCAAACACAGGAGAGTTTTCTGGGACATCCCATGACTCACGTCTCCTGACCTTATGCCCTGCTCTGGCCACCCACTACAGGAGATGAACTGCTGGGCCAGAGGGACCTGTGGTCTGACCCAGCACATCTGGTTTTATGTTTGGGAGTGTGCTCACGTAATTTTCTAGCAGTACCTGGAAAATCCTCAAGCGTGCTATTAATTTGAAAGGCCAGTGTCCTTCCAAAGCTCCTGGCATGCCAACGCAAACCACTTGAGGAGCTCCGAGCTGGAGCAGTGCCCATGCCCCATCCCTCCCCATGGCTCCAAACCCCTCCACATGCTTCACTCCAGAGAGCTCAGAGGAGCTCGTGGTTAAGACAAGGACTGGCCAAACCGCATTCTGTATCCCCATTTCAGCCCCCCGTGTTCCTCCATGATCTCTAGGAAAATAGTTTCATTTATGTGCTACTCAATTCACTCTTATTTTACAAGAGCTAATAGCAACACCCATCCCACAGAGGTGTTGGGAAGCGAATGAGGTGGTTAAACACGCCTAAGCCACATTCATATCACAAGTAATAAAAATACATTACAAATACCTAACAATAAAGAAATAACATGACTCAAGCCACTGCTGGTTGTGGTTGTGGTTTTGTGAAACAAAAAAATCTTACTGATGGGGAAAATTGCTGATGATTTGCTTCACAGAAAGAAAAAATAAACAAGTACAGCATAACACGGAACAAAGTTACAGTTTGATCGATGGTACTCCTTATATTAATAACCGATGCAGGCTGAAAAATTTGGATGTCAATTCAAATGTTTTCAGGGCTCGGAGATGGAACATAGAGCTCTGAATGCAGCTGTCCTGACAAAAGGATTGCAAACAGCTCATGTTCATCCACTCCAGGAGCCAACATCTGATGCTGGAACTCGCTGTGTTTGCAAGCAAACCCTCATGTTTTTATTGCATTTGCATTTTTCTGTTGCTTTGCTGCAAACAGGATTTGAAAATGGTGCACTACAATGGGAGTAGATACATTGCTTCTCACCGATGCTCCCTGCAAGACACGCTGAGATCAGACTGCAAAGCAGCCCAAGGAGAGATCAGTATGTAAAGTATGTCTGGAGCACCACATTCAGCTCACTCCAGCGTGCGCCATCGAGGAGAAATTAATGATACGTGGAAAGCTCATTCCAGATGATCACAGTGACCAAAACTCTTGGACCTAGAGACTCCTATTTCTTTTTTTCCCCCCTGCACCCAGAGAGAATCCCTCTTGTTTTTATTCTAATCGCAGAGCTGACTGGAAAACCAGAACTTCCCCAACCACCCAAGTGGAAGCAAAAGTGCTGATTTCAGAGCAATAAGGGCAAAGCAAAACCCAGATCATGTACCTCCCATCCTGGGGTTTTGGAATCGAGAACAGTGCACACCTTCTGGCATCACAAACAGATACATAAAAGTAAAATTAAACAGCTAAGCTCTTGGGTATTCCTTGGGACAAGAAAAAAGTCAGCAAGAAGTGACATCAAAGATAGGTTGTTTACATATTGGGGGACCTGTCTGCCCGTCTCTTCACATTGATTTTTACGGTACAAAAATATTATTTCAGTGACAAGGATGTAAACCTTATTCAAAACAGGATTTAAACCATATCCTGCGAGTGAGGCATCTCTTCAGATAGCCTGCCTGCACTTACAGCATACCGAAGGCATGCTGATTTTCGTCTGCAGTGTTTGTTAAGAGGGTCACAATATCAGGAAGCAGGAGAAGGCTCATCAAAGCCTCGTTGCTCGCCTTCACCGCTCATCAGCTAGACAGTACCTTGTTTTTTAAAGCTGGGCGGAAATGCATCTCCAGTGACCCATTGTTAGAAACTTCCTTTTGTCTTTAAGTTTGCTGGAAGGAGTACGGGGCCCCTTTTAACTCTTTTCCAATAGGTAATTTCCCTTAATTAGGGCTCTCATTACAAGTGAGAATTTATCAGACATGATTAAAGAAGCATCTTGTCTCTTTCCTATCGCCTCAAAAGGGGCATATTTTGATCTCCCAGCGTGTCTTGCAAACACAGATAAGCACAGGCACTGAGCTGGGAGATCACAGCAGAAATTTGGCCAGCTCAAAGTTCATGTTTGGAACTCGGCATCCTCAGAGCTTCCCTCTGAATCGCAGGGTGTCAGAGCTGCCGCTGTGGGGGAGTGGGGGGCTCCCAGGGCAGGCAGGAAGCCAGGCAGATGGGACTGCAGAGCCAAGCTCCAGGGCTTCAGGAGCCACAGTTCCTTAAAAACCCCAGGTGCACGACACAAATCACCTTCCTGCACGTCCCTGGGCTTCGCTCCTTCAGAGCATCCATTCCAAGCAGCCATTCCCTCAACATAAAAGGGCAACTCCTACCTGTGCCCTTGGGGTTTTAATGAAAAAACCCGAATATGGCCGTTTTGGAGCACCCCTCAATGCATTTCCCCCAGCTGAATGTGTGAGAGGTCTGATACAGAGCTTGCTGAACCAAAGTCCTGCATTCACATAATGAGTTTGCTCTACAGGTGCAGCCCTCTTCCATCAATGACCCAAACACTGGCCTTGCTCCTGATGCCTTCTCCTCAGCATCTGCTTCCCCAACAGGAGAAAATCTCCCACTGACTTCCAAGGCAGCCGGATTGGGCTGGTATGTTAAAAATGTACTTGGGCTCTCAGTAATATTATTTACTTTTAATAAGCATGAGTGATAAACTCATGGCCAAGTGCACTATTTTATAGAGTAACTATGGAGATGCAAGTTACTGTTTGCTCCTGTGGACCAACCAAAAGCACCTAAACTCGTAACAGCAAGAATATTTATTTGCACCAAAAGAAAATATGCTTTCCAACCTCAAAATCATGTGCTTACTCTCATTAATGATCTAGTATTTACACTCACATTGAGCACAGGGCGAGCATTAGTCTGACAATAAAGAAGCAATAAGGAATTTTCCAAACATTAAAAACATTCCTAATCTGTGAATCACCTACAATCTGAGGTGTCACAAACATTCATCTCCGTATGTGTCACCCACAAACATCTGTCCCCTCTTCCCCTCGCACGAACACGCATTCCATTCAACCACAGATACAATCAGGCTTTAATTTTATTTTTCTCACATAATGTTAATCAAGAGCTAAAAAGATAATTTCCTTCTACCACAAAGCAATTCCACTGTGGTGGAACAAACTGTTATCTTAAGTTTCACAGAGCAATTGTTCAATAATTCCTGTTTGTGGCTCTTTTCCAAATCCTTGAGAATAGCTCAGGCTGCCAACCCTTCTTAAAAAAAAAAAAAAAAAAATCACAACAGAAGCCGAAAAGCACTTGCTGTCACTCAGGGGTTCAGTGGTGGCAGACTCGACCATTTCTCAGAAGAAACTCCAGCTCTGAGACTCCGACATGCAGAAATGCACTGTCTGTTTGAAGACAATTGCCTGGAAAGATATAAGCTCCCAGACTGTAAATTTGTCTCAGCACTGGCCCTCCGAGATGGTGTTATCTTGGCTTGGTGAATTCAGTAAATTGGAAGCTCCATGAGGAAAAATAATAATAAGGATACTTGGCATTTCTGCAGTGCTTTCTACATGCAAAGCACAGACCAAGCTTCAAGCTTTTAATGTTTATTAAAGAATGGGAGGGTGTCTTTTTGGGTGAAAGGAAACTGATAACGTGGATTTCTTCAGCAAAAGTAATAAAATGTTCTGTTTCTATGGAAAAAAAAATTAAAAATAATAACAACAGCCCTTAGTCAGAAAGCACCCTGCATGTCAAAATCACAATTAATTTTAGCCCATGATCTCACGGAGGAAGGGACAGTCATTTACTACAGCTCGTACAATGAGCAGCACAACAGGGCGCTGCCCTGCCCGGCGGTGGGAGCTACATCAGACAAATATTAGAGCAATATTAATCACCACAAGTGAAAGTGCAGCACCAAGCTGCCATTTCAAAGTCTCTGGGTCCGAGCCAAGTGAGGAGCAGGGCAGGGAGGGAGGCCCAGGGGCTCAGCCCCACAGGCACAGGGCACGTGGAGCTGAGATCCCACCTGACCTCCAAAGCATCCCAAATTAACCCCATGGCAACCTGGCCAGGATTTTCCCAAGGGTTTGGCCATGACTTGCTCAGGGCAGTTCCCACTGCTGGGCAAGTCTGCTGTTATCCACACCACACTTACATCGTGTTCAACCCCAATGCTAAAAGGAGGGGCAAACAAGAAGTTTTTTGCTCCAGAACATCAATATCCGCAAAGATAATCTGTATAAGTGGATCAACCACAATTTTTGGCTTCATTTAGATGTTTCTTTAAAATGCTTCCACTTTGGTACCAATGTATGTACCCAACGAAGTTATTCTCACTCTAGAGCAGACTAAATTTTAAAAATCAAGCCCAGACCTTCTTCTCCAACCAAGAAAAAAAAAAAAAAAAAGCCCTCACCCTCTGTTTAGAGTAATACAGGAGGTTTTTCAGGGCTGGAATACACTATTTTATCCAGTATCTAAAATTTTTGGACTAAGAACAGAACAGGGAACAACCTAGCCATTCTGGAAAGGTGTTCTCGAGGCAGAAGAGGGAAAACAAACAGATATAAATAACCAGCAGCTGCAGAAGAGCTTGGCTGCATCCATACCTGCTCTCTGCACAAAGGCAGTGAGATTTATACAAGGTACAGCTGAGATGAAAACCCTGCTATGGAGTTAAGCAGGACTGGTCCCCCACCAGCCGAGCACTGGGGTTACCTTACTCCTCCTCCCAAAAGAAGCCAAAACAAAACCCCACAAACACATTGCCATCAAAGAGAGGCTTCACATTAGCCTTTTGACCTGTTAGAGCTCACACATCAGATTAAATGTATAGAACCACCTCAACAATGAGCATCAGCAAGAGCCCCTTGCCATGGTGTCAAAGCCCCATGGAAGAGAAACCAGCTGGGCTTTCCTGCTGCAGGTGGACTGTTCTCCAACCCATGTAGCTCAGTGTCTCTACTATGGCACAAGGGGTTTGTCCCGTTGTCTCTCTGCTCTGGATGGAGCTCAACAAAAGCAAAATCAATAAGAACAGAAAGAGGGGAGATGACAGATCACATACTGCATTTTTGACGCTTCTGTCCTCAGCCGTGGAGGTACAACATTGAAATAATCACCAGGAGTGAAGATATTTGTTAATTCCTCTTCTCTCCCGCAGCTTGCCAAGCAAAGCTGTGTTTATAAGGCCAGGTTCTTTTCACAAATCCTCACACAAATCCCACTGAGGTCAGCTGGGGTGCTACACAAGCCTCCCAGATCATCAGTAGAGACCACACCTCTCACTCCAAATCCAGGTCCCCACATTCAGTAATTTACCTATTCCACCCCATTCTCTCCTGGCTTAACATCCCTGACTTTACAGGCACCGTTCCCTTTAAGTTGCTCCTGGCTCAGAGCTGCAGACACGGGAGAAGGGCCACCCTGGGCTAAAACACACATACACGCACATGACTTAACACCCTGATCCTCCAGGATAAGCTATGAGCCTGTAAATCACCACACTTCCAGAAAACAATAGCCACCTCTTGTTTAAATAAAACTGCACCTGCTACATTAACATACCATCGAACAATCGCTTTGTTTTTCGCCAGGCATCCAGGCTGAAGCCTCGCTGCTTCCTGACCCATATACTGAAAGGGTATTCTTAGAAGGGGAGAGGGGTTTCACAGAGCGCACCAGTTTAGCGGTGATCACCTTCCTTCCTTCTTTTGTACTGAGGACACTTGGTTTTGTTTAGCTTTTAACAGGTTTATTTCCATCACGGCTCTCCAAGACCTTGCAGCCCTTCTTTGGCAAACGTTGCCTCTTTTTGTTTCCTATCTTGAGCTATTGCAAGCTCTGAAGTGCGATTTGGGCCATTTCAAGTAATTTTTCAGGAGATTCTTCTCCCATCCAAAGAGTTTGGGCCAAGCAGGTGCCTGCTGAAAACCTCGTTGCCAAACGTTGAAACATTGCTGAATTGTTTTGCTCTCCCCCCCAGCAGGTTAATTATGATGCCTGTTTCAAGTTTATTTATCTCTACTCTGATTTTTTATTGATTGTGCTGGAATCTTCTTCTAGTGGAGTCATTTTGCTCAAAAAATGTGCTCAGTCATGATTGAAAAATGGACTGTTGGAGAGGTTGGGACATGGATGCAGGGAGCAATAAGTTTTGTAGAAGTAGGCAGTGGATACAAGAGCCAGCTTCTCCATTTCACAAAGAAACACAGTGTCTCCAGGGAGGAGCATGGATGGGGCATTGCTAAGCCAAAAGAACGTTTTATTCCTGAATCTGAGCCCGAATCAAACCCAAATCCAGCCTGGCCAGTACATTTCTGCTTAGATGTGCGTCTCAAAACAAGCACCCTGCCTCCACTCCCGTGTCCACCCACGGCCAGGAGCGCTTCCTCACGACCAGCTTTCCAGGAACGCGGTGCCCACTCCTCCTCGCATCCTCTTCCTGGACGCCTGCCCCACGCCACGTTTCCTGCTCGTCCCACACTGCTCTCGGCCGGATCCGGCGCCTCCCAGTCCACGCAATCATTTCCACTCTCGGCTGCCTGAAGCCAGAGAACTTTGTGGGAGTTGGGCTCCATGGCCCCCGTCAGCAGTAACATCAAAGTTCCAGCCATTTACAACTACAGCTGAACTTATAAAACACCATCTGGATTCCAACCATCCTACACAATCGTAAGAATATCGGTCCTGCTCCTGCAGGCTCTACTAGTAGGTTACTCCTCTTCCTTTTATTCGAATTACAGCACTGCAGCCTGAGCATCGAGTGGCTTTTAGTGAAGCACCTCAGAATTGAAGAGAATCTTATCAAACTGCATTTCGAGGCACTGCTTGGAGTTTCAGGTGAATCCTGGAAGCCAGGTTGCAAAGACAGTCTTCAGTGAACTGACTGACCATCATGGGAACTGGGATTTCCTCTCACACAAACCAGCAAACACACAAGTCCACACCAGCACCTACCACGACTCTTTCATGACAACAAATCTCTGCATGCCTCATCTACAAAGTGCCCAACCAGTCCACTCTCATTATTGTTCCTTTCCAATCAATATATTAAATTACTTTTAAAAAGCTTCCACATGCAAGGCATGACATTTCTCAAAGTCCCATATAGTGGAAGAAATTACCCTGAAAGCCAGGATAACCTCCTGGTCCCTCTATCGGCAAGATGTGTAACACTATACCAGGAAAACAGATGCCAGCTCTCCTGAGGATCTGCCTTGACCAGCACCTGCTCTGCTGCACCCTTCCCCTGTGACGGATCCCAATGGACATCTCTGACCAACGCCTTGGCCAGACCCCCCCAGCAGCACCATGTGATTTCACTGCCTCCAGACCAGAGAGCCCAAATGGGGATGAAAAGCCCTGCTGTGCCTCATACCAGGACCAGCACCAAGGTGGCTGGTGGGAATCACCAGTGTCTGCAGAGTTTCACCTCTGTGAGTCTCGCCAGTGCTGAGTCTCAGCTGTGACCGCAGCCACCAGTGCAGGAGTAGTCACTGTGCCACAAGAAAGGCCACCTGTGGGACAGCCAGGTGCTGGGGAGCCTTTGCAGCCCAGCAGCAGCTTGGGGTCAGGAGGAACCAGTACATCTTACAATGAAGGGAAACTGAGCCAAGCTCTGGACCAGTCCCTTCCTGACACAGAGGCATTTGAATTATGGGTCAAGAACAAAGCGCCCTGTTAATAACAGTTTGTTTCGTGCAGTGAAAAATGTGCAATATTGGGTTCACAAGCTGAATTCCAAACTGCCTGGCCATTTTCCCTTCAACTTTCCAAATTTATTGAAGTATGAGAGCTTGGCTCTCTTTATAGTGTTCAAATGACTGATACATCACTCGGTCATGGAGACTCACATCCCCCTTCTCTGCCGTGTCTGAGGGCAGAGTCAACTCTTGCATGAGCAAGTTCAACATCTACCTGTGCATCCACAGGACAGTTAACTCCTGCTGAGCCCTCAGTTATCAGTCTCCTTTTATTTTGCTGTGCTGGGGGATTCTCTCCTACCTTGCTCCTTCCAAAAGCCAGTCAGTTCTATCACCAGCCCTCCCAAACACAGTGATTAACCCTGCAGGCATCTCTGGAATAGATGGCAGAGAAGCCACCACTGCCAACATGTCCCAAACTCACAAGGGTCAGAGGCACATTCTCATGTAGAAAGTGAGAGAGGTACCTTCATCCTCATGGCAGATGGTTGCCTGCTAGCTGTAGATACATCCAACACCTGCCAAGCTGAGGGACCAGCTTGTGTCCCAAGGGGGTAAAGAAAAAAAAATAACTGGGGAGGGAGAGCAGAGGGTATCATTCAGCCTTGGAGCAAAGCCTAGAAGAAGCACCACTTGCATCTTTGGCCCCCACACCCTTCCCCTGCTCTAGTCACTAGAGAGTACTTCTTTCCTTCCCTTTTATCAGTCAGGCTCACAGATTGAATGTTATCAATTGACAGCTTTAAAGCTAAGGAATTGTATAAATTAAATACAGTCCGCAGCAAATATACTGAGGAGCTAGAATTTATATACACACTAGATATGGGAGCTCTTAGTTATTACCCACTTAAGGCTATGGCACTGATGAATGGTAAGGCCACCCCATCCCTGAAGGCACTTTTCATTACCCACAGCATAGGAATATTGAGAGAGTGTGTGTATGTATCCAGCATGACTGCTCATTTCCATAGTTCTCCATCAGGTTTGCATTCAGTTTATAAAATAAAAAATTACTCCAGGGACACATTTCACTCATTCCAGAACCCTTTCTCTCTCTCTCTCTCCCAGCCCATATCCTGGCTGCCTCTCTCCTTCTCCCAGACCCAATACTGTAACAATGCCTTTAAATCTGATGGTGCTTATTAAATGAAACAACTTAATTACTATCAATATATAATGTTGTGTACTTCAGCCTCAACCGAGGCGTCTGATCCCATTCTGCTCCTGACCTTTAATGGCCATCAAATCAAAGTAATTTTGGTCAGCTCAGTACAGCTCTGACACATGCCCAGGTCAGGAAGATGAAGGGACACTAATCTACCATGTTACCCTGCCCATTGTTTAATACCTTTTTCAATAGAATCTAATAACTGGAGAAATGCCAGTTTTCTGTCTAGTTTGGGTTAAAACCTCTTTTGCTGAAAATAAATAATTATGGAACATTCTGAATAGGCCAGGGTTTACATAATTGGTGCCTCTTAGACAGAGCAATATACTTGCCTTTGAAGTTTGCAAGGAGAGGAATTTAGGAATTCAAATCAGCAACAGCGCTCCTGAGTGCGTTGCGCTCTCCATCTTGGAGGGGCCAGCGCCAAAGCAGGCTTAATTAAGGGAAGTGAAAACCACTTTCGATTCACCAAGGTAACACAACAAGTGCATTGCTTCCTCTGAATTGAGGGGAAAATAGCAGGAATGCTTCCACTCAACGGCAGCTATTCTGCAGGCTGGGACTCAAGTCCTTTGGAGGGGAGGGGGAAAAAAAAGAAATGTATCATAAAATAACCAGTACCCCATGCATAAACACAACAGGAGTGTTTAGGTTCAAGCATTACTATTTGTACATATTGTTTCCCTAGTGCTAAACAAAACAGGTTTTCCCATGCCAAAGCAAGGGATGCTGCCAGGAGAGCTAGACACCCTGTCTGGATCGGACAAATAGCTTGACCTATTGACAGGGCAGCTGGATGCAGCAATATTTTACAGTCTGCTAATGCACTTGCACCAGGCCACTCTCAAAGCAACCCACGCTCCAGAAAAAAAAAAAATAAAAAAACCCTAACAACCTAACTGCAGCATGAAAATGTCACATCAAGGCGGATAGCAGCGACTCTCTGGCAATCCAGCCCTGGCTGCATCAAATGCAAGGGCAGGAAACTGGGGAAGCATTCAGGGATTGCCAGGTTTCAAACCAGCCCTGCCTTTGCGTTGGTGAAAGAGGGAGGCTACAAATCACATCTGCCCGGCTTTTGAAAACGCCAGTCACGGAAGCTGAGCAGAAAACACAGAAGGATGTTTTTGTTAATTACCTGTTTCTCCACTGCCCATTCTTTACCTGAAGCCATTAGTCATGTAACAGAGCGGGCAGGTAACAAAACCCAGCGACGGAGATTTATAGGGCATCTCTCAAGCCCAGGGTCCCGCAGCAGCTTACAGGGTTGGGATTACATCATGCCAGAGCTCTTCAAAGGCTGAGGGGCCAAAACCGCCCTTGGCGCAGCCTCCACCACCCCGCAGGTGCCGCTCCAGGTCACAAGGAGTTTCGCAGAGCCACAGGGACAGGCTCCATCCCTCCCAGCCCCCGACCGAGGGGAGCAGAAGCAGGATGCGGCAGGCTCTGTGCAGCTCAGCCTCTGCACTGACCATGCGAGGGAAACAGGGAGGAATGCCATCAGCTCCGGGGGAGTTGTACGGGTGTAACTTAGAGCAGGGTTTGTAATCAATCCTCACCCAGACACTTACTTGAGAAGGAATTCAGGGTTTGGCTGTACGTACACCAGAATCACTTCACAACCACTGAATGCATTTATGATGTAATTGAATCCCCCAGTGATTTTTCTTAAAGACAAACCTTATCCATTTAGGGTCGATTCTGCATCGTTAAAGTTAATGGGAGTTTTGCCACTTACTTCAGTGACAGTGGGGCCGAGGAGGGATCGGGGCAGAGCAGATCACTCCACACAATGTATCAGCTGCGTCTCTGGCTGTCAACTTCTCCAAGAGTCAGGAAAGGAGTATTTTTCCATTGTTTTGGAGGGAAGTTTACTCTTAAAGGGCACAAACACTGGGACTTGACCAGGAGTGTGTGACCATACTTTGCCCTCATCCAGGCTGAAGTAAATCCCGAGGGAAGCTGCTGAAATCAGCAGGGAACCAGCCTCAGTCTGGGCAGTGGTCAGCTGGACACAGAGGGGTTTTAGCACTGCCATTATGCGCTTCCCCCACAGTGGCTTTGCAAGAAAACAGTATCCTTTCTCCAGACACATAAAGCCAAAGTGCAAAATATCCTTTTGATTCAAAAGTAAGCATACAAAAGCATTTTTCCTCATGAACTGCCATGCAAACTTTTTCCCCGCCAGCCCTTCTCTGTGTCTGATCCCACATCTGTTTGCCCTGAGTGGAAAACACTGGTGAGTTTAAATGGCATGAGTCAACTTCCATAACCAAGAAGGGCACAGCCTAGACCACCAAATCACAGCTTATGAGTCTTTCCTAGCATATTCTGAGATAAAAGATCTCAGTTTTATTCAAACAGAGCCAAACCCTGCTGATACCTAATTTTGCTTCTATTACCTCATTAATAACCTGCAGACATTTGCAGCTTACACTTCTTTATGTCTGCATTGTGGTTGTCATACCGAGGCACGAGGGCTATTTCTTGTTGTGTTTGTTTTGGGTTTAATTCCCAGTTCTCATCTATGCCTCTGCCACCTTTACAGGGCTGGGCTCAATTAACCCTTTTGTGTTCTCTTTGCAATGAGCTGCAGCAGTCGACAAGCAATACATGATCTTTTAACAGTATTAATGTATTCATGTGAAAATATTCATTGACAGCTTTATGTAGCACGGCAATCACTAAAAGTGGGATTTAAAGTACAAAAGTGGCATTTAGTAGTTGAGTGTAAGGGCATGTTCACGTGTCAGTTAATTGCAAACCTGTTTAAAATGTGTCTTTTCAGCTAAAAACAAACGTATATGTTTAACAAATACTTTTCATATTAGTCAGACCAGCAAAACCAAAAACAAGTTAAAGTAATTTGACCACGTCAGGTAAACTCTTTAAAAAAAGGTTTTAAATGAGGGATAAAACTGTTTACAAGTTTTTAACTGTAAAATACTTCTTTTCTTCTTGTATCTTGCCAATGTCAATAAAGAAACAACATGTATAAATATATATAAACAGACACTTGGCATAGGAACACAATTCATGAAATATGAGTAATAGAGCAGGAAAATTCAAAGTATATTTCTTTTTTTACTGTACTGAATGGACAGGTTACTGTAAAGAATACATTATGTGCAGATGGATGAAAATACAAAGTGCATGCAGGATATGTAGGATGTGAACAGAGTATTCATTTCCAGGTAGAAATGCAAACATTTTGGTTCATTTCAGATCTCACTTACACTGCACTATTTGGTGTCATTTCATTGACTCCCATGTATTTGGACTTGAGTCCAGCAAAGCACTTAAACACATGCTTAGCTTTAAGCGCACAATAGTCCCCTTGAAGTCAAATTAAGCACATATTTACGTGCTTTGCTGGATCAGGGCCATACTACAGATTTACACAGATGTAAGTGAGCTCAGATGAGCTCAAGCCACAATGTTTGTGTCCAGATTCAAATCCAATTGGCAAATGCTTTCAAAAGCCGGAGGTATTTGGATTAGGGGTTTTGGTCCAAGCCAGTCTGTAACTTTAGTACCTGAACCCGCATTTCTTGTGCGCCCAAGACTCCCATCGGCATTAGTGGGAGCTTTGGAGGCACAAGAAGTACAAGAGCAAGACCTCTGGGACTAAAGAGCCAATTTACTTAAACCCAAATTATAACATTTTTTAACCTTTAGATTAAACCAAACTCCCACCAGAGTTCAGCCCTCGCTCCATTACATTTCTCACCCAGCATTTGGATATTTTGTTTATCGTATTACTATTGCTTTTGGCCAGGGTTCACTTTATTATATAACATTAACCTAGGAAAAACTAATGGACACCATCAAATAGCTGTTAACATAAAGCACTTACAAACAAGTGCCATTAGTGGACCAGCAGACAGCACAGGAACTCATTTATGTTAAGTCTGTTAACGTTGGATAAACACGGATTTACAATTTTTAAATGGCAAATGATGCCCCAGTCTGGTCGGAAATTAACTTACAGGTTTTTCACAGGCTTCACAGGTCCAGCAATCAGGTGGCACACACTGAACCCCCAGCTATGGATACACCAAGAGGTGCTGGAGCACACACTGACACACGTTTTCACCCACATGCACACACCAGCCTCTAACATCGCTAGATTTTTCACCTGGGGCGTCAGACACGCAAGTCCCTTTCTACAGGGGGAAAAAAAAATATCTTCAAAGCATCAGGAACAGAAGTTATCACCTCCCAGTCTGCACGGATCAACAGGTTCCTGCTTCTGGTATTGCTCAGAGCAGAGGTGGCTGCTGGCTTTGGGAAGCCTGTGGTTCCCACAAATGTGGGAAACACTAGCACAAACATGGGAAATCCCCCCAGCACAGCACTGAGGGCAGCACAAGAAGCTGGAGAGCCCTTTCAGCAATTCTTGCCCTCTCTAGAGGATGCTCCTCATCAGCAACAGCCTCCAACAGACAGCTCACCCTTGCTGTGGTCAGCAAAGCCTTTGTGGGACAGCTCTGCTGGTTTTATCAGACAGTCTTATAGGATTAGCACACCTTTTCTTGCTTATTAACCACAACCAGAGTGAGGTGGTGCTATTCAATCACCTCCATAGCTGCAAATACAGCGGGCAAAGCTCTCACAGCACAGTGTGAGTGTTCAAGAGAAAGGCAGGCCCTGAGCACCCTTAAAACCATCTCCATTCTCACACACAACTGACCAGGGCAGCAGGGGACTAAAGAAACCCACTGGATTCTGCTGCTGCCTGATGGTCATCTGAACCTGCAGCCACAAATTAATTAATTTTTCCCTTTTTTATAAATATTTCTATAGATCAAGGAAAGTACAAAGAACATGGCAGAATCACAGGGCTGGAAGGAGACAGAGCAGAAGTGCTGGCACTAAAGGCTGCAACACAAAGTAAAACTGGATGTGGCATCCAACACCTATTCCCATAACATTTTAGCTGTGGACGGGGAGACTGTGCTGGGAACAGAGTGGTTTGTCGTTCCCCTGAGCTAATCTCCAACATGATCTGAAAAGCACACAGGGGAGGAAAAAAACCTCTTCCTCCTATTGCTTAGGGATTTTGTAACCAACACTGAAAAAAAAAATCAGTGCCAGTAGACACAATACTAAACAAGTGCAAACTTTGCAGGAAAAAAAAAGAAGAAAAGTAGGTATTTCTCAAGGAAACATCAAACCATTTCTTGTAGCCTCTGCCCAAAATACAGCAGAAATAACATTTTGTTGACACTAGGTCCGGGATGACACCTTGAGACTCCTGTTATAGCATGTACTTACACAGGAGATGGAAACACTCCCAATTTTTGAATGCAGGCAGCAAAAAAAGCAGCAGCGCACTTTGCCAAAGCCCAAAATCACCCCCTGGCCCAAACCCACCACTGAGTGAGCAGTACCTGAGATCACGACTCCACACACAGCTTCACCTGGAGCAGGGTACAAAACACATTCCATGGTGTCCTACAGGACAAACAGCAAAATATTCGGAAGAGAGAAATCTGCCTTCTGCCCAGCACAGAGCCAACCTTCCTGTTCTTTAATTAACTTGCAAACAAGTGTAAAATAGAGAGCCCAATTTCACCTGGCACAGCTGAGCAGGTCCCTGCACAGCTGCATGGAGGTGAAGCTCAGGGGATGCACAATCACCCTCAAAATCTTTCTTTTCTCTTTGCACTGAGTGACCTTCACCCCTGTGTCTCCCACCAGCCCCGTGTCCCATCCCCTCTCAGGCCGTCTGACACGGTGAACACACCTGTGAGCTTCTGAAAGTCTGAGAATCCTGATGCAATGACAGAATGAAATCAGCTGGACAGTCTGGGTACTTGAAAGGCTGTAGAGGACAACATTGGTGGGGCACAGCCCCAGTTCGTTAGTATATAATTACAAAAGCAGATGTCCTGCTCTTCTGTATTGCTTTTTGCTTTTTTTTTTTTCCTGAAAAAATTTGTGCCTTAGTTAACTGCCTTTCTTCACTCGAACATTCAGGAAGCCAGTAATGATATAACTCTAGTCTAAAATTTACTTTTCCTCAGACGGTGTTGCACATCTCAACAGAGTTTTTTAAAGATATTATATAATTTTTTAATAATCACCAAGATCAGCGTAGCTGTAATACTGGAAAAATATCCTAAAAACTGATATAGCACCAAGGGCTACAAAACACAAGAGTGACTGATGGGTAGTCCTGATAATTCTGTATATCAGGAAGTGGAATGAGAGATGGATAGATAACATAATGTTGTTATATAGCCTCAAAAAACAAGCCCATAAAGATATTCCCAGAAATTAAAGCCCAGGCTGTCTCACCATGATTCTTTGCTGTGAAATAAATGATACCTCTGGAAGAATGCAAACCCCAAGGACACACTGAAATATAAAAAGGAGAGAAAAAATCCTCATTTTAAAGAACAGAAACTATTTTCCACTTTTAAGTGTTAGAGACTAAAGACCTTGACAGAGTGAAGATTGCCCTGTATCTGCTTTCTCCGCCTCTGGATGGATCCCAGGAGGAACAGCCAGCACTGAGTCCATCCCCTGCCAAAGCGGGCTCTGCTCTCACACCAGTTTTACACCAGTTTGGCTCCTGTGCTCTGGGACTGCTTCTTCAACATTCTAAGAGGAAAAAACCCTTTGAGCCAGTGCTGTCTGTGAGGCTCCCGCAGCTGACAGAAGCTACAGGCTGGGGAAAAGGTCTGTCTGCTCCCGCTCCTCTGATGGTTGAGGAAAAGGTGTCTTGGAGAAGAAAGGGATAAGAAGCTCCAAGAACAAGAAAGTTTGGCTAAAAACCCCACCAGTAAAACATACTTTCTCCTGCTAGCCTCCTGCAGAATATGTCTTCAAGCTCTTGGCAGATTTGGACACACATAAATATCTTTAGCTAATACATTTTCACTCTAAGTTGATCCAGATAATTTCTGAAATTAAGTACCTTCTTCCAACTTAATGTGTATCAGCCATGTACTTCCATTAACTCAGTCCAGTGTCAAAATACAGTAGAGGTCAATATTTGGACGTAGCTGTTTTTCTAGCCATTCATATCACTTTTATTTCCTTTCCTTTTTTGTTCTTTCCTTAACCTCTTTTTTACTGCTGTTAAATTCCTTGCTTTCATTTTTGCAGGAGTTCAGCCTTCCAGCCCGCTCTCCGATGCTGTTAGACATCAGCTCAGGCTCAGACTTATTACTTCTGATATGTCACTCCTCAGGCAGGGAGCCTAAAGCAACACTGCTCCCTCCAGCCCTCGCAGGCTTCAGCTGGATCCTCACCGACCCACAGAGCACAGCTATTTCTGCAGCAGGAACACAGAGGGAATATGTGGACCTGAAGAGTAAGCCCAGCACCTTAATTTACACTGAGCCTCTGAAACGGGAGACTAAGCCAGAGGTCAAGATGCACTGAGGTGATTTAGCCATGTTAGATGGCTGAGATCATGTATAAATATATTTTTATATATTTATATATAACTGATATAGCACTGGGGAAGGAGAGGAAAGCAGGAGAACAGCATATTCAGGGCCTATTTAGTATTTGAAAAGCACCAATCATCTCTTAAAACAGATGTCCTGAATTATTCCTGTGCAGGAAGGTGCCAGCAGAGCTGATTTGTTTGCCTCCTTCTGCTCGGGGGTCTGACAGCAATCCATCAGACATGTCCCATCTCCCAGACCTCTTCCCCTTGCCATCCCTGCCTCCTCTGGTCACTTCCACCTTATTTCCAGTTCTACCTTTGCTGCTGACAGTGGGAGACAGCCCTTCTGTCTGGGAAGGCTGGCACGATGAGTTTGATGGTTACTGGCTGTGGTATGCACAAGGTGCATAAACAGAGTGGGTAAAAAGACATCAGATATTTTCTCATTGTCTCTGCTCTGTGGCACCAGGAACTGCAACATGTGAAAATGAAATACAGTAACTGGAATTAATATTCCCTTTTTTTTTTCTCTAGTTTCTTCACCTTTTTTCCTTTCCCACGGTGGTCTCTGCATTCCCTTGTCTCATTCATGCTACATAAATAGTACTGAGCCCTGATGAGGTCTAAATTCAGTTCAAAACCCCAGAAAGGGCTTTTAAGGTTATATCTGAGTCCTCAGACCGGTTAGAACTGGAAGAAGAAATGTCTGTGATTTAGTGTCTAATAAACAAACCACCAAGGTCAAGATGGCATCTTCTCCCATATCCATGACCACTTCCCTCAACATTTTGAGCTGTTGCATGTATCAGCAGTACTCCCTCCAGTGCCCAGCCATGTTTAATTTCCCCTCTATAAATGACTTCCCAAAGAGAAGTGGGTGTGAATTATTACATTGTAAAAAAAGATTTTTAAAAGATGAGCCATGCCAAGTGTAAAATAGTTATTGTGTGAGGAGCAAACAAAGTGGAGGTTTATCTTGTGAATTCTGGACCTAGGTTTGCACACAGCCACAAGGCTGAGGGACAAGTGATTTTAATAGCCTGGTTTAGAAAATGAGCCTGGAGATTGTGGTGATCACCTCATCTGTAAAACCAGGGCTCTTAAATGTATTTCAAATCAGAAATGCTTCACTCTCCAAAAATAAGTGTATGTTGCTCATCCCTGGACCCGGGTCAAACTATTCCTGTTTCTTTAAAGGATTATCCCTTCCAAGGGCTATCCAGCCATGCTGGGCTCAACCTTCAGCTTTCCACAGCAGAGCTGAGTGCTGTTGCCATGTCCTGCCCAGTGGTCTGATCCAAAAGTCAGTCCAGTTCTGATCCATTTTGGGAACCTGGAGTGTATGGTACTGCTTCCCACGGCAGATCCAAACACTGTAGGACCTTGGCTTCTAACGTTTCTCCCTACTTACAAAACATTATATCTAAAACTGTTACGCTGGTAACAAAATTGCAATCAGAAGCCCGGAAATTGCTAAATAAAGCCCATTTTACTGCTTAACTTCAAGGAAAACCATAAAATTATCAGTCCTCTCTTTCCTCGATATATTTTCCTCGCAGTTTGCGATGCTCCGTGGGGTATTTTGCTATGTGAACTCCGTGACGGTTTGGCTCCAAATTATCCGAACATAAAACTGAGCTTATGGAGCCTCACTCAGAGGTTGTGCGGACCCTTTTTATTGGCAGGGACATAAAAAGAACCTTAATAAACCTTATAGGCTTGAGGGACTTTTTGGTTGCTGGCTCTTGCCAGCCGCACCGCTCAGGTCCCTCTCGCAGCGCCCGCGTGGAGAGCGGGCTGGAACCACAATCCAGGGCTTTTATAGGGCTGGATTACCTGCCGGCGTTGCCTTCTTCCTTCCCTGCGAATCTCAGAGCTGTTTTCTTTGAAAGCAAGCAGGTGATGCTGCAAGGACACTCGTAGCTTAATGCAGCTTGATCACCCAAGATTACGGACACGGCCAAAAACAATAGGGTCGGCTAAAACAGAGCCGGGGGGGCCATTTGCTGGTAGGAGGAAAGGGCTGATGTGATTGAAGCTGAAGCACGTTCACCCATGTGCAAGCCATGGAGTCCTGACTCCGTGGATTTTCCTTAAAGCATCCATTTCTCCTCGGGATTTTATTACTGCCTCCAATGATGCTGTAATGGCACATGTAGGGCAGCAGGCCCCAAGTTTAATCTGCATTTCTCAGGGCCCAAGCTCTGTGCGGGCTGCCCATGTTTGCACAGAGCTCAGCACAACAGGCATCCAGTCCTGGCTGCATTCTGTGATTGCTGTTTTAATTCAAGTCATAATAAATAATACTGTCAGGTTGGAAATAAATCTTCTGTGTTCGGTCCATGACTGATCCTTCAGCTTGGTGCTTGGTAGAAGCCCCAGCTGGGAAGGTTTGCTGCGTCCCATCCTGGTTCTGACTCTGTACCACCCCTTCTGGCTCGGTCTCAGCTCAGTTTTCACTCAGGGCATTGGTACAATACAAATAATGTCACCTTTTCTCTCATTCTGAGGCTGGTCACTGATATTAAAGACACTGCAGAGGTTTATTCACTCAGATCTCTCTGATCTGCATCATGTGGAGTGACCTAGTGCATCATTTCTTAATTTCTCAGTTACCTTGGCTTTATTAGGAAGCACAAACTCCTGGACTGTAATTATTCAGGCAGAGCACAGCTGCTTAATAGCATTTTCACAGGCAGCCAGTGACTACTGAAATACTGCTTTCTATATGAACTGAAAGAATCAGGACAAATACCTCATGCTGTTTATATTTTACAATTAAGAAGTCTTCATTATTGCTGTAAATCATCATTATCATGGCACAGTAACAATGAAACAGCAAAAGTATAAAGCAGTGCAGTTAGCTCAAATACAGCTGGTATCTCTTTGCTTTTCAGTGTTGTATATTCTTAGACCAATGCTCCATGCCAGTCCCTGTAGCCAAAAATACATCAAGAGCCTAAAAAAAGTAAAATAGACATCACTTCAAAATTATTTCAAGCAACATATTTCCTTTTTTTTCCTTTATACAGAGCCACAAAGAGAATGGGAAAGATTAAAAACTCACCAAAAGCATTGCTTAATTCCTCACCAAGGTGCAAGTAAATAAAACGTGCCACGGTAAGTTCAAATCACAAAGAGTTTTCAAGAGGGGAAGGTTAATCATTTCTGTCAAATGTTGGAAATGTTAAATGGTTTTTAAATCAAAAATATAGGCACCACCAGTGACTCAAGCTGTGCTTTAGACATGTTTGGGGTGATTTTTTTCCAGCAGTCAGTGCTTGTCTCTCACATACCTTCTGTTTGTCTGAGATGAAATCAGGAGGCAATAAATGGAGCACTTACTGGAGGCACCAGGTACTTTCAGCAGCAGAGCTATTTGTTCAGAAAGCACAAATTCAGGCTGTCTGGAGAACTACAGTCCTTGGAATGGAGAACCAGGGGTGCTGGACCCCTCCCACACCCCCCAAGTGCCCACCGCAGCCCTCAGAGGTCCTCAGCCCATGGGAGAGATGGGGCACGGTGGGAAACGGGGATTCAGAGTCACCACAGTCCCCCCATCAGCAGCGTTCGTATTTCATCCTAATGGCTGAAATGACTCTTAAATGAGGCCAGATTATAGGGCCAACCTAATTCACTTAGACTGATGTAAATCCAAGTATCTGTTACAGCATCACATGTTGGGGCTCACTGCAGAGCAAAAGCTGCTGATAACCCCCCCGCCCCCAAGGACGAAGGGAAGCAGATTCCTCCCAGGCAGACCCAGTCCAAGGCCCGTTGAAGTCAGTACAAGCTCCTTCAGCTCCAGTGGGTTTGGGATAAGGCCCGCAGTGAGCTCTGAGCCAGCTCTGCTGCCAAAACGCAAAATCCTTTTCCATTGGCTTTGCCAGTTTGGTGTTAATACATGTGTGAAGGAGCTTGGGGCAGGGGGGGAAGTTTTTGAGGGTTTGTGTTTTTTTAAACTGAGGAATGATTTCACCCCTGCCAGCATGTGGACCTTGTGCAAAAGAGCAGGAGAGGAGGCGGGAGATCTTTTCCCTGAAGCCATCAGCTCCCTGCTGCAGCATCCCAGCCGAGTGTGGATGTGTCCATCACAGGGACCCCTGGGTCCCTAAGACTGTTCCCTCTCTCTGCTGCAGAAGGGCAAATCTGGAGTCATGGGTGGGCATCAGCACAGAGCCCTGCTCACCACACCCAGCTGAAACAAAAGGAGGCCCGATAAAACATGGGATGTGGGAGAAAAGTATCCCTGGCACACAGGTGAGCCTCCCCTCACAATACAACAGGACCTGCTGCAAGCTGGTATCATTTCTGTCCCATTTTCCCTTGTAAACAACGCTGCCCTGAGCTATCCTCCAGCTTTCTCTGCACACTTTCCTCACTGCCTAGTTTTACGTTGCACATGTCCCACGCATGATGCTGTTGCCCCTTTGGCTTTCCAGGGGAAGGGCTCTGCCTTCCTGTGGCTTTCAGAGCATGTAGCCCGGCCGGTCTCGGAATTAGACTGGGGCTTTTCCAGGCTGCCTCAGTATAAACAGTTTTAGTAGGGCACATGTTATACGGTAAGATCATCCGAAACCAAACATTTTCCCACTGCACACAATAAACATCCATAATAAATTACATTATACAAAATATATTTATGGCTAATTTTTTAATTTAAACCACCTGGGAAATTTTCGTTAGGCTGCTTGATATGAAGGTCTCAGTATTCTGGTAATCTAATGATATCTAATAGACAAAATAGTATGATGTTACAGCAGTCTCAAAGCTTTCATTTTCTGTATCCCTCTCAGAGATCAAACTGGCAGAACTCATATTTTTTGAAATTTTATACATAATTGGTGATGCAATTGCCAAAAATAACCTATTCATAGAAGTCTTGCTCTTCTGGTTTCTAACTTGCTGTAATCACGGAACAGAGCAGCGCACTGCTTTGCAATGGAATATGGGTTTGGGTCAGGGAGCAAGGGCTACGATTGTGTGGCAGTTTCCATTCTGAGGATTATTTTACAGGCAATTTAAATTTAGTTTGGAGTTTAAACAGGGCTAAAATGTAGTGCACCCATTCAGACATATAAGCAATTCTTCAGAAAAGAAATAAAGCTGTAACTTGGTTATATTTCTTTCCTGAACCAAAAGTTTGCTCCAGTATAAGATTTTCTAAACAAAAGCTATTGGTGTCAAAGGAGATAAGAATGCTTCTGTTGCATAAATTAAGCCCAGAACCGTAATCCTTCCACCATAAAACTCTCATGCTCATCACAGATCACCCAAGATTTCCAAAAAGACTCGAGATCATCACAGATCTCTCTCTAGTCAATACAAATCCCAGCTCAATCCGTGCTGTGGATCTGCAACGAGCGCTTGCGGCTTGGTAGTTGCTAGACTCATTTAAAAGTGCAGCCCATAGCTTTAGCTACTTCCTTGCCTCCTGTTGTTCCTGGGACTTGGAGGCCATGTGGTACATTTCAGCCTTAACTCTGAATTTCCTTTATTCAGAGATCAAACTCTGACAGTCCCTCAAGGTAGTGGGGGTTATGTCGTTGCGTATATCCCAGTTTAAAAGATAATGCTTCACTGAAACAGACCACAGCATTAAACCCTGAAATAAAACGAATTGCATTTCACTTCCCAACTCTTATGGCTGGATTAACTTACATTTCTTTCTCTTTGTTACATATTTAGCACCAAATACAATATTCATTGCAGGCTAGCTTCCCTCCTCCCACACGTATCCGTGGCTGCCCTTTCTTCCAGCAGCACTGGAGAAGGCAATGCCTCGGCATAGCCTGGAAATGCAAACAAAAGGGAGGCAACATAAAGTCAATGAGAGATCAGGCAGGGCTGCTTTAGACCCTGAGAATTTTGATTTTTTTATTTAAAATGGCAATGCAAAGAGGCAGAGTCCTGGGGACAGCAACATCCACTTCTCCTTAGCTTCTCCATCCCCTTCCCTACCTGGCTGTTTCTCTGCCAGTAAACACCTCCCTTCAGCAGCTCCTGCAGCAAAGGGGTCCTGGAGGTGCTTCCTGTTGCTTACCGGTCTATATCATGATCTATACTGGTCTTGTCTGGGTGTTAAGAACTGCAGCAGTAACCTGTTGCACAGAAACACGGCAGGAACCGACCGGAAATCCATCACAGAGCAGTGATCAAACCACTGACCCCAGACCCCGTTCTCTGTACCCAAACCTCAGCTCCTGCACTCTATTCCTCCTTCCCACCTTTGAAAAACCCATCACTGCCTTTGCCCTCAGACCCAGGGACAGGGCACTGCTGAGGGTGCCTGTGATCCAGGTGAGCAGTGCTAAGGATGGAAAACACTTCGAGCCAGACGTTGGTTCTGCGTGGTCAGAGCTGAACCTGGGTTTTTTAATGACCATTTCGTTTTTAAGTGCATTCCTGTGATCCCAGCCTTGAGCTTATGCCTCTATATGAAACTGCACTGCTTTAACTGGGTGCATAGATTATAAAACCAGGAAGAGTGGTCTGGTCTGCTCCCCCTGTATAACACAGGCTACAGGAATTCCCTAAATTAATTCCTGTTTGGATTAGCTCATATCTTTTTAGAAAAACAGCCAACCTTAATTAAGACAAAGGAATTCCACTGATGTTGAAACCCACCCAGCTCCCAGTAAATTGTTTTACTGGTTAAATACCTTCACTACTTAAAATATGAACTGCATTTCTAATCTGCATTTGTCCAGTTCTACCTCTGTCTACTGAATAACATGACACTTGCATCTGCTAGTTTGAAAACCATGTGGGATTAAACCTCTTTCTGCTCTTCATAAGCCACTTCTTGCCTAACTAAACTGAAATGATGTAAAACTGATTGTATTAAATTACAGCAAAAGAACACCAACTTGCTCCAAAAATGACAGCAAACCTAGTTAAATTTTAAACAAACAAATATTATGAATTCTTGGTTGGAAACCTAAGTGTCTGAACAAGCCCTTCCAAAGCTTCAGTACATTTGTTTAAAAAGTGGTTTACTGCAAAGCAAGGCAATTCTGTGGACAAGGTTTTGTTAGCTGAGATTTATAAAACTCCATCTGCTTCCCCACTGCCCTTTCCTCATTCACCCTGGGCTGGATTGACCACCAACATTTTCTTTCTTCCACCACATACCTGTCCTGGCAGAAAATTCATCCCACTTTCTTCTTCAGCAACTCAGAGAGCTTTATCAGGGAGCTGTGCTCCCCAGGACAAGCAGAAATACCTTCTCTGTCCAGCCACCTTTACTTCCGTGGGAAGGCAATAAAGATTTTACAATGGATACTCCCGCCACGGAAGCACACAATTAGTGCACTTGGGAAGCATCCCAGGGAGCAACACCCAGGCTGCTGCACATCAACACTGTGTTCCCTACATGCATCCAGAATGTTTCAGAGCCTTTGTGGGTGTACAGATATCAGTGTCAGGACTACAAGCGCCCCAGGAGCCTGTGCATACCACAATTCTCTCTAAACTATAGACTGTACACATATTAATCAAAATTACAAGTATCAAATGGATTTACCTGCTTTTCTCTGTGTGTGCACACAGACACAGGTATTATACACACAGGTAAAAATATCTCCGTGGCATAAGCAGAAAAGTATGTTCTGAACACACATGTATGCACACATCTCCACCAGCACAGCCGCATCCACACTTAAATAAGTAGGTGAATAGGTGAATATGAACACTAATAGCCATTTATGGCAAACAACAATGAAAGCTGTCCCTGGAGCCCGCCTAGGGTACGGCAGCCAAAATGATTGAGTATGTACAGGGCACTGCTGCAGCAATGGCACTCACTTGGGCCTCCTTTTAGAAATGATTAATATTTAACCGACTTGGTGAACCTGGCTTTGGTTTTAGTTATGATTAGATAACAGGGTGCACAGAGCTGTCCCACTAAGGACGTGGTGAGATGTCCGAGCAGCTGCCACTCGTGCTTTGTGAGAAGACAGACAGAAAGTGAGAAGGGGAGAGAGGGAGAGATAGGAGACAGTGAAAAACAAAAAAAAACCCCAAAAGTGCTCAGCTCCGTTTGTGTTTATTTGGAAAGAAAAGGGGGAAAAGCAGCCTGAGAGGCCAGTGTAATAAGATGCTGTAGCTTTCATGAAAGAGGTGAAATAATTTTAAACACAGACACACAATGAGTTTATTTATTTAGAAAGTTGTTAAATAGAGTCTGGGAATTCAAATATTCAATGTTGACATTGTACAGAGCTGGCAGGGAGCCAGCCCCAGCTCTCCAGAGGGACCCAATGGCCACGGCGCCCAGGCCCTCGCCCCTCCCAGCCCACTAACTAGGTAAAAGCCATTAGTTATACCCACAAGCAATATTTGAATCCGAGTCAAATAATGTTGCCTCAGCCAGCCAACTTCAAAGGCGTGTAAGTGTGTTTGGCTTTTTAGTGCTGGAACTGCAGCAATATGTCACACTTTTGAAAGAGTTTTGTAAACAGTTCCTTCCCCTTTGTAGAAACATTTCTTAAGTTTCTTGTACCCCATGTAAACAGCGTTAATTAACAAGGGTTACATTTTTCATTTACAAGCAGGGCTGTATTAATAACGAGCTCGCCTTTCCGACCGTCCTTTTCCTTTGTGTCCTTTCTCCGCCCGGCACCGCGGCCGGCCCGGTGTGGCCGGGGAGCAGCCGGGAGGCACCGTAGAGCTCAGCTCTGGGCTCAGCCCCGGGCAGCATCGCCTACCACGGCACCACAGAGTTGGTCCCAAATTCAGGGGTGGCTGTCTGCCCTGAGTAAGAGAGAAGGATAGAAATCGGGGTGAGGGAAGAAAGAGGAAGAGGGAAAAAAGGGAGGAGGAAAAGAGAGAAAGAAAAAAAGAAAATAAAAGAAGAAAAAAGAAAAGAAAAGAAAAGAAAAGAAAAGAAAAGAAAAGAAAAGAAAAGAAAAGAAAAGAAAAGAAAAGAAAAGAAAAGAAAAGAAAAGAAAAAGAAAAGAAAAGAAAAGAAAAGAAAAGAAAAGAAAAGAAAAGAAAAGAAAAGAAAAGAAAAGAAAAGAAAAGAAAAGAAAAGAAAAGAAAAGAAAAGAAAAGAAAAGAAAAGAAAAGAAAAGAAAAGAAAAGAAAAGAAAAGAAAAGAGGAGAGAAAGAGTGAAGGAAGGGCAGAAAGAGGGAGCGAAAAGCCACACGCGCTCTCTCCGCCCTGAAAAGGGTTAATGAAGCGCCTGGTGAAAATGTGCCCGGCATATAATGGGATTGTCTGGCCCGTCCCCGCAGCCCCCCGTGCCCGCGCCCGCCGCGCAGGAGCTGCCCGGGGACAGCGCCGCGCCGGGGGTGCCGCCGGGCCGGGCCGGGCCGAGCCGAGCCGAGCCGAGCCGAGCCGAGCCGAGCCGAGCCGAGCCCGGTGCCGGGGCGGTGCCGGCCGGCGGCAGCAGCGGCGGCGGGGCCGGGCCGGGCCGGGCGGGGCGGAGTGCGAGGGACCGACGGACAGAGGAACGAGGGACGGAGGGACCGAGGGACCGCCGGGCCCGGGGCATCGGCACCCGGTGCCCGCGGCGGTGCAGGCGCCCGGAGGAGAAGGCGATGGTAAAGCGATGGCAAATAAACAGCCTCGCCGAGAGGGCCGGCAGGCGGGACACGGCAAACATCTCCCTGCTCGAAAACAAATTCCCGGACAGTCTTAAACAGGCAAATAAACTTGCCGGCTCTGTTTTTCAATCAAGCCTTTTAAGTACTAGACTGAGGCAAATTACAGGCGCAGGAAAACCTGCTGAAACTTAGGAAAGTGCTATTTTACTATCTCAGATGGTTAGAGGGATCTGGATCTACCTTGACTGCACTAAATTGCCTGTAAAAAAGTGGTGATAAAGTGTAAAAGTAACAAGTGCCTCCTTATTCACGTGTGTTCCCCTAATCTGATCACCTTCTGTCTCTTTATGAGGCTACTGGGTGGCTGGGGCTACCCCGGGCCGGCTGCAGGGCTGCGGCGGCCCGTGCTGGGGCGGGGGTTATTCGGGGATACGGTTTCACCAGGCGGGCACAAACCCACCCGAGTGGAAAAGCAGCTGCCCCGGGGGCCGGGGCCTGTCCCGGCGCCTTGCGGAGCGGGGATGCCCGCGCAGGTGCAGCGCGGTTGCGGACGGCCGGGCCCGCACCCCCCGGGCCCGCAGCCCGCACCCCGCACCGCTCCTCGCACCCCGCTCCTCACCGCCTGCCTCCCGAGAGCGTGGCGGGCAGACCGACTCCAGCGTGTGTTTTCCCTTATTTTTACAGCTGGACATTTAAAAAATGCACTGGCTATTCCCCGCGTGGCTCTTTTTGTTTCTTCTGAATTATTTTTCTATTTTTTTTTAAGGGGGGGCAAAGCCTCAATATTATTTTTTAGCAATTTTACACTGAGGTCAAGAAAATACCCTTCAGGTATTCTCCCTTCATTAGGAAGGAAAAGCTTTCCTGGGTATTGGCGACAGTCACTCAATCGGGGCGATTTTTTGTTTCACGCATAAAGCAGTGAAAGTGAAATAATACAAGAAGTGCGCTTTAACCCGATCTGTACCTTTTTCCACGTAAAAGGGTGAAGGCTACAAAATATTTTCTATTGCTAACTCAGACAGAAAGAACTGAAAAGCTAAAACCTTTTTTTCTCGAACGACTAAATTGAAGGGGTCGCCTCCAACCCTCCTTCCACTTGCCATGAAACTGAGACGCTCTTCGGGGGGGAAAGAAGCAGTTTTTCGGAACACAAAAAAGAAATAAATCCCGGCTTTTTAAATATGATTTCCTTTATGAGTCGATTGTAACCGAAGGATTATTTAATGCAACACATCTGTCTAGGAGGGGAAAGTGCTGTTGCTGCTGCTGCTGCTGCTGTTGCTGCTGCTGCTGCTGCTGCTGTTGCTGCTGCTCCTGCTGCTGCTGCTGCGAAAGCCAAGATGCACAAAGTTTGCAGTCGATGGGATCTCGCCCGCGGAGCTGGAGCCGGAGCAGGAGCAGCAGCAGGAGCCCTGCATCGCCGCGCAGCGAGTATAGCAAGGGAGAGGCGAGGAAACCTGACGGATTTTGTCGGGGATGGGAGATTTTTTTCCCCATAATTAGCTCCAAAGCAGGGATGGCAACCTTGAGATTTAACAACATATTTGTTTTCAAATTGAGGGCGCTGGATTATCCACTTTAAGATCACCTAATCAAACGCAGGTTGCTGCTGTTGTTCAGGTTCACAGAAAAGCTGATGATGATCCAGAGACATCTTTCACTTCCCCTTTTCCACGCTTTTCTATTTTTCCCCCTTCACAAATAAAGAGTAAATAAGCATCTGCTTTTTACGTCACGCAACTTATGCAACATTTCATCTGACTTTTTTTTCCCCTGCCCATTTTTTTTTCACTCGGGAATATGAGTTGCCACGGCCATGGATATCAAATGAAACTTGCCCAGATGTGTCAGAGAAAATAAAGACATCAGTTGCTTTAAAAATAGGACGCGAAAGCTGGCGAAGTTTTGTTGTTGAATCCCTCTTTAAAAAAAAAAAAAAAAGAAGAAGAATAAAAAAAAGAGCCCCAACACTGCAGCAGTTAAAAGCAGAGATCCCTATCATAAAGGAGAAACAGATGGGGTGAGCGTAAGACAAATAATTAAGTAAGTCGGGCTTTGCGTGTGGACGGCCGAGCCCTCGCCTCGCGGAACACAGACCTTCGGGCGGCCAAACTGTATAAAAAAGTGCTGGAAAAGCGCCTGAAATTACAACATTTACATCAACTTTTAGCGGGTGACTCCAGCGCGCTGGGAAGCGCTCCGCGCTGCCCGGCAGCCCCGCTGTCCCCCGCCGAACCGCGCGGGGCATCCCGGCCACGCGGGGCGGCTCCGCGGCCCCGCCCGCCCCGCGCTGCCCCGCACGCCCCACGCGCGGTCCGGTTCGGTGCGGGGAGCCGCTTTTTGGCACAAGCCCGCGGGCGAGCGGGACAGGGCCCCGGGAGTCCCCGGTAGCTCCGCGCCGGCTACCTGCGCCCGGGGCTCGCCGCCTCCCCCGCGGAGCCGCCGCTGCCCCTCCGCGCACCCGCGCTCGCCGCCCCCCCCGCGGCCCCCGGCCCTGCCACAGCCCACAGCGCCCACTATAGGGCCCGGAGCCTCTCGCACCCCCCCTTCCCCGACCCCCCCCACTCCAGCCCCCGGCGGCGGCAGCAACTTCCAGCGCTCGCCACTGAACTTTTCCTCAACTCCTTCCCCACCTCCCGCCGGCCGCCCGCAGCCCCCGGCCCGGCTCCGGCCGCCGCACCCCCCGCTCCGGTCCCCGCCGCCGCCCGCCGAGCCGGGCCGGGCCGGGCCGGGCCGAGCCGAGCCGGGCCGGGCGGCGGGGAGGGGATGCTGCAGGTTGCCTGCGAGCTCCGCGCCGCACCAGACATGTCTATGCAACATGGCAGAGAGGGAGGGTGAAAAGCCAAGAGAAAGGGGTATTGCACCTACTTGCGGCCAGCTTCCTCGCCCTGCCCTTGGATCGCATGCTGCCAGTCCCGCGGCCGATGCTGGCGTGGGCTTGGGGTGGGGGGGGGGGGCTCTTTTTTTTTTCCTCCCGGAGCTTTTCCTCCTTTTTCGCTCCCCCTCTCCCTCTCTCCTCTCCCTCTCCCGCACACACACTCTCCCTTTCTCTCAATCCCGGCTCGCTATCTCTCCAGCATTGTCAGTTTGGACACCTTCGCACATGCGCACGGGCGGCTCCCCCCCGCTCTTCAACATTTCAGCGCCGCCAAAAAAAAGTTTGCAGCGATCCATCACCGCCGGTGGGGACCCTGACAGCCGGCACCGGGGCCGGGACGGGCCGGGACGAGGCGCGCAGCCGCCGCCGGGCTGCGCCACCGCGGCCGCGGGGCAGCCGCTCCGCCGCCTGCGCACCCGGGAGGGGTTACAGCGGGGGAGACCCGCGCTCCCGCGGGGCGAGGGATGGGGGGAGAAGTGACACCTTTTTTTTCTGCCTTTTTTTTTTTTTAATGGGATATTAATACTGTTTTGGAGTCTTTGTAACGTTTAAATAGTTTATTCTCACCCGGCAGCAATTACCGTACATCTTTCCGCATATATAGGCAGAGAGATATAATTTGATTACATGTTTTATTATGTATGCGTACCATGAAATCGTACACTTTCCCGGCGCGCACACTTTTTCCCCACCTTGAACTCGGCTCAGCCACCACCAGTTGGGCAGAAAAAAAGCGCTTTAAAAACAGTAACACCGACCGCTCTAATCTGTTTTAATTACAGGGTTTGCCAATCAAAGAGGGAGCGCGCAGAAATTGGGAACTCCTTTAGGGGATGGCTGTGTCCGAGGTATGAATCAATCCAAACTACGTATAGATTTTCCCCTGGTACAACCTCCTTGCATTAAACAGTTTTGTTCAATACCTTCCATGCGCTATTTATACTCCCATTAATATCTGTTGCAAATCCTGCCAGACACCATAAAAGAAAATTACAATCTTTCAGACTCGGGGCTGCGCCAGTACATACACGCTGCTCAACTTTTTGTTTTAATAAAATCCTCAGCATCGCCCCTTCCCCCTTCAATCCCACCCCTCACCCCCCGGCTGCCGGTGCTGCGGATCGGGACCGCCCGTGGAACTCCCCCCACCCCCGCCCGGCCCGGCCCCCCCGCCCGGCGCCCTCCGCACCCCACCGGTGACAGTCCCGCGCGTGGGGCGGGGGCACCGCGGATCCCAAGCTGCTGCCCCAAACACCCGGCAGACGGGCGCAAGCACTTGAGCCCGCACTGCGGAGCCGTCCTTGATGCCAATCGTTCTTTTTAATTTGTAACTTGATTTTTTGGTTTTTTTAAGGGACGAGCAGCTGCTCTCTGCCCGCTCCACATCCCCCCGCAGCCGGGCAGTGGCGCACCTAACACCCCCCGAGCGGGAGGGACAGGAGGGCAGAGGGCTGTGCGGGGCTCGGCATCCCCTGACCCCCTGCACCCCTCGGAGTGCCCTGTCCGGGCTGTCCCGGGAGAGGCTGGGCCACTCTGCCCCGGCGGAGGCAGGGCCGGGACAGCCAGGGAGCGGCCACGGGCTGCGCGGGGGACGCGCGGGGCTGGGCCGGGGGCCGGGGCTGCTCTGGGGGTCCTGGCACTGCCCGACCCCCGACCTTGCTCGCAAAGAGCGCCTTTCCTTGCGGGGCCGCACCGAGGTGTCCCCAGATCACCCCACACACACCCCTCGACCTGCGGCGCCGGGTCATTTGGGAGAAATGAAAACGCCCGTGAACTTTTTACAGAACTCCCCCCGCCTCCCGCGCCCCCGGGTTCAGCGGAGACCCCGGCAAAGCCGCCCGGGCAGAGATGCGCGTCCCTCCCCGTGCCCGGGGACCCGCTCGCATCCGGACGGCCGAGCCCCGTGCGGGGCCGGGGGCACAGATGCGGGTTTCCCGGGCGGGCAGCCCTGACCCCGGCCGTGCCCGCCTGTCACCGCCACCTGCCCGCCGTCCCAGCGGCCCCGGGAGCCCGGCAGGTGCCGCGCCGCCCTCCCGGGGCTCCGGCCGCCGTCCCGGGCCGCCCCCCGCCGCCCCCCGCCGCCCGCCCGGCGGCCCCGGCATCGCCCGCCCGGCCCCGCCAGGTTCGCCCCCTTCCCCAAAAGGTCCCGGGCAGCTCCCCGGGGATTCCGTTTCGTTCGTGCGGGGAAGCTCCTCCGCGCCGGCAGCCTCCGCTCCCTCCCGGGTGGGAAGCGGCTGGCGGCGGGGATGCGGGGTCGCTTTCAGCGGATCCACCGGCAGAAAGAGAGATTTAAATTTGGGGATATGTTTTTCCGGATGGAGGGGTGGAATTAAATCTATTTCTAATACAGGCTAGGAGACCAAAGGCACCCCCTCATACACAGGTTTCAGTGCATTCCCCGTAACAGGAAATTTTCTCTTCCTTACATTATAATTGAACAAGTCCCGCAGTCTACTTGGAGAAAAGTTGGAATTCTTTATCGAGGTATTTGTTGTGCTATTGTCTTTGTGCAGTGAACTTTACATCGTGTTATTCAATCTCAATCTATATTCTCCTAGCTACCAGTAAGATTAATTTAATCATTGTAATGCAATTATTAATACTGTTTACCCAACGCTTGATTTCAGGTTTGCTGTTAAGAAATTAAGCTTCTTGCTGGGTGACCGAAAAGCTATGCAGGGATTTCCAGCCCACTTCGAAATAAAACAGTCCTCTTTATTTAGTCTCAGAACTCCAGCTTTCAGCCACGGGCTCAATTAGCCAAAATGGAAACAATTTTCATTCATTGCAATAACTCACTGTTCTGCTGATCACTTTCAAAATATACACTTTATTATTATATGCTGACCTCGGTGCCGCGAAGTGGCAAGGCTAGAAAGAGGCAGAGGGATCTCTCCAGCCCCCTTGGGCTGTAATTATTAGAAATTAATTGGGTTCAGGACCCTGGGTAGCATGGGTAAATTAATAGCTTGTCTGGTTGTTTAAATCCGAATTCTCAGTCCACAGGAGAGCAGGGGAGGGAGGCTCTCCCTCCCCAAACCCTCCCCGGGAGAGCGCGGCAGGGCTGGGGCAGCGCGGAGCCGCCGGCTGATTTCCCTCCTTCTTTTCACCAACGCATTGTTTTCGGGGAGCTATTTAGGGGTTAAAAATCAAAAATAAAGATCCTGTATACTTGGAGCTGTCGTGCGGGAGTAAAAGTGAAAAGGGAGCCTTAGGCAAAAGGAAATTACTGCAAGCCCGCGTGACCTTTCCGAGAGGTAATCAATCAAGTGATCAACAGGGATATTTATCATTGCTAGATGGGGCTACTTTACAAATGCACAGGAGGGGGGGCGGGGGGATACACACACACACACAAAAGTTTGGATAAACCCGATAAGTCTGAAGACAAATACGGAGACTTTAATCACCGGGAAGATTGCACATTTTCTTTTCTGAGCTCTAGGAAGGAAAGGAAAGGAGAAAGCCACTGCAAAGTTTCCCAGCAGAAAATGCCTCCTGTACTAGGTGGTCACATGGAAGCTGTCCACTTTGCTCTGCAGTCCTGGGAAAGGCTGGGAACGACAGATGTGATTAAAAAAAAAAAAAAAAATGGCACCAAATACAAGGGAAAATAATAGCGAGAGATGGAGGCTTTGATAACTGGGTTCGGTGTTTGTTTTTACGTAATGTGTTTTTATTTGCTGGCTTGAAACTCGGAGCTGTAGAGCTCAGCCCTGACTGCCTCTGGTACCCGAAACGGTTAACTCCGAAAACAAAACAAAAAAAACCCACCCCATGCCCCCTACTATATGAAATCAGCGATCTGGTTCAATTAAACTTGCTCTCCGTAGCATAAAGCATCCACCACAATACAGGCAATGAAATCCAACAATAAAAGCCCATGCATTTTCTGCACAGTTTCCTTCTCCCTTGTAAAACATGCCGTCGTGTAAGCACCAGACATTTAATTTTGCTTCCTATAACTTACCGGATTCCTTAACAAACCTACTCGGACCACTTTTTTTTTTTTTTTTTCTTTTCTCTCCCCCTTTTCTTTATTTTTTCCTGCTTTGCGCTGTGCTCCACGCACACGCCTGCCCAAAGCCTCCCTGTCTGCGCCCTGCGCTGCTGCCTCTAAACGACTTTAGAGGTGCGGGAGCACCCGCGGAGCCCCCGCGGCCCCTCGGGAGCGCTGCCCGAGCCGCGCTTGCGGAGAGATCCGCGGGGAGCGGCTGGGCGCCCGCGGGGCCGGCGGCTGAGCGCGGAGCAGCCGCGCGGTGCCTCCGCCCCCGCGGTGGCTCTCCCGGCCCTTGCGCGGCCCCGCGCGGCCCTGCGCGCCCCCGCGGCGCCCTGCGCGCCCCTGCGCGGGCTCGCCCGGCCCTTGCGCGCCCCTGCGCGCCGCACCGCGGTCTGCGGCGCCCCCTCGCGGCAGCGGCGCTGCACTGCAGGGCGCGGGCAGGCGGGTGCGCACTCCGCGCTGGAGGGAGGGGAGAAAACCCTCCCAAAAAGCGGGTTTGGATGGGACGCGGGTTTAGGCTCCGGTACCGGCGCCTGCCGGGAAGCAGGGCTGGCTCGGGGTTTGCAGCAGGCCTGGAGCAAGGCTGTCCCCGGTGAAAGCGCCGCGGAAAACACGCGCCCGCAAAGGATGAAATGCATTCGCAGGCTGGGAGACGCGCTCAGTGCAGCACTGAGCCCTGCACAGCACTCCCGGAGAAATGTTCCCCTACGAAAATGGCGCAGGGTGCCAGCTTTGAAGTAGATCTTGTTTCTGCCTGTAGGAAGGACCTGGATTTCCACAACATTGAGGCTGAAAGGAAAACAGAGGAAAATGAACAGGCCAGAGGCAAGACTGAAAGACCAGCATGGAGGCCACTGTGGTAAATGGGGACACCGGAGAACTGAACCCGATTTTCTGCTTCCCGGCAGATTGTCCTGTGTTACTTTGGTAGTTGGTTGCATCCCCCACCCCTCACCTGAAATGGCCAGAGGCTTCCCCAAACCCAAAAGCTGGAGGTCTCTATTTTAAGGTGCACAGCAGGGTTGTTTGCCTCTGTCCCCAGCCGCATTAGAAGGTGGTGATGCAGGACCATCCCTGAGCATGAAACAGGACTCACACATTGTCTAACTGCATCCAAAAAAGTCATTTACCCCTATACCAAAGAGAGGTGCAGTCAATATCCTCAATTCAAGCTCTTTTCCAAGACTAAAAGCACTTCCTGGCCAAAAATGTCATATCCTCTTATCCTCAAGAGGTTACCCCCAGTATGTCTTGCTCTTAAAGGAGCATCAGTGGAGAACATAATTGGAAAAATTAAAGAGTAGGAGGGGGAAAGTAATTACAGGCCACTAGAGAAAAACAAACATGTTCTGAATGTAGACAAAACATTGAACAGAGGGGAATTAATAGTAGTACAAATCAAAAGGGAAAAATATCAGCAAAGATCAGCAGAAATTGAACATCCTATTTAAAATGAAAATAGAAATCACAGAGAAACACAGAAGGGGGAATGAATTTGAAAAGCAACCTAAAATCAAAATAAAGGAATGGAACAAATTTTACGCAGTACACAGTAATAGTTAAAGCTGATGCATGAATGTTTAAAGAAACTGAAGTCCCACCATGAAGAGGTGAGAGAAAACCTCAGCTGATCAGACACAAGAGTTTTGTGATTTGTACCCACTGGGCCAGGCTGGCTCCCATGCTGCCAAGTGAACTGGGCAAGGCTGGAAAATCCCTGCAGAGGATGAAAGGGGATTTTCCAGTATGTCCCATAACCTTCCCCTTCCTCCCTGGCCTCCCCAGTGGCTTCCCAGAAGGAAGGAGCTGGGGACCGGTGAGATCTGGGCTTTGAGGAGCTGCTGTCCCCCTTGGCCAAAGCAAAGAAGATGAACAACAGGGGCTGCTCAGCTCTAGAAAGTCAAGAAAACACTGGTGAAGTACATTTTCTTTGGCTGAAGCCACGTTCTCAGCAGGCCATGAAGGCTGGGGAAGATTTGGATATTGAGCTGTTTAAAGATAATACTACAAAATGTGAGGAGTACAATTGTAATGGGGTGATGGCAGACAGGCTCCCAGAGGTGGTAGTGCTGAAATAAATGGAATTTTGAAATGAAAAAATGAAATCAGCTCTTTGTGTGGTGAAAGCTGTGTCATGACCAAAGACTGTCATCACAAACGTGGGGCTCCCCTTTGTTCAGGGCATTATCTGCTTTCACTCACGGTGTAACTCCCAGGCAAGAGTGGGTTCTTGCTGCTTGTCTTTAAAGGAACCACAAAGGCAGGTTAACACATCAGCCTTTATAAAATCCACAACCCCATTTTTCCCTTTAAAGCATAAGGAACACATTCATATTTCACTCTCATTTCTCTCCAGTACAAAAGCACGGGGTCGGAATTAATGAGCAAAGTATTTGTGTGACGTTTTATATTGTATTGGCATTTATATAGTGCTTTTCACAGGCTTCATGTCAAAACTCTTTACAGGGCAATAAATCATATACCTTTCCTGATGAAATTGTATGTAGGCAATTGGGCACCTATCCTGCCCTCAGCAATGTCCCACGTGCGAGACACGGGGACTGTGATGAAACCTGCAGAAGTGGGTCTGAAAAAAATGGATGTAGGTCAAACCTTCCCCCCTTAATATCCTGCAACACGTTAAAAAGTCTTTAGAGCCCACTTGAACAGCCACAGGAAAGACCTAACCTTAACATGACAAAGCTTCTATTACAGTCTGAATTACTCAACATGCAAATCGAATTGTGGGTCTTACACTTAACCCCCGGTTTTTTTGCCTCTGAATTTAAACAAGTTGTCCATTTACATGGAAAATAAGGATTTTTCAATTGAATTCATTTCTATAAATAGTCTCCATTCACAAGGCTGAACCCAAGTACAGAATTTTGGATGTTAGGCTTTCTGTTAGCATTCACAACTATCCCTCCTAACACGAAGTCTGCAATGTGACGATGCATCTCTGCCCTGCTGGCATTTCCCTTCTTATGTGCAGTTTTTCAGATAACAAAGAGTAATGAAGTTCTGAGAACTGTATGCCCGATTAGACTGACTCTTTTACGCGTTTATTTGCATTCCTGCCGTGTTTCCAAAGCCACTTCGGGGTAAGAAAAAAACCGAAAGTCACTTAAAGTCTTTTGGGGGTTGGGAAGCAGGAGCCGGCTCCGTTGTCTGTCTGGGGGAATCACAGCACTTTGCCCAGTTAAGGGATTTTGGATTCCATTGGTGCCAAAGGAAGCTTTGTGGAGAGTCCTCCTGGCAGGTCGTAGCCCCTCCCTTTCAACCCAATCGCTCTGAGACGGCACAAAGGCAATGGCTCAGAAGCAAATGGAAAATCTTTGCAGTAGCTAACACCATTTGAAAACCACTTTTCCACCTCCCCTATCTGTAACACATGAAAACTGATAACATTCTGCACATACTGGCTGATAGTTCAAATGCATTAGAACCGACCTAGTTATGATTTATTAGCCGGAAGAGCTCTTAGAATAATTTATAAATGTGAAAGAATACAAAAAAAAAGTGCTGTTCTCCACCAAACAGACATTTAGATTACTTAATCTAAAATCAAAGTAACACAGAACTAGAACAAAAGGTAAAGGCACATCGCCCGGCTCCATTAACTGCCGTGGGCTCTGTTAGAAGTGGAGGGTTCTTGCATCTTTGCAGAGGTGATTAATGCCCTGTGAGACCTGAGCACTCGCTGTGCAGATGCACAGCCAAGGAACAAACTAACCTGGCCTCTGCTTTCTTTTGAGTTTTGTGTCAGGAGCTCTGCACCCACAGGAGCTCAAATTCACACACTGTTGTCGTGCTCTGATGGCAACAGAGCCTAATTTTATCTCTTGCTCCCATCTGGGTATGCACCCTATTTAGCAGTTTAAAGAACGACCTGTAAATAATACACATGCACGGACTTCACTGAGATGGATGACAACAATGATTAAAATGGTCTTTGCAGTGGGAGACACTACCAGCACCAGCAGTTAAAGCTGAAGTTCAAGAGTAACCAACACATTACAGCCTGAAAGTTGTATTCTTTCTGGAAGTAATACATTTGAAGATTAAATTAGATAAAATGTTTGTTACAACGAACAGACTTCTGTTAGCATTCAGGATTATGCTCCCAGTCAATGTTTATTATGCTTTTGGTCCTATATATTCTAAAGGTCTCAATTTCCTACTTCCATAATTTTTTGATCAGTTTTGTTTAAATTGAGAGCCTTTTACTTTTCACTTTAAAAATTACTGCTTCTTCTTAAAACTTCTAGCAGGTTATGGTATCTGGAATGAGTACTAAGGAAAAGGAAACAAGCTAAAATAAATTACTATCTAATCTAACCCATCTGACTACTTCTAAGGTACCTATTATTGTGGTATCAAAGTACTGGATCTCTGATAGCATGTGATCTTTGATCTTAAATTGGACCTCCAATAACATTTTTAATTAAACATCTTATTTGATGCCTGCTGGAGCTAAAATGCAAATAGTGTCACATAAAGAATGAAAGTTAAGAGAGCGGGGAACAGAAAACCATGGCTGGTTGCAGTGTGGTTATTGTACCAAAGCAAAGGACCTCATCCTCCAGACCCTGTGGAATTAAAACAATCAGCCTCAAGGTTCAAAGACTGAGTAGAAACGACCTAGAAATGAAGAACGCTTTCAATTTTTTAAAATTAATAGTGAATCAAACAGTTTGTCAGAAGCAAATTTGAGGTACTCACAAGAATAATTTAGAAAATGTGCAAAATTTTTGGCTTCCTTTGCCCTCCAGCACCCAGCAAATATTCCATTCTGTTGAAATCCCTCACTAGGAATTTTGTAGGGCTTCCACACTGGCTGAGACAAACCACATTCGTCTTCTTTGAAAGGTGTTTCCAAATCACTTTGTGCACAGAAATAATTGGTATTAAAGCACAAATTCACTGCCAAACTTTATTCAGCTGCATTCAGAGATGACTTGGAAGAGATTTCTAAGAGACTCGAAGAGGGGAAGCGCCCTCAGAGCACCGCTCTTTCGGTCTGTGGAGGCTTTTATGAGAACACACATCGACCCACACCTTGTATCACTGCAGGGCACACACAGACAGCGCCGGCAGCTGACAGCAGCCCAGGGTGTTCAATTCCTCCCACAGCAGATCAGAATTACTCCCTCGTATGTTATGTGCTGCTGCTCCTGCTTGGGACATAAGTACAGATAGCACTGCTCAGAACTTTCTGCTAGATATGGAATCCCCAAAGAATTCCATGGCACTTAATGTATATTAAAAACCCATCAAGTGCAGTGTCACGATATTTTGACTGCAGAGTAATTCTTTTTTTAAATGTCTTTGTAAGTTTTACTAAAATATCCCCATTTCTTTCTTTCATTCTGCACTCACCACCATAATAAGAGCACACTAAACAGCTCTTAGACCATTTTTTTCCTGAGAGGAGGATGAGTATATGTGAAGTGACCTATAAGATTTAAACTTTTCGCTTTGATACAACTGTGTGTGAAGATATGACCACTCTGAGAGCTCTGAAGGCTGGAGGAGCAGCCTCTTGGCATCTGCTGCCTGGAAGAAGGCAGAGTATAAGCACTGGTTATCCACACTTATCTGAGGTCAAAATTCAGCTTTTTTCTTTCAATTGGCACAGAGATAATGACCAAAAAAATTATAGCCACAACCACAGCAAGCAGTAAATAACAATAGATATCAGATTCCAGAAAGAACAATGATGGAATTTACATTTATTTTACAATGCAGGTAGCATTCCTAACTGCAGGAACCAAAAAAGCCCGTGAAGATGAAGAGCCAACTTGTGATTTCCTTCAGATGAAGCATCAGGGCTGGTGTTGATGACGGGATCAGTTCCAGCAGAGCCATCCCACAGCCTGCCAGTCCCCTGAGACCCCAGCAGACCCTCCCTGACCACAGAGCAATGCCCCTTCCACGTCTCATGTTTGAGCAGGAGCAGCCAGTTCTGCACAGGAGAATCTGCCTGAAGAACGGGGGACAAAACCCTACGGAAGAGGCAGGAGAGCGAAAATTTCATTTTTCTCCTTCTTCACATTTCATAAGGTAACTGTGGTTTAGCCTTTTGGTTTTCATTTTTCAGGGAAGCCCTTAAGCTGAGTTCACAGCAGTCTTTGGCTGAAAGCTTATTCATCAAGAGCAAAATCTCAGATGCAAAGTTCATGACAGAGTGGTGAGGTGCAAAGTTGAAAGAGAAGGAAAATATTTTTTCCCATCCCAGAAATCCTTCCAGAATTTCAGAAGCACTCTCAATCACAACAAGATGACCTTAGAAGTGGGATTTTCTTGTTGTTTGGGGGTTTTGTTTGTTTTTACAGAAGCCTAGGGAAAAAAAGCACCCTAACATCATCATAACCAAGAATTTGGACTCTCTTGGAATGTGAAGACTTTGGGGGCTAAATCCTTCTTCTCAGAGAGTCAGATCAAGGTTAGAGCACACCCCCCACCAGATCCTAGCCTGAAAACAAACTTTTTATTACAGAAGTTTCACTGAAACTGGCGTGTTCCCACAAAATGTTTCAGTGGTGAGAAATAGAGAGTTCCCAAGTGTAAAGCACTGCCAAAAAATTCCCAATCATTTCTAGCCAGTGAGCAAGGAAATGTGTTGTTTTGCCATCAGTGGAGAAGGAAGCCCCTGTCCCAGTGGTGCTGTAAGGTCACGCTTCATCTTGTCCCCAGCAGTTTGTGTGGGCACCCACAATTCCAGGTACCTGGAATAATGTGGGGCCATTTTCTAATGCATTTCAGCAGTTTGTATTGCAAATGCCTGTATAAAAACAATAAACATGGCTAAAGAAGACAGGCAGAAAGCTACAGTGACCTCTTTTCTATCCTTTTACAGCAATCTCTCTTCCCTGCATATACACATACACACCCCTTCATGGTGTATGAAGAGACTTCGGAAATAAATCTTTCAAAAGTGTTTACTCTTCGAACCTGTGTGCTTTTAAAAGAGAGGTGGGATCCAGGTTTTACCTCTGGCACTTAGCACTTGCCTCTTGCTCACGTATCAGGAAAGGCTGGGAAAGAGAAGCTCTTACACTGTCTGAAATTGAGTGCAAGGTGATACCTCTCTGATTTGTCAGAACCCAAACTCTTTCTGGAGGACAAACTAATCAACCCATGCTAACTCCATCTTTTTTCCTAAATTTCCTTTGCTATCCCCAAACAGGCAACACAACACCTGCTGTTATCCCAACAAAGCAAGTGCTACCAGAGAGGAAAAGCACTGCATGTCACAGAGCAAAGAACCCCTCCACTGGCTGCTCTCAAACAAAATCCGGCTGAGAAAAAGAAATCCTGCTTTCTCACTGAAGAAGTCCTCACGTGCTGAAAAGAACCCTGAAAGAACTCAAATGCTTCATACAATTTTAAATTAATTCTATCTAGACACACAGCAGTCTGAGAGGCTGTAGTGTTATATATATAACCTCCTTACGTTTCACTATTTACATTGTGTTATTCTCTGGCTATTTCCCAACCTTATTCACTCACCCTAGAGATCAATTTAGGCACCAAAATAAAATATGATCTTATCTTTGCACTGCACAGAAAAGCGAAACAAAATTTCTCACGGGAGACAGGGGTTAAGGCACTGGACTGGGTGTCAGAGAAGTGGTGTTCTATTCTTGGCTCTACCACTCACTTGCTGTGGGAGCTTGTAGAGCAAGATACAGAGCAGGAATGGAGACTCCAGCCAAGAAATTTCTCCTCTGTAACTTTTCCTCTTTCATTATGCATGAGAGCGAGTTTTGCCAGCGTTCAAGCATACATCTGAAAGCAGGGGAAACACGATTCTAGCAAAATACAGAACCAGCAGAGAAAGTAAATGAGTGGAAAACATCAATTACAAAGTTTTCTTGGGCACCTCTGAAGAACTGAAACAGAATCTCTACTCACACAGCGAAGATAGAGAAGAAATTCAGCCCCAGTTTCAGTAGGCAGTGCTCCAAGGACTGCACTGGACCTGCATGTGGGCTGACTTTGGTCTGTTGTGCTGCTACTCCTTGATCTATTTGCTGCTTCAGACAAGTTTTCTGAGACAGCGAACAACAAAGAATCAGGCTGGGGGGGAGAGGGTTTGCTTTGGGTTTTTTTTTTTTCAAAAATAGGAACCTACACTTTGCTTTTGAAATAAGCAATCTGACCTTTAAAAAGTAAAAATAGACTTTATTGAGGCAATTTTTGTTCAAAAGCCATAGCTAGGACTATATCCAGACCTGGAGTAACAAACTAACTGCCTAAATTAAGAGTGACAAACTCAGAGTCAACTCCTGCTGGAAGCACTGTTTCCTTCCATAGGAACAGGGAGGGCAGTACTTCTTGCTTTAGGGATTGGCTGTGGTCTGACACACAAAATTGAAACATTCTAATCATTTTGGGAGAACCGAAGAAACAGTTAACACGTAGGTCCTCACTTGGCATGGCTGGATCTTGTTCTACCATGCCAGCTAATGAGTGAAGGGAGAGATGTTTGCAACTACTGTGTTCTGTGTGTAAAATGTATCACGAAGCTGATTTATCCTGGCCATATTTATTTTTAATCATCTTACCACCTACTCAGAGAATCTGCACCACATTCTGCTTTGAGCCATGTTCAAGATGTTCAGCGCGCACACTCAACTCGTTTGCTGACAGTTTTACAGCTGGGTCTCAGACCCTTTAGGCTCACAGAAACAGAAAACTAATCCAGTCATAGAATATTCTTCAATATTAACCTTTTTCTTAAACTTTGTATAAGATATATGGTAATAGTGTATATACCTTAATATTTTAAGAGTTATATGAAGTCAAAGACTGACCAACAACCTCACAAAAGCAGCTGCTGTGTAGTGTCAATTCTCAAACACAGGTGACTCTGGTTCTACTGTATAATAAAATATAATGTCTTGGCCAACAAGAAGAAAATTTCTTATTCAGTCAATCCCTCAAAATGCCAGGTTTTCAGAAACTTTTGGTCTGAGAGTCACGCGCACCTGGACTCCTTTAAGGAGTACAAACATAGAATATGTCCACTCATAGGTGGTTTATTAAAAACGTTAACAGGGAATATTGGTCTCCTTACATACAAAGTGTTTCTTCCCTCTTCCTTTTTTGATGTCAAACCTCTAATATTTCTGATTTTTCAGGGCCTGTAACAAACTGTCCCAGGCAGTTCCTCGAGAAGGCGAGCTAGCTTCTTGATACATGAGAAAAATCCTTCCAATTTCACACTTTAAAAAATTTTCTGTATTTTAATTGCTGAAATATTAGGTAACCACAGCCTTTAATCTTTAATCTAAGTGCAAGCCACACTTGATATATAACGATTATTTCTTAATAAAATGTAATTATAAAAAATTCAAGGCAGTCTCAGAGAATGTGCAACTGAAACTGTTAATATACCTGGGGGATTATTTCCACACTTATGTATATTAGGCACTATATAAAACATAGGATTTCTTGGGACATTATCAACAAAGGAGAATATATTTTTTTTAAACCTGCTTTTTACTGATTGCATTATCGAGTTCAATTTTATTAGCTTGAATCTTCTGGGAAGGATATGATTTTAATAATGTATGAAAGGTTTGCCTGGTAGTTGGCTGTTGGCTTTTACTGGGTACTTAATGTAATCTGTAATTACTGTAGCAGCTCCTATGTTGGCCAGTGCTTTAAGGTCACTGGAAAGCTCTGCTGGGCTGCACTTGGTGCATAAGAACGTCCCTCTGCTGACTGATGGCTGCACCCTATGGAAATGTTTTCATTTTGTCCTTGAAGCACTCCTTGAAGGAACACTGTCAGTATATATTCCTCCTTGTCAAGCAGCGACCTGGGGACAGCCCAAGATCTGCCTTTATACCAATGAGCACTCAGTGACATCTCCTTTGGTTTTCACTTTGGTTCCCAAATCTTCAACCAATGATGTACCTATCTCTTAATTATTAGAAATGGCTCATTTAAAAAGCACAATTTACCTTGCACAAACATGAAGATGGAAAACACTGGAAGCCCTCACTACACTTTTTAAAAAAAGGAAAATAAAGTGTTGCAGGACTTGTCTTAGAGAAAGTAGATTTTCACCCTTTTAAATATTGTTCCTTCTTGCGTATTTTTTCTTTAAGCTGAAAAATCCTGAAATATCTGGAACAGCTGGCCAGAACTTGGAGTTGAGATACACACTTAAAACATGATGTGAACGGGTTTTCTTACAACACTAAACCAAATTTTAAAGTGCAACATTGCCAAGCCAGCGAGTCACCTGTGGCTTCATGTGTCACCTGTGGCTTCATGTGTCACCTGGTTTGGTGGTACTACCAAGATAAACTTGGAAATAGAAGTAAAATGCTGGAAATATTCCAGAACTGCTGTATCCCTGAGCTTATTAAGCTTGAACTTTCTACTCACAAGATTTCCATTAAATAGGTTGACCACTAAACCACCGTATTAATCACAGAATCAGCGATTTAACTATTAGTCCACATGTGTTTATGATCCTCACTGGATGTAAACCAACTTTTTGCCCTGGTGGTATAAGTTTGCTACATGAAAAATGGCACTTCTGAGGAAAAAAATCATTATGGGAAGTTCTTGTGATTGGAGAATGAAAAATCAACTTGGGAGGAAAACGGATGATATCAAAAAGCTTATTAATGGGTAATTTTTTTTTCTGTATTGCATAACAATTTTTGTACTGCCTAACACTACCTATAGATTCTATACATTTATTTCTGGGAAATTGTTCACATAAAGGTTCCTGTAATTTCACAAGGAAAATCAGGAGAAAGAGTCCACTGTCATTTTTCAGAATTTACCATCTATTTAGTTTCAAATTCAGGGTGGCTACTCTCTCTGAAGGCAATTACAACATGGACTCATAAGCCATAGGAATAGAAAGCGGTAAAATACTTTATAAATAATATTTTGGTATTAAAAACATCAATAAAGAATCATTGACTTCATTTTCAATAAAACAAAACAAAAAAAGGCTCCCTGAGATGGGTTTTAAAGAATTTTTTCAATATAGAACATCATGTTTTAATGAGTTGGTTACCTGTTTTCTCAGGGAAATTCTTTCATTTCATCTTCACGAAACAACCTGCTGCTCTGTGGAGCTCGGCATCCTCATCTCCAGTTCTAGCCAAGAGGGACTGTGGTTTTTCTGCATCTCACAGCTCACAGGACAAGGGTTTCCTCTCAGGACAAGATCAATTTAAACTGTAGATAAGAGCCAAACAAATTTTTTTTCTTATATCAAATCTACTTAGCTCTTATTGCAAGTTTAAATGTGCTGCAAGACCAACACAGGTGGAAACCAAACATATTGTCCTTCATGTCTAATGAAAGAACAGGGAGCTTTTAAACATCGTTCTCTGCGACTGCTAAATCGTTCACATACACACACCAATAGACCTCTGCCTTTGGACAAGTCTTGTGATTGCTCACTGAAAATTAGTTTTGTTTTACTCATCAGCTGAGTTGCATCATTCTTATTATCAGAAAAAAAAAAACCAAACAACAAACAAACACAACCAACTGAGTGACAAGCCAGCTAATATTTCTGTATCCCGCCTGGCTAAATCTGTGGGTTTATCTTTTTGCTATAAATAAAAACAATTTAAAATCAACGTTAATAGAGAAGAAAGCCACTATTCAAGACATCAGTGAGGACCCCCGTTACCTGTAAGGCCACTACTGTAATCCCTGATAATTTCTTGGGACCAGAATCAAAGGACTACAGCATGCAACTTCAATTAAAAAATCCAGACAGAATAAATAGAGAAAACATGAAAACAGTGATTTTCTGGCGCTCCCTTTGAAAGGAAGAGTTAAATTAATATATGAAAAGATCCTATCAGCTCTGATTTGCCTGAGTATTAATTGAACACCTTCTTGGAAACACGTAGATAAAGACGTGTACCTTAGAGAATACGAGATAAGAGCCAAAGGAAAGCAAGAGAAATTAGCAGTTTTGCCAGTTCACTCCCTTAATTGTCAAGCTAAGGCTGTTCAAAGCTGCCTGGAGCAGCGCAATACGAAATGGTAACAAAAGTGGGGGCTGGTGATGCAGAAGATAAAAACTTCAGGATTATCCTTAAACGTACTTATCTTTAGACACAGAAGAGGCTGCAAAGCCAGCTGAATGATATAAAGCTGTTCTAAAACAAGACAAATATCTACTCCATGTGTTATAAGCAGTTCAAGCTGCTTCCTGTGATGAAAAACATGGGCTGTACGGTAGACATACTACAGCTAAGTACAATAGATCCCACGATACAGTTGTTTAAAGGAATATTAGAGTGATGAAAGAAGTGATGGAATTCTGCTCTTTAGGAGGCTCAGAGGCTGAACCGGAGAGAAAAAAGTCGAAGCATGCTGATTTGGTAAATGTTGGTGATGCTGGAAGTTTGCGAGCTAGAGGGCAGCTTTATGCCCGGGTTCTCCGGAAACAATAGAGGTCGATGGGTCTCTTGCCCCGGGCAGGGGGGGAGCAGGAGAGCGCAGCCCAGCACTTCCATCCTCTGCCTCCAAAGGGCGGCGGGATCCTTCCCACCGTGCTACACAGGACGGATCCAAGCAGCTCAGAAGGGCACATCTGGAGTCAGCGGCGGTCCTGGGACCAAACCCCCTCATCACTCCATTTCAGTCAGTTTTCATCCTTCCTGCCTTGTTTTGTCCCCCACGGAGCGCAGTGAAGTGCCCAACTGTACAATTCAGATAATACCAAATACAGTAATAAGAAACAACCTTATTAAAATACTAATTGCCACACTAAAATGTTTCCTATGAAATTATCGTAGCTGCCAATATCCCATCATTAATGTACAAAAGTCTGATTATCTTTTCAATAAAAACAGAGAAATTCCAGCCTTTAAACTCGTTATCGTGGCAAACCAGAATGCTATGATAATGCATGAGAACTTCGGTTTGCAGCTGTAAAATTCCCAAAAGTCCTGTGACTTGGCTATAACTTTGTTATAGATGATTACCTTCCTCACTCACACAACTCCCACATTCGCTTTTGGGAAACAAAGTGTATATTCTTCAAAAGAAAGCAGTAAATTTATTTAAATAAATGAGAAATATGGAAAGCAATTTATCCTACAACGTATTGCTGTGTACTGGAAAGCCTGACGTTTGCACATCTAGTTTCAAATCATGCAATGCATCTTTAGAGGCAAAAGTAAAATTGAAGATTTGCAAATGGTGATCTCTGACACTATTTTCGATGGGGTCAAATTGTCAAAATACTTTGCCAAGGTGAATCCTAAACAGGATAGACAGGAAATAAAATTCTTTAATTTGTGCAAAGATACGTTTTAATTATTTTCTCAACCAAACATAAACTGAAAATTAGTAGTGTTTTGAGAAAACTTGAAAGGGAATAAAAATCTAGTGTTAACCAACATTTCTTAATCACTTCAGTTTATAGAATATACATTGAAAAATGCGTTTTTAAATACTTTTTTACATAGGAATGACAGTTCATTTTAGTACCTTCCTGTGAGGCTTAAATAACATTTTTAAAATTTTTGCTTTCAATTGGATTCCATAAAAAGAATTTATTTAAATTGCAAACGTTTCCATTTAATGGCAGTTTGTCTGTACTTTAAAAAAAAAAAGCCAAAAACCCCACAAAAAAACCCCCAAAACAACCAACTATTTGCACATAGTTTCACTTAAATTTGCACATTAAACTTTGCACATTAAACTGTGTGATGCACCGAGTTCCACTCCAGTGTTTTACAAATGAATGGCTGTTGCCATCTACCGTTGGAAAAATAGGATCAGCAGCAAGAGATAGCAGCACAGATAAGACGTGCGAAACAAAGGCTCCAGCAGGCACAGGATAAGATCTCCCTAGTGGAATCTTTGAAATACGAAATTCAAGTGACCAAAGAGAGGTAGAAAAAAGTCTCTTCCACTCCTAAGCCACTGTGACTTTTAGGTCTGATGCAGCTGGGAAGTAAACACGAGTCCAAACATCGACAACTTCTTTACGCACGGATCTGAGGGTTCGGAAGGCTTCACCCAGAACTGCAGCTAGAGTACACACAAATTTTAAAAAATTAACTAATAAAGCTTAATTTTAAAATACCATTAGGCAGGCCCAAGTTCCAATCATGCCTCTGCAGCCTGAAAACTGTAAATGCAGGAGGTAAAAGCCGTGCCCCGGCTGCCTGAGCACAGCCAAGCAATGTAGAGCTCTGGCTTGAAAATGGACCTGACCCGACCCATGGAGCAGGGCAGAGTCACCAAGCACAGGACAGGACCCAGAGCGGTCTCCCAGGTTCCCACGCCAGAGGTTTAGCACTGCCTGGGGCTGGTTTTCCCAAATTTCTTTTGGAGAAAACAACTTCCCAGGTCGGTGTTGAGCTGAATGCAGAGAACTGGGCAAAGAAAGGCAAAGAAAGTTATTATATTCTTACACCTTCTTTAGTCCATGGTTTTTTGCATTTACAAAGATTTGATTGCATGTCTTCACTTCACCATTAAATTACTTATGTATAAATGATTGAGATATATGCTTCTTCCATTCTCTTTCCTGATAAATATCCTTAGATACCACATCCAACCACATTTTGAAAGTACCCCTTGTTGAGGCAATCTACAAACAGAATTAGAGTAGGGTTCTATTAATGTTTGCCAGACCTGTCAGAGGTTAAACAGCCTTTGAATTTAACCATTCTTTACTCTTTGATAATTATTATTTTTCCTTAAGACACTTTTTGTTGCCTCATAAGCAAGGTCAACTTGAACTGTTTTGTTAGACTCAATATCTCAGTACAACGTTAACTCTGCTCATGCTGTTCTTACAAACTCTGCGTGTGCTGTCACCTCTGCCAACGACTTTGGGAAGTGTTTAGCAGAATTCTCAGTAACTGAAAAAACTCCAGCTTTTCTGTTGGTCATTTCAAGTACATTGCTAAGTGCACTTCAAATTTGCACACAAAGTCACACCAACATGTGAATTTATGCTTGTCCATCTTTGCGTATAAACCTCTTGCACTGATTTAAATCTTCCTTGGTTTGTTTGTTGTGCCCTGACACATCGCATCCAACCCAAACAACCATGATTAGCTTTCTCGCATTCGTTTGGAAACAAAACCTAAACTGGGAACAGATTAATGAAAGCAGTGTAAGATAAAATCCTGCTGCTTTCATGTACAGCGAGTGAAAAACGGCAACGACGTTGAGAGGTGACTGAAAGCAGAGGTCAAGGGAGAGCCAGGAGTGGAGAGCAGCTCAGGACCGTGCCTGCCACACAGCACCACAGCTGGAATCAACCCGGCTGAGACCTCATCCCGAGAAATGTGAGCTTGGAAATGTGGTAATGGGGGAGGTATGTTCGTCCCCTCAGGGGCCCCAGGTCTGTCAGCTCCCAAGACACCCTCAGAGCTGTTTGCATAAGCACTGTAATGTTACCCCTCCTGCTATCCCGCCAGTTCTATGGGATGTCCTAAGGGATTTCGTCCGTGGTCTGCTGATTTTTTTCCTGGGTTCTCCACAGAAGAGGACCAATTTTCCCACAGGGACAGAAAGCTCTGGGGTGTTCATAAACAGCACACGAGAAGATGACCGTGCAAAAGGAAGGCAACCCCAGGCACAAAGGAGCGCAGTGAGGCCACTTCATCCTGCTGGGAGCGCAGACAGGTCTGGGTCACCTTTGGCCAGACCATTGTCCCCGTACCCAGCCTGATACAGCAAATATCGTGTGACTGACCTCAAACAGCCACAATGCTCACCTTGAACAGACCTGAACCAGTCGTCCTTCAAAGCTCAGCCTAAACATCTGCTACAGAAGCTCCTGAGCACTCGGTGCTAATTCCTGAGCATCTGGCACTCCACAAGTCACCCAGGATGTGCAACCCTAAATCCCAAGCTAACAGAATGGCAGCCTGGAGTGTGGACCTCAGTAAAACCCTTTCATAACTCTACTGAGCGCAAGAGCTCCTCTTCACCCAAACAGAAGCATAACCAGGATTTTTAAAAGATTTTTAAATCAAACAAATCTGGAGACATTAAGATGAGCACTTAGGTCCTGAGGGAAGAAAACTGACTTCATGCCAAATGATACAAGATGGAGCTGCTGACTGGGGCAGGTAACTACTGCTGGATGCCAGGCGACTTTATTTTCCTATCTGCTCCTAGGAGAGACATTGAATACAATTCCTTTGACACACTTGCAAATGGTTTTAAACACTTCAGGGGTGAAGTAGCTGGGAGCTTCTGTTTGCATTCCTAAAAAGCCACATTAGCACGTTTTTTGGCCTGTTTCACTGGGGCAGGTAGGGCAGCTGTGCAGGCTGTTCGGAAACAGTAGCAAGCGGCATCTACAGCTCCGTTTGTTGTCCTCTCTGCAACAATGCCACGTTGCAGTTTTTCTTGCTTCCATAAATAAATAGAAACAAAAGTAGACCACGTTGTGAGTTCCGTAGCATTTTCTCTCTGACATGAGGCTCTGCAGAGTACATACTTTTTTATGACTACAGAAACTTGGCAGTTTAAGCTTATCACTTCTTTCAGAAGGGACAGCTAAAAAAATCATTTAAAATGCCACCAAACTAGGTATATTTAGAAGACAGGACTTTTTTTTTCAGAGAGACAATTCCAAGTCAAGTAGAGTTTCATTTGAAAAACAATGTCCTAAGTACATGAAATATCTTGGCTCTGCATGTTTATTTGAGAGTTTGAAATGAAGTATTTGATGCTAAGTGAAAGCTGTTGCTTGGAAACAAGATAAAACAGTGAAAACACAATTGTTTGAACCAAGAAAGAACATTACCATCAGCAGAGCCAGCACTAGTTTTAGCTGGATCACATTTATTAAGCAAGTTCAGATTCCAGTACCAGAAAGGCCCTACATATCTTCAAGTGCGTGGGGTCAGCCTCTCCTGTCTCTGTTTATTCTGGCTGCAGAAGGTTTCTTTCAAACAGAATCAAAAAATTAAGTACCCAAGTTCATTCCCATCCTCTGTGTAAAGGAAAAAAAAAAAATAGAAGGCCACAAGATGGCACTGGTCAAACGCTCAGGATATTAACGGAGAGTTGGTAAATGAGCACTGATGATGCCCAAGCACAGTTTGAAGAGCTGTGTCTGTGTTCCACACGTGGGCCCGCAGGTCTGGTGAACCTTCTGTAAGTGGTTGATGTCAGATACGGAAATACCAAAGAGGTTTGGCTATGGTCAGAACTAACAGCAGAGGTAACCAAACAGCCAGTTCCTGTGATGGTGATGGAACAGGATGGGCCCCGGGCATTCCTCCCTCAGGCAGGCGGTGCTGGGGCTCAGCACACCACTGGAAGGTTTGGTGCTGTGCTCCTGGCACAAAATAGGCAGGTTTGGTGCTGTGCCCCTGGCACGCGTTGGAGAGTTTCTCTTCATGGCACTGCCAAAGCCTGAGCACAGGGAGAGGAATTGCTAAGGGAAGACAAGCCGCAACACCTTTCCCTCACAACCTTTGCTCCACACTGCAGCGAAGTATTTGTCTCCAGCTCCCCGTGTTCTGTCTCTCACGTTTTCACAAATTCAGCTCCTTGCCGCCAAAATCGATGAATAAAACTCAACATTTCTCGAACTCGATGAATAAAATTCAGCATTTCTGAGCTTCCATCACCGCAGGGCTCTCCTAGGTAAGATCTCGGCGGCGGCGAGCGCATCCGTCCCACCGCCCGCACTCCGAGGGGAGCGCACGACAAATCTCGGCGGGGACCGACGCTTCGGGGGCTCCGTTCGGGGGCCCCGGCCGGCCCAGCAGAGCCGGGGGCCGCCTGGACACCCCGACCCCGAGCGGCCGGATCCTCCCGGCGGGGATGGGGGTTTGGGGGGTGTCGGGGCGGCGCCGGCCGCGCACCCCACGTCTGAGGGAGCCGCGGCTGCTCAGCGCCCGGCGGCGCCGCGCCCGTTTTGTTCTGCTGGGGTCCCCCGGCTGCCCAGAGTGGGCGGGCCGGCCCTCCGGTCCCGGCCGCCGCCGAGGCTGACAGAGACGAGCTCTTCGCGGCGGTAATGGCGCTGAGCCTGCCGACCGCGGCCTCCACGAGGGGCGACGGCGAGAGCATCCCCGGTTGTGGAGGAGGGACAGGACCCCAGGGTGGGCCGGGGTGTGGACCCCCCCTCGCTGGCTTTTTTTGAGACCGTACCTCTTTTCCCCCCCACCTCCCATTTCCTTGGGCCGCTCCCTTTGCCCGCTGAAAGTCAGCGAGTAAAACAGCGGGCGGGCGTGAGGGGCGCAGCCGCCATTAGGGTTAGTTGACTGCAGGACCTGCCCACCCCGGCACGGGCCGCGGCCGCCCCGTGTCCCATTTCTTATAACCCTCGGTCACGCCCTCCGCGTCCCCATTGGTCAGAGCGGGGCCCTCCTCCACTGCCATTGGCTGCGAAGGGGTGAGGGGGCGGGGCGCGGCTGGTGGCGGGAGTTTGGAACGCTCCGCGTGCTCGCGGGAGCGCGCCTGGCAGGGAGCGCGCCTTCCGTGCCCCGCGGCCACGGGCCGGGGTCCGGGAGATGCGGCCTGGGTCTAGGACGGGGACCGGCGACCCGGAGCCCAGCCTGGGGCTTGCAGCTGGATTTGGAGGCTGGTGCCCGGAGTTTGGAAATCAGTGCCTGCGGTTTGGGGGCGGGTACAGGGATTTGGGGGCGGGTACCAGGATTTGGGGGCTGGTATCTGGTATTTGAGGGCTGGTGCTAGGGGGTTTAGAGACTGGGGCCAGGATTTGGGGGGTGGTGCCTGGGATTTGGGGGCTGGTATCAGGGTTTGGGAGTTGATGCCTGGGGTTTGGGGCCATCATCCGGTGTTTGTGAGCTGGACTTAGGGGGCCTGAGCCTGCGTTCAGGTCCATCCGTCCCAGTTGAGGATCCCTGAATGAGGAACCAGGCCATCCGTCTCCCACCGTTCCCCCAAAGCAGGGCTGTGCCAACCCCACCAGCCCCCTCCTCCCCCTCCCATGCTGTGTTGGATGGTGGTTTTTATTCACCTCTGCTGTGACCTCTCTTTGTGCAAGGCGGATGCTCCCTGCCGTGCTCCCTGGAGCATTCACTTCGGACCCCTCTGCTGCCTCATGTTCCCCGGAGAGGCTTTTGTGTGTTTGCTTTTCGACCCTGAGATTTCCATGGAAAAGCAAGGCGTTTTGCAAGTGCAAAGGAGTGTGAAACAATAGTGTAGAGCTCTCGGTCTTCCCAGCTTTAGTCGTACATATGCCATGCAGGATTGTTGTGGTAAAGAGCCTCTTGAAAAAAGTATTTTATATCTATTCGGAAAGATGTGTTCACAGACTAAAAAGGAATAAATTGTGCTAGATGTTATGATTTTTACTGGTGTGCTATGGACACAGACTTCTCCCTGCTTGCTCCCAGGTAGCTGTAATCTTGGGTTCTTTCCCATGAAGTGTCAAGGAAAATCTGTTGTAAGAATATGTATTTTAGAAACATTTTCTGTGCACTGTGTTAGGCTCAGCCTCCCTGTACTCTGTCACAGTAATCTGTATGGGCTGGAAGGCACCCAGGGAAGCAAGGAGCCTTCTGTCCAAATCGAAATCTTCTTATTAGCAGAAGCTCTGACTTTCACCTCAACACCTGGGACCATGTATTGAGCTTAATTTCAGGGAAGAGGCCACCAGAAAACACAAGAAAGGAGTGGAGTGGAAGTCATGCCAACAGGGTGATGATTTATTCATGATAGATTTGGAGCAGAACTTGCCACTCCCTGCTAACTGTGCCAAAATCAGGAGGGTGAAAGAGGCTTCTAGGACAATTAAACCCTTGATTCTGAACTGTAATGTCATGGAATGTGGAACATTTTTTCCACATCACTGGGATTTTTAGTCATTCCTTCCCCAAGCCTGAGGCACATGTAACATCATCTTTCTCTAATGCCTTGTACAAGCAGCTTCTCAACTCCCGTGACTTGTGAAGTGCCACTTTCAGAATCCATGTTACATGATCTGTAAGCTCACAGCTGTCCAGGTCAAACTGGAAAACACCAGGGGGAAAGCAGCAGCCTTTAGAGATTACTGTCACTGATTGTCGCTGTGAGTGACACCCTGACTGGAGTCTGTCACACAGCCTGTGCTGAGACCTGGAGCCAGAGTGGAAGCACAGCCTGGACTGACACGCAGAACTGGCACAGCAGCCTGCTCAAGGGACACCTCTGCCATTTCTTCCCACAGCCTCCCATCTCCCCAAGACATGGCAATCCCATGCTTTTATAGATAAGTACAGGAATCAAACAAAATACGGTGGTATTGGACAAGCACTTTTCCACCCCATTCTCCGTGGCAGCACCAGCATCTCTGGCATCTCACCAGCATCTTTGGTCAAGGTATTTTGGGGATGTCCCAGGTAAAGGACACTGGGGATCTGTACACTTCAATTATGTGTTTTGTTGCGAAAAAAATACTGGGAATGCATTCGACCTGTCACAATCCAGGCAACTTCAGCTTCTCGGAGAAGGTTATAGGACGTATCTTCCCACTGTTTGGAGTTTGGCTCATGTTTCCCTTTGCAAAAAGTGGCAAAACCACATTCCCTTCTGTAGCTCCTTCCAAGATCTGTTATTTCAGTTCCTGGTGTACTAGAAAATCCAGGAGGATTAGTCACTTCCCCATTCTCCAACCCCAGCGAGAGGCCTGCGGAGCAGACGCTGCCGGGTGTCACACGCTCCATGTCCAGCTCCCAGCTCTCCTGTGCGCTGCTTCATCACGGCCCTGCCCTGCCAGCAGTGCCAAACACCCCCTTTCTCCTTGAAGCTTCTCATTCCCACCGACGCTGCCATCCCTGGTGTGCGTGGGGAGCGCACGGCACCCCTGGGGAGACCCGCACTCGGGGGTGACCTGCCGGCGCTGCGGGGGGACGGGAGGCAGGGGGAGGATGCGGGTCCCGGGGGCGTTTGGCGGTGTCCGTGGGGTGCGGGTCCCGCCCGAGCGCGGGGCTCCGGGCGCGGTGCGGGACAGGAGGGGACGCGGGCAGACAGGGGTGGATAGAGGAGACGGGCAGGGCGGGGAAGTATTAAGGAGGTAGCTAGCGGTTTTGCTTCCAGCGGCGTTTCCGTAGTGTAGTGGTTATCACGTTCGCCTAACACGCGAAAGGTCCCCGGTTCGAAACCGGGCGGAAACACTCGCCGGGTAGCTATTTTTCTTTTTTGCCGGGCCGCGGCACGGTTCTCAGCTTTTCAAGCCTCTTGCCCGAGTTATTTTAATTAAAGCCGCAGCGCGGCGCAGCCCGGCAGGAACATTAAACCCATTTCATTCCCCAATTTCCCCAGCCGCCCCCGGCGCGGAGGCCGGAACTCGCGTCCCGGAAGCGGCGGCGGCGTCACCGGGACATGGCGGCCTGAGCGCAGCGCTCGCCCCTCTCTCCCCTCCGCAGGTGCGCGGGGCTCGCGGCGCTCGGGCCGGGCCGGGGCGGGCCGGGGCGGGCGGGCGGCGCCGAGGGGGCGCGGGGGGACGCGGGGCGGCGGGGCCCGGCCGGGAGCGGTGGGGCGGGGAGGGCGCTGCGGGCTCCGTCCCGTCCGGCGTCGAGGCTGGGCCGGGGGCGCCGCGGGGCTGCGGCTTCTGCGCCCCGTTCGCTGCCGAGGCGGCCCAAACCCCGGGCCTGGGGGCCGCGCCGGCACCGAATGGGGACCACGCCGGGCCCCCGGTACCGGTGCCCGGCAGCGGCCGCTCCGGGCTGAGCGCTGAGCGGTCGGAGCCGCGCGTTCCGAGCCTCGGGCCGCCACCCCGAGCCCGGGTGTGACACGGTGTGACAGGTCCCGGGCTTAGCCGGGCTAATCCCGGGGGGCCGGGAGCGCACGGCCTCCGCCCGCGCCCCCGCGCTCCGCCGCTGCATCGCAGCGCCCCGGGTCGAGCAGCAGCCACCATCTCGCTGTCCCTCGCACTGCTGCCAGACTGTCCTGAGTGAGCACGGGCAGGCTCGGACTTGGACTGCTCTGTGATCATTAGCTCTGTTAAGGAGAAAAAAAGAGTGAAATCTTGCATGTAAATTGATTTTTTTTTTTTTTTGCTTTTGCAGATCAGAAAGCGGCTGCAGCGCGTTCTCAAAATGCAGTATTCCCATCACTGTGAGCACCTGCTGGAGAGGCTGAACAAGCAGCGAGAGGCCGGATTCCTCTGCGACTGCACCGTGGTCATCGGGGAATTCCAGTTCAAAGCGCACAGGAATGTGCTTGCCTCCTTCAGCGAGTACTTCGGGGCCTTTTACAGAGATGCATCTGACAACAACGTTGTCTTGGATCAGACTCAAGTGAAAGCTGATGGATTCCAAAAGCTCCTGGAATTTATTTATACGGGAAACTTAAACCTTGACAGGTAACACGCTATTAAAGGGGGAAAGGAAGTAGAGAAATAAACTTTGTGGTAAGGCAGAACTGGATCTTTTGTAATAAGCTGTGGAGAAACAAGTAGCAGTGGATGTGATACATATTGACAACTTGAAGTTCATCTGCATTCCTTAAAATACCCCGTGACATGTGAGTGCGAAAATAAAGGTGTGTTGTCTGATACTTCACTGATTGATAGTTTCAGTCTCCTGCTGTTTCCGTCTGGGTTGGCAGAGATTAAACGTCGTGCATGATTACCCGGAGACGGAAGGACAAGTGTGTGTCTGGAGGTGAATTACAGTAGTTCTTTTTTTCAGAAGCACACAGGAACTGTGAATGTGGTAGAGACTCAAGTCTGAGGAATGGATGAGGATATGCACAATTTTAAAATTTGCATGATCTATTACTTAAAATTTTATATTACATTACCCAAAAGGAATCACAGAAAAAGTGTGTCCCCTCATTACTGCATTGATTTTGTGCCTGTTGTGCTGCTTCACATAAAGTGAGGGTGCTTTTCTCTTTGCAGTGCTTTTTTCTCAGTGAAAGAGATTTATCTCTCATGAGGGAGATGTGGCTACTTAGAAGTACCAAGTCCAGGGTTTTTACTTCTTTCTCAATGTCTGATGTCAAATGCAGGCTTAAAAACTTTTCATTTCTACGGAAGTGTGGAAACTCATACTCGATAATTTTAAGTGCATAGATGCGAGTATTTTTTTTAATTAGCGGCAAACTTTAACAGCAGCAGAGCTGAAGTTAGTGATTGGTGCTTTGCCAATTACAAAAGAGCAGAATTGTGCAGAGTTCTTGATGTCCATCTGGGACTGCAGCAGGAGAGTTTCTGGATTTTCTGAGCAGGTGGATCTCTGCAGGAGGAGGAAGGTGAAAGTACTGTTCTTGCCCAGAGAGAACTATTTGGCTGTAGGTGACACCTGTCATGTTGTCCTGTGTCCCTTTGGGGCTGCTGCAACTGCTTGCAAAGTCTGTTGTCCTCAGAGGCAGTGGGTGCATGAGTGACACCAGGAGGGTACTTTGTACCCAGCACTCCCATAGTAGCAGATACTGAAACAGTTGTATTCATATGGAGAGTAACTGTGGCAAGTTGTTTATTGTTCAGTTACATTTACTGTGTAATACATTGTTAGAATGAGGTTGTTTACCATTAATTTCTCTTTAAAGTGCTGTAAATCCATAAATGCACTCATGGTATGTGTTGCCACCTTTTCCATATCATTTTTTCCTAAACCATCCTGCCTGTGTGGCAGGAACTGAAAAATAGAGTGTAGTGGTTTAAATGAGGACTTCCTTGGTGTTAATGATGTCTCTGTGCAGCTGATACAGAATTAACACTGTTCACAAATCATTTTATAAAACAAGATTAATACCTGCCACAGAAGTGCTGAGGTGAATGCACTGCTAGTGAATTACCTGAGACTTTAGCCAGAAGGTTTATGAAATGGTATTTTATGGATTTTGTTTTCCATGTTCTATCCCTTTTTATGTTCTATCCCTTCGTGCTGTTACTTCTGAGCTGTTTGGACCAACAAGCCCGCATCTACCGTCATCACCTTATCAGTTGACTTTTAACTTAAAATTCTACAAGAGGCATGTAACTAAAATAAAATCCTCAGTTTGAGGGTCTGCAGGCCTCACTAGACACGGACCTTCAGTTCAGAAATAATTGACATTCTAGAGCCTTTTGGCACTACAGCACAGAGAAATTAAATGTTGCTCTATGTTCTCAAAGTTACATTTTCTGCCAGTATAACTCTTCTGCAGCTGTGTCCGTGTGTGATACAGTTGCTGCAGAACACGTTTACTTTGTCCAGAATGTTTCACCCAAGTTTTGTTTCCTTGCAGCTGGAATGTTAAAGAGATTCACCAGGCTGCCGACTATCTCAAAGTAGAAGAAGTGGTCACTAAATGCAAGATCAAGATGGAGGACTTTGCTTTCATTGCTAATCCCTCTTCCACAGAGACATCCAGTATCACTGGGAATGTTGAAATGAATCAGCAGACTTGCCTCCTGACTCTCCGAGATTACAACAATCGGGAGGAGAAGGAAGATGCTGCTGCTGCTGCTGCAGAGCTGGTTCAACCACAGGCAAAAAAGGCGGCTTTAGAAAAGAAATCACCTCAACCCAAAAAGCGAAAGAAGAATTTCAGCCCCTCCAAAAGCATGGAGAATAAATCCCTACAATATCAGAACGAGGTGGCCGGGAACACATCCTTTGAGATGTTTTTAGATGCAAATAAGCTGGCCACCCACATAACAGAACAGGCTGCCCAGGGCAGCGATAACTCGGAGCTGCAGCTGGCAGCGGTGGTGGAGAGCGAAACGCTGGCGGCACAGGATATCCTGGCCCAGACCATGGCAGCCAAACAGAAACGGGGAAAGCCTCAGCAGAGCTGTGCCCTGAAGGAGCACTGCATGTCCAACATAGCCAGTGACAAGGGCACTTACCAGCTGGAGAGCTCGGGAGAGGAGCTGGACCAGAAGTTCTCCAAGGCCAAGCCAGTGTGCAACACCTGTGGGAAGGTGTTCTCCGAAGCGAGCAGCCTCCGTCGGCACATGAGGATACACAAAGGGGTGAAGCCCTACGTGTGCCAGCTCTGTGGGAAGGCCTTCACCCAGTGCAATCAGTTGAAAACGCATGTAAGAACTCACACAGGTAAGCCACTGGCTTCAGTGTCTCGTGGGCTGTGGAGGCCTGGGATCACACACAGCTGGGAGTGCAGGACTGGAAAGACTCTGACTTCTTCCTCTTGAAATTTTGTCTGCTGTCGCTGTGCATGCAGGGGTAGTACCAGTATCCTGATAACATGAAATGTTTCAGCATTTTTCAGTACAAAATCATAGTTTGTACTTTCAGTAGCTAGAGAGGACTGTATTAGTCTGAGCATTTTGATTTGTCTGAGCATCTTGATTTCTGGAAAGACTCAGGAGAACTGGCTGTCCTTCAGCTCTGTAGAGTGGTGGAGTGGCCAAAAACTACTATCAGTAGAGCATTAAAAGCGGGCTATACTTGATACTAGAATTTCTGTTGGTTTTTTTTAAACTTCATAATATATGAGAACAAGAGTGGGAAAAAAATCAGTCTTATAACTTGTCCTATAGGGTCTTGTAGTGGTTTCAAGACCTACCTGTTTTGTAGACAGGTCTTCAAAAAAAGGTAGGAAGGTTGGCTGAATTACTACAACGTTTGGGTTTTTATTTAGTAGATGTGCAGCTGAAAGGTGTGATGGTGTTGTGATCTCTGCATTCAGTAACATTACCAGGAGCTTGTGTCATATCAAGCATCCGAGAGAAATCATTTAGGAACACTTAAATGTTTTAATCCAGCATGTCTGACTTAAAATGATGATGAACAACAAATTGCTGGAGCCTGGGAAGATGCAGGGGAGAAGTCCTGTGCTTGTCTTTCCATATGTTCTGTATGTTGCAAAGCTCTGAGGAGAGGTCACAGTGGAGCTTTTTCCTAGGAAGCTGTGAAGATGTAGGAGATGTTGAGGAACAGCTGCAGGAGAACACCTTACTCTTCCTGTGACCTAGGGAGAGTGTTTCAAATTCTGTCAGCCAGGGTCTAACCAAAGATTCACACATGAGGTGGAGCTTGATTGCAGAATTCGGGGGCAGTGCTGGGAGGAATGTCAGCTGTACTTTGTACCTTTGAGGGTATCGTCCTGGGAATTTTTGCAAGAGTGGGGAGGGAATTCCATGGTGTTGGTTGCTAAATGGCATGCTAGATGTCTAATACTTTTACTTTTGAAGTTTTTATGTACATTATTTACTCATGAGGTTTGATTGTGCACTGCCACAGAGTGGCAGAGAAAGGCATTTTTATACTTCATAGAACTGCAGAGTTGCACAAGCCCTTACAGGAGACAGTTCACCACTAAGAGAACAGGAATAGTCAGAGAAGTACCTGTAACATTCTGCAGCAGACACGATGAGAAATTAGGGAGCACTAGACTGTATGTTGAAGACCTGTTGCTGTTGGACAAGCAAGAAAAAGCAGATGATTTGTTCATTTTAAATATTCAGAATGATGAACTGACATAACCAGCAGAGTCTGAAAGTGAAGTAGCAGCATTCTTAAAATAATGTGGAGAAGGTGGCACTATTAAAAACATTATTACTTTTGTTTTTTACCCGAACATAATGTGTTAAAAAATAGTCCTGTTATGGTCTGTGTTCTACCGCGTTCTGGTTCAGTGGGCTGATTACAGGATGTTCCAAGATGTTATTTGTAAGAAGCATTAGAACAGACTCCTGAGCTTTGGTCAGGTCATGGATTGCAAAGCTTTCTTATGTAAATAGAGAGCACAAGGGTGTTGTTTTTCGCCAGGGGAGAAGCCATACAAGTGTGAACTGTGCGACAAAGGCTTTGCCCAGAAGTGCCAGCTGGTGTTCCACAGCCGGATGCACCATGGAGAGGAGAAGCCTTACAAATGTGATGTCTGCAACCTGCAGTTTGCAACCTCGAGCAACCTGAAGATCCACGCCAGGTAAGCACAAGTGAGATCCTGCAAATGCTTATCCTTGGGTTTATTTAAATAGAAACATTTACTCCGGTGTGAGCAAGAGTTACACATTCCCGTGATTGTGGCATTGCTACTCCTTTTCCCGTGGGACTTCTCTCACAATGCCTAATGGAATAATTGCATGGATGTACTTGCTCATTAGGGAGGAGATTTGTGCTGGGTGAGTGGTACAGCCTGGGTCTGGTATCCTTGTTTTAAACTGCTTGCAGCACCAGAGAGGAGAGAGTTCCGTGGTGGGAAGTGAGAGATGTTCTCTCTCTGTGTGGGGCTTTTGGTATTTTTGGCAGGAGCAGGAATGATACTCCCCTGTTAGGAATCATCATCTTATATTTCGGTACCCTAAAGTGCAAAGCACGCTGAGTTCCCATGGTGCACATTACCTGTGCAGGGCCCGTGGTTCAGCTCAGCTGCCGTGGAAATCACGGCTGTGCCGATCCCAGAGGGACCAGGCCACGAGTTTCACACCAAACTCGGCTGTAACCTCTTTGCTGTACCGCAGAGCAGTAGCAGGAGGAGCTCTGGGGATACAGCACTCCTGAGGCCGGTTCCTCAGCCGTGGGTGCTGCTCCCCGTGCCCGAGGCTGACTGGGGTGTGTTGTTGCAGGAAGCACAGCGGGGAGAAGCCGTACGTGTGCGACCGCTGCGGGCAGCGCTTCGCCCAGGCCAGCACACTGACGTACCACGTGCGGCGGCACACGGGCGAGAAGCCCTACGTGTGTGACAGCTGCGGCAAAGCCTTCGCCGTGTCCAGCTCGCTCATCACCCACTCCCGCAAACACACAGGTACGGGCACCGAGCGCTGCGGGCGCAGGCGCGGCTGGAGAGGGGGAGCATCCCGCAAATCCGCCTTGGGAGTTGTCATCCAGCTCCTTTCTCGTGGTTCTTTTCCCTTTGATTCCAGTTTAGGGAGCACTTTCTGCCATTGGACATTATCTCTGTTTCGTTTTGTTTGTTCTTGATGTGTATTCTGGTTTATATATTGAAATAACAAGGTCCTCTTGTTTCCTTTAGGAGAGAAGCCATATATCTGTGGCATTTGTGAAAAGAGTTTTATTTCCTCTGGAGAGCTCAATAAACATTTTCGGTCCCATACAGGTCAGTTTTCAGACAAGCTGCTTCCTGCACTATAAATTATAATCTACTTTTACTCTTTTGCCTTTAAAATACACTGTATTGGGCTGTACTTGAAAGTAGAACAGTTTCTTAATTTATATATCTCTGGGTTAACATAATGTAAAGAAAATATTCATTAATTTTGTTTAATTGCCTTTTTCAGAGTAGTATCTGTGCTACTGCTTGGGTGTTGATGTATGATCGAGGCTTTACTTAAAATGTTTGGGTCTTCTTGCTTTGTTTTAAACTATTATTCTGGGAATAATTTTATTCTGAATAGAGAGACAGACAAAATAAGAGTTACAAAATTGTATTTCAAAATAGAACATTGAAATCTGTTATCCTATGTCTCTAACTGCATTTTTTTCAACACCAAGATTGTTCTCACTGCCAAACCAATTTTTTTCAGGTGAAAGACCATTTATCTGTGAAATGTGTGGAAATTCTTACACAGATATAAAAAATCTTAAGAAGCACAAAACGAAAGTTCACACAGGTGAGTTCCTTGTGCAAAGAAAGGTTAAAAAACCACATCAGCTCTTTTGCCTTCCATGCTGAATAAATCTTTTTGCTTATCCAGGCCTGAAGTTAGAAAACAAAAGAATTTTGGATAGTAGTTGTTGTTAGGGCCAAAAGCATCTGTATCCAGCCTTGTTCAGCACTGGCTCCATCCTCCTTGTGCTCTGTCCGTCCTTGTGTATTGACCATAAATCCCTTGCTCCTGTCATATGGAAAAGGGAATAATTGGTGTCTGTGTACACCTGGATTGGGAGGGAGAGGGTGAGAAAATGAGCCATACGCAGAGACAGCTTTGAATTTAGGAAGGCCCCAGTGCAGCAGGAAGCCAGTGGTGAGGGCAGAGCAGCACTGAGTGTGGAGAGAGCCTGGCAGAGCTGGAGGGCTGAGCTGGGAGAGCTGCCAAGGCAGGCCAGCTCTCGTGGAGAGACAGCAGGCAGCCAGGAGTGCCTCAGCACTGAAATAACAGGCTTTGGAGCATGCTTTGGTAGAGGAAGGGTCAGATATCCGATGTGGCTTAATCAGAGAGCCATCCAAGAGCAGTGGCTGGCTGCATTCCAGCGGGAAGGCAGCAAGGAACACACTAACAGGGATTTCAATTCAGAATAGAAAGTAATTTTTCAAGTGACTGGATAAAATCTGGCTGGCTGGAATGAAGTTAACAAATGTTGTCTTCCAAAGAAGTTTACAGACAGATGATACTTTGTACACTGCTACCTCAGTTAAAGGAGGATGCTTGGATGTGGCTCTGCTTCTGAGACTTCCTGGGGTGGAAAATCTGAAGGAAACTTTCATGATTACATTTTTTCCAAAGATCCTTTTTTCACTGTGATGTTAAGAGTTTGTTATCTTCTGTACCATGCCAAGTAGAGATCAGGTTGGAATGCATCATCCTTCCAGTTGTCACACTACAAGCAGCAGCAGATGTGATTCCTGGTCTGACATTGTACTTACAGCTGGTCTGGCTTTGCAGCACATGGAAGCACCACTATCCCAGCTGCCTAGGCAGCCTGTGACACACCAGGTGTTGGCTCTGACAGTCTTTGGAAAGGGAATTTACAGAATTTGTGCACAAGCTTTTGAACATTTTTTTCTGTTTTTTTTTCTGTCTCCACAGGACCTGAAACTCCCCCTGATTCTACTGCACTTGATAATTCTTTCAATGAACAAGAATCCATTCAGAGTCAGAAAAGTCCTTTATCGGAGTCCATAGATGTGAAACCCTCTGAGATGTCTTTAGCACTTCCTCTCCCCATTGGGACTGAAGACCATCAGATGCTGCTCCCCGTGACAGGGAGCCAGTCCCCTTCATCAGAAACATTACTGAGATCTGCTGTGACTGGATATTCAGAACCTCAGTTTATTTTCCTGCAGCAGTTGTACTGACAGAGCAGTGCAGAGCTATCCAGGTAGTTTGGTAGTGAACTTGGAAATGTTTGGTAAGATGAACACAATCAAACAACCAGTCACGCTCTCTGAATTGGACTTGTTCTTTGTTTTCCTCTATGTAAAGACACCTGTAAGGCATTTCCATTGTGCAGTGCTGAATTGTGCTAATCTACAATCAAATTTCTGTTTGTGATTAACACTGATTTCCAGGAGATGATTCCTTTCCAGCAACACCTGCCTTAAGAATTCTCTGTTACATATGTTAATGTATTTTGGAGTTCTCTTCCCATGTTCGTGCTGATTTGATGTGTCACAATGTCATTTGAGAACAGATATTTTAAGCCATATTTGATAGTTTAGGAAGATTAACCCAGAGGTGTAGGGGGAAATCATAATTTGGATGTATTAGTAAGCCTGCACTCCAGAGTGCTCGAGTGGTGCATGATGAAGGTAGGTCAGTGCTCTGCTGAGGTGCTTGCATAGGTTTGCTGCTGGCTGCCAGAAGTGCCATCTTCAGGGGAAGCCTGACCAGAGGGAAAGAAAGGTTTGGGTGTATTTTCCTAACAAGAAAAGTAAAGGAGCGTTAATTTTTGTCTGTAGCGTGGCAAGTTGGAGGGTCCTAATGGCATAGATACTATTGGGTCTTCTTTCCAACAAGTTGCCTTTATTTGTTTGTTTGTTTGTTTAAGTGAATCCAGCATTGTTGTATCTTGTCCCAGATTTATTTTTCACATCCCTAAAACATCCTGGGTTTGGCACAAATAGCAGCAAAAGGAGAGCTGGGACATGCATGTTGTAGATGAGGCGAAAAGATGCAGTGGGTTAATTAGTGAGGCATGAATCAGAGCTTCATAATCCTTTCTGTGCTGTAGTGCTGCTTCTTGTGCTAGAAAGGAAGTACAAAAGAGGAAATAAATCCTGCCCTTCACTGTGAAAATAATAAGTGAACACTACATGAGAGGGCATTAAAGAATAATACAACAGAGCAGATTGATATTCTTCCAGGCAAGGATTTGTTAGAGTTTAACTGATTTGTTCTAATTGAAGTTTTTGTGTATTGCTTTACCTCTCATGTCACTTGTCCACAGTAACTGCACAAAACTGGTACCTAGCAAGGCCCATGTAAAGATAGGTTTTATTACTAGCAACAGACATACTTAAAAAGCAACATTTTAATGCCTTGGTAGGGTCATAAAAGACTAGGTGACTATAGAAGTACTTTTCTACTCCATTTTGCCAGTTTGTGCCATTAACAATTGTAAGCATTATTTATGTAATCATCAAACAGTAATGAAACAGTCATGATACTGTACCAACAATGCATTTAAAGCTGTCCTTTGTTGGTTATTTACTTGGTGCTAGCATTTATTTCCACCGATGCCTTGTGTCCAGCCACTGATCAATAGAAGAGCATAGAAGATACCTCTTAACTGATTCTGTTCTACATGGAGTAATAATTAATCTGCACCTTAATTAAACAGACTTGTGAAAAATTTCTTGGAGGATTTCATTTAAAGAGTCTGAAAATGGTCCCTTGACTCCTGAGTGTGACTATAATTTTTTTTCCTTCTTCTTACATGTTTGTATTTGTCAAGTAATAGACCTTTTGCTGCTTTGTGTTGATCATTTTAGTATTTGGCACATCTCTAACCTGCTGCTTGGTCACATTTTATGCTTTAATATATGGTAGATTTGCTGATGAAGCCTACCATGGACAGCAGGAGTACAGCCATGTTCAACAGGAACATCCCTAATGCAGGAATCTCTCACACTGTCCCCACTGGAGCTAATTATTGCTGGGCCTTTAATTTTTCTGCTTGTCTGTCCCACTATGCTTATGAACAGCTGATGTTCATAAAGCTGGCAAAAGACAAAGGATGAAGTTCTCTGGTATTTTATTTTTGGCATTTCCCTTTGTCTCTCCTCTTGTCTCTTCCAGCTTCTGTTGTTGGTGTAGCCCCCAAGGGATTCCTCAGCCTTGCCATTTAAGACTGAAGAATCACAAAATCGGGATCTTGACTGTGTGTAGCTTGTACTAATCTTCCTCTTTACTGTCTCTCTCTGAAAGTAGAGCAGAAATCTTGGGATAGACATAGGTTTAGTCATGAGTACTGAGAAAGAAAACACCATACAACTTCCACATTTAAACAGCTTTGGAAGACAAACTAATGATATGCTGCTGGTACCTGAGCAAAAGCAGCTCAAGATAAACATAGCCAGGATAAACGACCAGGAGAGAGAACTAGCTCTGGAAAGAAACCTAAACAATAACTACATTCCTACATAGAAAATGCATTCCATAACAGTGTTTGTTTGGACTGTTTTTATATTTCTAAAATTATAGCTTATTACTGTATTCTTAGATTTCAGACTTTTTTAAAAAATACAGTGCTTAGATTTATACAGGATTTGTTTAGATACTTATAACAGTAACAATTGCTTTATTAGTCATTTAGTTTTCTTTATAGACAAGAAGATATTCATTATTTTTTACAAGACAACAATTTTAACCTTTCTTAATAGAATACACAGGCTTGTAGTTTTGTCTTGGAGCAATAATTTAGTGACCTGCACTCTTGAGTCCCCATCTGAGAATCTTGATTTTTATCCTCATCTTTTGTGAAGATATCTCAGCTGCTGAGGTATGATCTCTACCAACTGTATTCATTTACTAGAATATAGATTTTAAATAAATAAATAAATATATATATATATATATTTGTAGGTGTGTTCAGGCTGTAGGTCTGGACTGTACCTTTTGCCAATAGATGCATGGAAATCAGCGGCACATCTAAGTCCTAAGCTTAAGGATTCTGGATTCATTTTGAAGTACAAGGCTTATAACAGTATTGGTAATTTCTGTAAGGGATTCATATGGGAGAGCATGGAATCTTTTTAGGCATACATGTCCTTCCAAAAGCAAAGAAGGAATTTCAATAATTCAATTAAGAGTAATACAGAGAAAATGATGTGATTTGTCACACTGCTATTTCAGTCAATTTTGCACTGAGGTTGGTGCAAGTTTTGCCTGAATAGCTTATCTGCATCTCTAAATCTCTAAATCTCTGAATTGACTATTTGGAAGTAGTTAGGTGAGAATAGCTCCTTGTATCACATTTACTTCTAAATTAGTGCCTCTAAGTGGGCACAAAGCATGACAACCTTTCTGAAATCATGTGCTACAAAACAATTTTCAAGTAAGACAAGTTCCACATGAAGGATTTCAAGGCTGTGATCCTGGAGAGGCTCAATAAGCCTTGCAGAATTAAGTTCAGATAAGGACTAGTAACTGATTTTTTGGTTAAATTATTTTTAAAGTATCTGTCATGTATATACAATTTTTTCTCTGTTATTTGTATATACCTCAACTCTCAATTTTATAATCCCTTGGGAAGGGAGGGAGTTGTACATATTTAGCCTGAAGTGTTTTATGTTAGACTTTAATAAACTTGTTTTATAATTTTCCCTCACCTTGTGTCTCCTGTTTATAACTGCAAGGGGTAGCAACAAAAGCAGGAGGGAACCAGTCAGACACAACCCCTGTCGCCACCCTGGCACGAGGACCATGGGGGGCCCCTGGAGCACATGGTAGGATTTGGGGGACCTCTGCTGCACCCCTGCCCTGCTGGATCAGTCATTTGCCTCTCCTCTAAAATTGGGGCAAAAATGCTGCCTTTCAGCAAGGTACAGTGAGGTCTGAAAACTGAAAAAATGGTTTTCAGGGCAGGATTATGCTTGCTTTAGCTACTAGAATAACTCAGAAGAACATGGCAAAAAAATTCCAGCCTATGTAAATTCTCTCATTCCAAAGAACACAAGATGCATCTTCTAAGAATTTCAAGGTCAGAGGAAGGAAGCAGTAAAAGTCTGGCATAGGCCTCTTTAAGCAATTCAGGGTTTTGCCCAAAAAATTGTCTTAGTTTGCAGGAAGCTGTTTATACAGAATTTGGTAGGAATTACTCTGCAGCCCTTTCTTACAAAGGAGTATCAGAGAAAACTGTAACACATGAGCTGTTTCTATGGATATTGTCAATAATGGAGAGTGCTTTATGGGTTGAACAAGTAGCTGTTAAACAAGGGTTCAGATAGAGTGCAAATACTTCAAACACATACACCAGCAGTTTTGAAAGTAGGTGCCATTTATCCTGATCTGTATGGTAGTGTTGCCATCTTACCACATCACTAAAAACAAAATACTGCTGTTGGTAAAATTGGGTACCTCTCACCACCTCAGATTAATAAATGTCATTCAAACAAGTAAATTAAGACTTAATTTGAGCAGCGAAATTAGCCTGAATTTCATATGCGTGATAAGGGAAAGAAAGATGCACTGAAAAAATAGCTGTCTGAATCTTGCACTAGTGTTTCTGGCAAGAAATTCTGTCACCAGTGTGTCAGTACTGAGACTATCAGAGTGTAGCCTGCAATGATCCAGAGCAGCAGCACTCAGAAAAGCACCAACACAGGCTTATCTAATTATTTCAAAATTTAGGAATGTTCATAGTGTGCAGATTCTTCTCAAATCACCACGTTCAGCGTATCCCCAACTTTTGTTCTCGTTGCTCCATCCTTCCTGTTGAACAAGAGTTAAAATACAAGCTCCTCTCTAGAGCTGGGTATTCACAGGGTGATGTATGGACTTTGTGCTCAACACAGTGACTGCAGGCTGGGAGGGCCCTGTGCAGGTGTGCAGAACAAACATCCCTGCCCTGGGCTTAGCTCTAAGTCCTCTCAGGATACCAGGGGCTCTTGGAGCAACAGAGCCTGAGTAATTTGTGTTTGGAGGTGGGGGCAATGAAAAAAAAAAACAGCAACAACTGAACAACAAACCTCCACCTATACCACTTCTCACAACTGTCCTGGTCATTTCACCTGGGGAAGAGGTGTCCAAATGTCTTCTGTTCCTACACTACCACAGTGATAATACAGAGTCAGAATAGCAGCAGTTACATTGCTGCTTCCCAGCTATTTTTACCGAAATAACTTTCTTACCTTTTTCCCCTCATGCTTTGATCTGGTACATACAGTCACAGATCATTCTGGTACTTTATGCTAATATTTAACAGGCACATTTAGAGGGGCAGAGGATTGCATTAATGAAAGGCTTGGAGCAAACCTCTGCTGTCCTGTTTGGTGACTTTTTCTATTTAGGAGCATAAATTAAGTCACTTCTGCAGGGATGAGCAGAGTGAATGGAAAAAAGGAAACAAGCAGAGTGATTCCCAAACTTACACAAAGTCTGTATCCAAACCATTAAACAATATTTAACTACCATTACATGCATATGTTGTCTTACTCATGTGTAGGAATTGCCAGAAGGCTATAATGATAGAAATATTTTTAGGCATTTTTCATGAGATGAGAAGAAATGATGGCAGCAGGTTTGGTGGTGGTTTCCATTCGTAGTACATGAAACAAGTATGTGCTACAATTTAATCAAAATTCCATGTATATCCCAGCAAACTGGGTTCACCAGCTTTGAGCTCTAGCATGGCTGTGGCTTAATGCTTAAGTTCACTTACCTTGGTTTTAAAAAAGTCACTATTGGAAGAAGATCAAAAGGATGCAATTACTAAGGAAAAGGAGAGAGTACATGGAGAGCAGTGCTAAGAAATGGATTTACCCAGAGCTCTCGACTTCAGCAGGAATCTGAGTCTGCAGGATACCTGATCTGCTGCCCAGGAGCAGTCCTGGCTGTTGCTTTTGTCTGTGTGCTCTGCCTGGGTGTGAATCTTTTCATAGTTACAGACTCTTAATAGATGGGGCATTATTTAGCAATGAATTTCAAGGTCATTTGTTCGATATTTTCTCTCTGTTGCCATTTCAAGCCGGTTTAGATTCCTCCTAGACCCAAACCCCAAAGAAACAACGTGCAGCAAGTCTGATACCGATATAATCTATTTTACTAGAAACCAGTAGGGAAAGCTCAGGCACGGGGAGTGCCCTGGGGTGCAGCCTCACTCACAAATACTCCGAGACAGCGACAATGTCCAGGCTGGCGTTGGCGGCGCCGGGGGCCACGGCGGCGCAGCGCGGGGCCCAGTAGCGGTGCTGGGCCAGCCCGTGGGACAGCTCTGCCAGGAAAACCTTCCCGTCCACCTTGTAGGGAGCCACGTCTGTGCAGCCCAGCGCCAGGCGGCCCGTCTCGATCAGCTCCGAGAATTCCTGGAACAAATAAAACCAGGAAATGACACGTGGTACTGCTTTGGACTGCGGTGAAGGCTCTGCAAGGTAACACATGGCACTAAGTCCCTTCAGTGTGCAGGTCTCCAGGGAGTCTCATTCCAGCACCACCGTGTTATAATCACGATTAAAAAATGACCAAATAAATCTGATGTCTTCTTATTGCTGTGGTCTTCCCAACAATGGAAAGACAAATTAGAACAAACAAACCCCAACCTTCCCAGGTGAGTTCAGAAGCAAACACTTACCACACAGGTGCTTGTATCAAATTTGTTCCCCCAGATGTAAATATGGGAAAGTTGCATGTTGAATTGCATTGTGTGTGCAAGAGCTACGAGTCCTTTGCCAGTTATATTGTTGCTTACTATGGACAACCTAGAAAACAGAGAAAATGCGTGCCAAACCATGGAATTCCCATCTCTTAGTTAAAAATAAGGATTTAACTATTATTTAGTCGTCTTATTATTATATATATAATATATCAATTGAACTTTTTTATTAATAATATAATTATTTCTTTGTATCAAGGCCAGTCCTACTCTAACATCCTTTTCAGGTGGCCAAAGGCAGTTGGCCTATGGGCTTGTTCTATTTCTCAAGGCATTTCCATGACTCATGCAGCCAGGTTGTTCACTACTGAGTTCTTCAGTGTCAGTGACTTTGCTGCATGGTGGCCAGGTCTCATCTCTAGCGTGCTTTGAAGCCCAGACCTTGGCATTTATCCAGGCTAAGCTTTGATCTTTGTGGAATGGCAGTTATTTTTATATTAGTGAATATAAAATATGAACCTGCAAGGCTTTCAGAGGCACCTCGCAGCCGCCACCTCCTCAGTCTGCTACTTAAAACTAATGGCTTCAGGTAACACCTTTGATCGGCTTTTACATCCTGCCGGCGGGGGTTTAACGGGGCTGCAAAAGACACCCTGAGGAAGAGATTACAGCTCTTCTGGGTTCACCTGAAGCGAACTTAAACAGAGGATTTTCTTAAGTGTTGAAGATCAGAACCAACAAATATAGTGCCTTATCCCAACGTGGAATCTGATTATCTCAAAATTCTGAAGACCTACAGCTCTTGTTTTCGTTTGTGCGCCACAGGGACCTGCACTTCAAAGGCACGGAAAGAACTAACAGATCAATCGCCTTTCCCCTCACCCTCTTAGGGTGACTGTGAACGCTGTGAGGGCTCTGAGCAGACCTGGCACTCACCTCCTGCAGGCCAGGGCATCTCACAGGTCTTGGGGCATCTCACATGGCAGCAGACACCTATGCTTAGCAAAGAAATCCCACCAAATCTCTCTCTCACGTTTTTTTTTTTTCCCCAAGAAGGAAAAATTGACCAAAACATTTGAAACCTCCTGACTTTCCTATTTTGATCAACATCGAAGCTCAGAGCTTTGATGCCATTTCAGCCACTGCAAAGTCCAGGTTTCTTACCTGCAGTCTCTGGGGAATCTGTGCAAATACTTACGCCTGCAAGCTCCTGTTCCATGTAAGCAAGGCCTCACTCAGGTAAATGGCTCCAACATCTTCTATTCGGTTTGCATTAAGATCCAGGATCTCCAGGGTTTGGTTCCTTTTTAGTAGCTCTCCCAAAAATTTTACACCATCACCAGTTATGTTATTACTGAAAGAGAGATGTACATTTTTAATTTTTTTTTTTTAAGTTGCCAAGAAAATGAGTTACTAACGTTAGTCAGGGCTGTGTCACATTTAATCACTCTCACCAGCTAAGGTCAAGGTATTTCAGGCTGGAGTTTTCATACAGGGCCTCACACAGTCGCTCTACACCAAAGTTTTTCATTTCATGCTTGCCCAAGTGTAGTTCCACAAGAGAAGAGTTACTCCTCAACATCCGAGCTATATGAACTGTGGACTCTTCCTAAAAACATACACTCCATTTTATTAATCTGGTCTTTAGGATAAGATACAGTCTTGCTTCAGTAGAAGGGAGATACACAACTAACTGCAAGAACTGGTCATCAGTAGTGTTCTATTTTGTATACTGTATAAAAATAATCACAAAACAACATCTTATGATAAAGCTAAAAATGGGGGAAAAAAAGAAAAATACTACAGAGATATTTGTAGATTTACAGTATTATCTACATCTCTGCAAATGTCAGTGAAGCACCAATATTTAATTATGTCTAATCAGTTTCCCTCCTCGTTACCACTCATAAAAAACTGAATGTTTGAGTCAGTCTTTGCTAACATTTGAAAGTATTTTGTCATGATGCTAATTCTTTCATACAAGAAGGAATTGGTCAAAGTTTTTACTTGGTCTTGGAGATCTTTTTCAACCTTAATGATTCTGTTAATTCTATGCAAAAGAAAGAGGACTGCTATGGGAAAAAATATCTCCAACCACTCTAAGGCAAAGCAAGTTTGTTTGAAGTTGTCATGTTTAGTTAAGAAAATAACTGAGTGAATACTGCAAGTCAAAAATAAAGAAAAAACCCAGAAGCCTCAGAAAATGATAGAGCTGACAGTGGAAACAATGACAAATAGAGTCTCTGACAGGTCCAGACCAGGTGCTTACTGCTATCAATAGCAGTAGTTTAAACTGACTTCCAAAGCTGGGGTTAGGCAGACCAAGCCCTGCCTTTGCAGAGAAACAACTAAAATCTGTACAAACTGTTAAAGTTACCTTTGGGGACTGAGGAGGATCTGGCCTTCACGACAGTTTAATTTCAATATCCTGCCATCAGGAAAACACTGATCCTGTCCCAGACACCTGAGAACTGCTGCCAGGCAGGTGAATCCACCTCCACCCAGCTCTGCAGCCAAGACCCGAGCAGCACTAGCCATGCACAGGGTGAGACAGCAAAACCACCCAGCCCAGAGAAGGTGGGGTACTGCTGCAGGGTCTTTCTTCTGTAGGCTCAGGTAAACAGCATCCTTTGTGCTCCCCCTCATCTCCTGCTACACAGCATTGCTCCCTCAGTTTGCTGAACAGCGCAGGAGACTCCATGTTGTTACAGCAGAAGGAATACTTGGTTCTCCAATACCAACCCCTCTCCACTGGCCCATTATTTAACAAATGTACCAAGAAAGACATTTTTAAAAATTTAACCTTCTAGTTAAACAGGGGCAGTCAGTGACTGCACAAAACTTGGCACAGGAAGAGAAAAAAAATATTCCTGCAACCATTTTCTCCAGTTTGTAAGGAAATCCAGAGAGCTGTGTAGTTCAGATGTCCACAAATACATCAGTACTGACTTGACTTACGGCCCTCTCTCTGAGCTGACTGCACAGTCACTCACATACCTGTTGGCTGGATAGCAAAGGACGATTTAGGTTTATTGCTTTGAGAGATTTGTTCTGAGTCAGGGCTATGGCTATTGCTATCAGACACTTCAGGCCCTGGAAATGAAAATAAATAAACTATTTAGAGAAACCTGTTCAGTGTATAGATTAAGCTACCAAATTACCATTATTATTATTTCTGCCTTCATGTACTCTGGAGGGATGGGAGTACAGCAGGCAACTGCTTACAGACACATAACAGATTTTCTGATAATACCAATGTCAACTGCCTATGGAACAGCAGAGTGAAATTAGACTAAGTAGTACAAATGACATGGCAACTCAGAATATAAAAAGCAAGAATAATGGATCTCAAAAATACTTGTCCATTCATTTGATCCTGTCTTTTGATTTCCCTGATTCATGAGGCAAAATCAGCTTATGTGAATTCCCCTAACATTTATCCACTAGGTAAATTCATATTTAGTATGAATCAGGCAAATCTAGATTTTTTTTTATTTCCTTCTGATTTGCCCTCCATTTTATATCTATGCTACTTTTCAATTAGGCTGGTCTGTACCCAAAGCCATTTCATTTTAAACCAACTCTCTATCAACTCCCTACCAAGCACACACATACTAAGCTTTTGAGTAAATCCTACACTGCCTACACTTCCCTTGTTCATGTATTCGTAACACCTTCACACTTTCTGAGGGGTATTCCCCTTCTGGCTTAGAAGCAAATTCTGAATTTCCAGGAGAAAAATGCAGGCCTTTAAAAGAGATGCACAGCTTCCCAAGTCTCCCTGTGTTCTGTGTAAGAAGTCTCAATGCCCAGCTCTAGGAGGAACCACATTGTCCAAGAGTAAATTGGGTGCTTTTCTACTCAATTCAGCACTGCTGTGCTTATGCCCTTCATGGGTCAAGCTCTGAGAGGAGCAGGAGAGCAATGGGATGGGTGACCTTCAGGTGTTACAGCACTGCACACTTTGAAGGAAAAGATTCTCCGGGGAATGAGAAGTCCATTCTTCAACATGAATTATACACGACTTAGCTTAACAGAAAGGAACAGCAGAAAAACACCTCAGAAAATGTGCAAGCCAAGAACTTGAATTCCGAGAGAGACACTATGGCCCTAAAATATCCCCAGTTCTGACTTCACAGGTGCTTTATGCAATGTGCCTTTCCAAGCACACATTTCAATATTATATATAGTGTTACCTCTGGCTGTCACAAAATCAATGACAACAGATGGCATTTCCCCCTAATTAAGCACTGCAGAACCCTTGTAATACCCTTGAAAGACTTATGTCTTATTGCTGATAATTTTACTCACCACATCACAGTCTCCAAGATCCAACTTCTCTAAGGTTGAGTTAATTTTTAGCATTGAAGCAAAGAACATTCCACCTTGGTTTCCTATTTTGTTTCCAGTCATTCTCAGGTGCACAAGACTTTCATTCCTCTAGACAAAATTAAAAAAAGAAAAAAATCCTTCGAGATGGCCTGAAAAACAACACTATCTTTTTTTTTTATGTTAATTCTGCTGGTTGTCACACAGAGACAAAACAAACTTCCAGAAGAATTGTGTCTAAGTGATAACACTGGCTCAGCTCTTGACTCAGGTTCCCCTCAGTGGCATCAAATACATGAGAGTCTGCAAGCAAAACTCCAGTATTTGAAAACTTTCGTTTCTTCCAAGTTCATGAATTTCATCACACTCATGAAAATAATCCAGGCAAATATTTCTGCCTAAATTGGCATCTGAGATGCAAATAGCATCAATACTGATTTAAATCTGGTAAGCTTTGGATGAGGCCAGCATTGTACATCTACTGCACAGACTTAGTGTTTTGGAGGCCTGTCAAATTTAGCTGAAATCAGTTCAGGGTTCAAAGACTGTGAAGGAGGTAGAAAGAGCTCATGTGAATCTCCTTTCACAAACACAACAAATCTTACACACCAGCTTCATTTCCTTGGGAAACCACATTAAAAATAACAAACTTGGTTTTGTGGTGCTGCTGTAAGGCAAAGTTTTGAAAACATGTCTCAGACATCTTGAATCAAGACAAATACTGATGTCAAAGTACAGGCAAATTTAATTTAATTTTTTTGGGGAAAAAAAGGGAAAAAATGATGGCATTATATATCCCGTAGCATAGCATTTTTCACACAGAAAAACCCAGCTGCAATAGTTGTGCTTTTTATAGACAATTACGTGTTTTTATAGATAATTAAGTGTTAATGGCAGCACAGTGCAACTTTCTCTTGTGTGAAATCTGATTTCTGAAGTGTGCCTTGGGAAAACAGGCAATCCCTGTGACACAGCAACATGCTGAATGGAGCAAAGACAGAGGCCCCTTTCAGCCAGCTCTGATGTTGGCAGGACAGCCAGTACTGGTCATCAAAAGCAGAAATATCAAAGGAGATGCCATTGTCTAAATCTCCCAGGCAAATACTCACATGAAGTGCTCCTGCTATCAGCTCTGCCCCACTTGTGCCAATGTCATTGGACATCAGGTTCAGGTATCTCAAAGTGGAGTTTTCCTTGGGAACAAACAAAGCAGGAAGCAATGAGAGTTTTTTCTAAAGCATAGCTGTATTTTCCAAAAAGGAGATATGCACACAAAACTCTGCCCTTTGCAGCATTTCAGGCAGCTCATGACTTGGAGAAGTGGTTAAAGAATGCCAGATTATGTCAGGTGGTGAGGGCAAGGCATAAAACCAGTCGTGGGGAGGGTCCTCACAGGGCCTCAGGAACCACCCAGGAACCCTGTGCTCAGCATGACCAAACAAGGCAGGTGGTCAAGATCAGATGCACAAATTCAGGCATTTTGTGAACCTAACAGTGCCCCTCAAACTCTAGGAACACAGGCACAGGGTGACAACTCGCTATTTTCCACCTGTATCCCAGTACTTACAGTGACAAAAAGGCTGCATTAAAGTTCCCTATGTTTAAGCCTATAAAAACGTTAACAGAGATTATAAAATAGCTGAAACAAAGGCCCTGGCACACTTGACACAACCATTTCCCCCTTTGTTGAATTGAACTGTGAGCCTAAAAGCCTCATAGTTTATTCCATCATTCTTTTCTCAGGATACCCCAGCCAAGTATCCAAAGGTCTTCTACCAGAAATTCAAAATCTCCACAGAGAATACAATCTGAGGTTCTAGTAGGATGGATTGGGATGTGATAGTCAAATTTATTGGAATTTTGCCAAGCCAGTTCATTCCTGTCCCCAGTACAACACATATAAATATTACTGTAGACAAATAAATTACAAGTTGCTGAAGACGAATATCTCTTGGCACCTGGAGGAATGTTGCCATGGTCTTTGCTCCAGCATCAGTCAATACATTATAGGCAAGATCCAAACCTGAAAAAGATGAAGAATAAGGAACGTGACAGATGCATATCTACATTGAACTGATCTCTGAACAAAAAGAAATAAAGATGAACTAAGGCTGAAATCAAGACTGATCATCATATTAGTACAGCAATGTCAAACACACAGGGAAAAAACCTTACCTGTGACAAAGGCAGCTTGGCCTAAGACAGAGACAAGAGCTCCAAGATCATCATCCGTAACTCTCGGCACAGGAACCAGATGATTATTTCCAGCTAATTTTAATGTGATTCCTTTTGTACTTCTGCAGTAACATAAAAAAGTAAGCACGTGGGGAGAAGTAAAATGAGAGAGACAAATAAATTCTCTCTCCAGACAAGAGGTGTGCCTGTGGCTGCCCTCACTGGTGCACTTGCCACTGGCTTTGGTAACACCACGACAGAGAAGGAGATTGAAGCTGTAGCTCAGCACTGCCCTTTCTGAAGGCACTGCTCAGCTGCAAGGCCACACTTGCACAGAAAGCAGAAATAACCAAGATGAGGGGAAGGCAGATGGAAATAAATATTATCTCAGAGGTTACCTCATCATCTTCTTTTTACTTGCTTCCTTTCCTTTATTTACTTTATCCTGCCCTCAGGATGAAAACCTAACACAAACCATTTCGTTTTCTCGAGTTTTTTCCCCCAAAGGACAATTAACTTTGACCCCAGCACCATCCATGAGAGGAAGCCGTACCTAGCCCCTTAATGAGAGAGAATTTGGGTGGTTAATAACTTGGCAGGACTCAGAGACAGCTCAGGGAAGCATGACCATCTGGAAGGCAACTGGATGCAGCTGAGGCTTTTTAAACAGAAGTGAGACACAAAGAAAGGAGTTAGGATAACTAGACACTGGGTTTGGCTTCTTTAAGGGACAGAAAGGCACCATCCTGTACATTTTTCACTTTTTTTATTTCACTGCTTGTAAAGCTGCCCAGAAAGGATATATAGCTACAAACTTCTGCCAAGATGATGTCAAGATGAGTCAAACCAGAACTTAAGCAGTAAATGTTAAATTTGATTTGTGTTTAAGCCTGAAACTGCATGAACTTTCTCATTTTTCAATTCCTCATCCTGCTACCCCGTTTAAGGCTTTCAGAAGCATCTGAAACACACCGTTTGTTATTTCCTTACATGTCATCATTTGTATCAGCTTCTTGAAGCACACGAGCAACGAAGGGGTTTTCAGGCTGGCTCAAATTTTGACAGGCCTGCACATAGTGCAGGTGAAGATCTGGAAGAACCGACATGACCTGCAGGAAAACAAAACCAAGTGTTACTGCATCGTTGTGGCAGCCTAGCAACAGCACCAGGAGGGATCTGCATAACAATACACATGGGTTCGGTCTGGAAAGGGTTACAACTCGTGGTTTGGAGTAACAGATACAGGAAAAGCATAAGGAAAACGGTGGGTGTGTTTCTGACGCGCTGTAGTTGGTTGAGCGCGGTGCTAATAATACCAAGGTGGGCCACTCACTTCAGAGCTGAACTTGATGATCCTCGTGAGTCCCCTCCAGCTCAAGATATTCTGTAATAAACTCAGAGATAAAAGGATCTGAGGTAACAGAGAAGTGATCCCTGTGGCAGCTGAGCCCCCCAGCCCTTACCTGAGCGATGATGACCTCTCCCCTGTCCCCAGCTCAGCCGGCGGTGACCGGCCCGCGGTGAGATCGGTAACCGGGCTGCTCCGAGCTGAGCTCCGTAACGGAGCCCGTTCCCAGGGAGGGTGTCCCGGAGCCCGTTCCCAGGGAGGGTGTCCCGGAGCCCGTTCCCAAGGAGGGTTTCCCGGGCCCGTTCCCAGGGAGGGTGTCCCGGAGCCCGTTCCCAAGGAGGGTGGCCGGGCCTGCAGCAGGAGGGAGCGGGCGGGGGCTGCCAGGAGCCCTCCGGTGTCCCCGGTGCGGGGCTGAGCCCCCGGTGCTACCCAGACCGTGCAGGCAGGGCAGGGCAGGGCAGGCTCCTCTCCGCAGCCCCAGAGCACGGGCTGATCTGCCCGCGGTCTCCGAGGAGCCTTTGCAAAACTGTCCATGGTTACACGGATCAGCTGCTCCTTCAAAGGTTCCTGTGCTGGCCCTTTCCAGCAAATAAATCCCTCTGGTGATTTCAGCACTGCCCTCCTAGGCAGGAGGGGGTAGGCTCCATTTTCTTGCATTGCAGCCCTGCCAGGAACTGGCTGTGCTGCGTCTGTCTCGTAATCTCCTGCACAAACTTCCCCCAGGCCTGAAGAATCCCCCTGACACGAGAGCACGCAGACTGTCTGGACAGCCTGGAGAAGATCCCGCAGCAGCTCTGCTGCTGGCCTTGCCTTTCGCGTGTTTGTGTGTGTAAAATACCACATTACACACTGTGGTACCTGCATCCTCCACTGGGTTAATCAGTGTCAGGACACGAGATCTGAGTGAAAAACGCTTTGATGCTATTCCTAAAGGAATATGCATTATGAAAAATGTATTTGTTCCTTTGTTTTAATTTTTATTTTACTGATACCTCCATTTTGCACAATCTAAGTTCTCCATTACCAACAAGTGCCACTTTTCCCTAGCACAGTGAGAAGGCACATTCCGCTGGTGCACACCGGAGCCTGGGTTCCTCGTTATCGCTGGCATCTCAGCATTCAGGCAGGGAGAAAAAAGCAAGAATGTGGAAACACTGACCTCTGTGTTGAATCATGAAAATGGAATCCTGACCGGAGGGACTGCTGCAGGTTTTTTGCATCTTTTTTTTCTGTGTACACTGGAAAATAAGAGCTGCATTTGCACAGAATCAATATGTCATAAAGTGAGCAAAGGGCAATTTAAAAATGGATGTGATACTGTTAATGTCTTTAACTCCCCGAACATTTGCTGTTCATTTGATAATGAACAATTATGCACCCTTGGGCTATGGTAAGTGTAAGAGTATTTGTAGACATCCTCATTTTAGGGCTCAGAATCCAGTTTCCTTTTTATATAATGCAGTGCTTTTTTCCCAAGGATTTTTTCACTGGTGCAGTTTTCTTCTTGAAGGTTACATTTACAGAAGTAGTAATTCATGCAAAAGACTCCTTTTCAGATTTCATTAATTTAAATTGCTTTCCCCTGTACTGTGCATACAAAGGAAATGAAGAAGCAGACTAATGCTTCTGCTAAGAAATAAAATTAAACCCATAAGAAATCTTTCCAGCACAGGAAACAACATAGATGTCTTTGCCAAAATTTCCACCATACTGTGAGGTATAATGTGACATTAACGAGCAGAATATTCTGTGTTCATCTATCAACAGTAATGCAGCTCCACAGAATTTTCTTAGGGGATTTCTTGCCTAAAAACAAAGTCCCAAAGATTACTATTTAATTGACATAATATATCTTTTTAATGACTGTGTCTAGATACCTGCAGAGGTGAAGGAACTGAAAATTTTAAATGCCTTAGCCTGTCTGAAAATCAATTCACTATCTTTCCAAAGGAGATCTTTCTCCTGAAGTCATTAGAAAGATTATAGCTGGGACAAGATAAAGGAATTAAATGTCTGCCAGAAGACATAAGCAAATTGCAGGCAGGAGCAATAGAAGGGCAAAGATCTCAGTCTGCTGCAACATGGGAATTCCACGGACTTCAGCTGCTCCCAAATGCAGGACTGAAGGGACTCTTAATCTCCTTAGGTACATGATGCAGCATCAGGCCAGAGCTGTCACAACAGGAATAATATCAAAGCTCACTCTTTAAAACTCATGTTGTCTCTCTATGTTTAGTAATGGTCCCAATGATATCACAGTTTATAAACCTTACTTATGCACTTCACCTCCAGAAACCATCAGTACCTTGTTTGGAAATGTAGAGTAGGGTTCCAGACGGGCAGAACACACACTTCTATCAGGACCTGCATTACCATCCTGCCTTACAGAGGTGTAAAAAGCTGTTTGAAAGTATCTCCACACTTTTGCAAAACTGTTCACTAATGTTTTGACAATCTGCAGTTACAGCACTTTGAACGACTGCAAGCTGTCACTTCCTTAGTGGTACCGCTCATCTCTAAGATGCCTTGGTGACAGTTTGTGATGTGTTGGTGTACGACAGGCTTATTTGAAAGCAGTAGGTCTGCAGGATGCAATTTCTGCCACAACTCTGGTTCTGACACGTCGTAACACCTTTGTTATTAAAAAGAACCATGACAAACATAATATTACCTAATTCTTGCATACCAAATTTATATGCAACCATGTCTTTCCACAGTGCTTGACAGGCAGACAGCTGTTTGTCCTAGACACATAATGTCCTTGTCTAGTTTTAATTCTATATTTCTCAGCTACCCCTTAAGTCCCTCAGAGTTTTATTTGCAGTGTACATAGAGCACGGAGCTGGACTGGGGCCAGCCACTGTGCAGGTTCAAAATGCAGAGTGGGTGGGAGCAGAACCTTTGTTTAGTTTAACTGGCTGGTCAGAACTGCAGTCCTGCTCTCCCTCCCCTTGTCTCGCCTCAGGGAAGGTGGTGCATCCTGAGGGAGTTGATGAAGGCAGGGTCACTGAGACCAGCTCTTCACAGAGTTCCATCCCCAGGTAGTGCTCTCTGAATCTGAATCTGCATCCAGGGTATGGAACTCATTTCTGTTTGGCTCTTGATTGATACTGAAATCTCATTAATATGCTTGTTGGCAGGAGAGAGCTGGGACTGCAGGAAAGTGGGACACCTCTGTTCTGATTTTCCATTTCACTGGGTAACTGAGGCTGTTTTGATTGTTTGGAAATGTCTAATAAAATTTTTTCACCCTAAGTAAAGGCAAAGAGGAACAGATTGAAGGATGAATCAGAAACTGCCAAGGAGGAAATCGTTGGAAGAGAGATTTCTGGGAAGATTGGCAGATTGACAGGACATTTAGTAGAGGTGATAAAAGGAACAAAAGGTTTTTAGTGGCACAATAGGTATGACAGAATAATAAGAGGGCAAAGGACTGAGAAGGGGGATCAGGACCAGGGGAGAGTTTGCCAGCAGTGGGTCTGTACTGTGCTATGGAGCTGAGAATGAGGAACCCAGCTATGAAAGAACAGGAAACCCCAACACTGAAGATGAGTTCAATTAGGAAGACTACAACAGAATGTGGACATTAAAGGTGAACTGGAGAGAGAGGTTCAAGTGGGAAAGGATTAATTCAGAGAAATTCTCACAGAAGAGAAGAAAGATCAGTTTCCCAGTTGGATCAAAGGCAGGTTTGAGCAGGAAAGTCACATGAAGACGAGTGCTAAAGAGAACAGATTGGTGTGCTGCTGTTAAACAGACATGATGGTATTTCCTCATTAGAACACCTGTCCTGGCTTAAGTCACTGCCTGAAAATCTCTCATTAGCCCTATATGAAGTGGGGGCTCTTTTCTTTGTTTCACAGGTTTAGGATCCCACACAGCAATTGCCTACTGCCTCTGACCAAGAGACTCCAGTTCAACTCGTTTCTCAGAGCTGGGGGAGCCAAGTGCACTTTTCAAGTGGAACTGCAAGTGGAACCAGGAAGTCCAGGGTGACTCTTACATGAAATCATGGATCAAATGATCAATAGGTACCAGCACAGCATGGTCAGCTGCTCGTTATAGCCCTGAACAGGCAAAAGCTGTCGTTGGAAGGGTCGCATGGACTGAAAGCTGAATATTGATCAGCATCTGCAGGTGAGAACTTGCTGAGGGGAGCCTTAGCATGTTAGGAAAGTGCCACTGAATGATCCTGTTGTGCCTCTCCTCCAGGAGATTGCTGCAGCATGTAGAGGTGCTCAGAACTAATTGAGCAGTACTTTATCCTTCAAGCTGCCTCAGGATTTCTCTAAGACTCCTCACTCAGTGGGCACATCTAATATCTTTACTTCCTAAAATACCTTACCGATGAATAATCCTGCTGCAGTCCTGGAGCTCACATGTTAACATGCTCCATGACACAAGTGACTATGCCAGAATTCGGCACTTATTGATTGCTTTGTGTTCAAAATTCTTGTTAAAGTAGCAGGACGTATCTCTGATTTAATGTACCACAGCTTTTTCCTTGCCCCTGAGACTTGCAAACCAATTAATGGGTTTTTTACCTTTACCTACACAGGACTCATCTACAGTACGAGATGGCATCAAGGGCCAGAGCAGAGGCAGACCAGCTCCTTCTGTATTCTCCTTACTGGACTAATCTGTAATGTTGAGTTGTTGGGATGGTTGCCAAATCTCCCAATTATGATTTAATTAATTCACAAAGAGGCAAAAGTTTGGGGGGAGAAGAAACTAACATGTAAAACACAGACGTTTCAAGTATTTCCACGTTAGAGGTATTTTCCAAGGCCACATTCACACTGCCCACCCACCTGCACTAACACACACCCCAGCCCTTCCCTCCATGGCCAAACTTGCAGTGTGTCCCTCTGAGTCCAGCACTGCTCTGTGGGCAGTGACCTTGGCAGTACTCACAACATGAAGATTAAGTAGGGTAAGCGTGGCCCAGAGAACCTGAAAGAATATGTCACTAAATGGAATGATCTGTGGTGCAGAAGGTTAAAGAACAGTTTTCTATAATTGTGAAATTATTTCAAGAGATTATTAAAAACTGCAGTCTTCTAAGTCAGAGACACATAATGCTTGGTTCACGTGCTGCTCCCAAAAGGCCTTCCAGACACCTCCAACCTTCATCAACAGTCAAAACGAATGTTTCTTTTGTTGTCTTGATTAAAGCCTTCCATTTGCTTCCTCTGGGACTCTGAAAGGGTCCATCTTTGCATGCCCAGCTCTGCCAAGGCTGGCAGCTGTGTCAGTGCTGCCAGCAGCTCCCTGAACCATGGCCCGCAGTCCCGGCAGGACGACGGCCGGAGGCTCACATCCAGCTCCGAGAGTTCCTTGAATGCTCCCAAACCTTGGCAGAAAACAGCCCAGCCTTCATCAGAGATGTTGTTATTATAACTCAAATCCAGCTTCTGCAATCTGGCTAAATGGCCATCTTGCCTCAGGGATGCTGCAAGAGATGACAGACACAAACACAACTAATAAATCCTGGCAACTGCTTTAAAAGCTTCTCAGAAAGGAGAATGGTATTTTAATACCTCATTTCAGCAGTCAAACAGCAAGATTTAACTCCTCAGCAACATAAAACCACTTGCTGCTGATCTCAGAAAGACAGTTTTATAACAGCTGAAGGAGTGTACAACACTTAAAGCACAGGCAGTTCAAAAAGAACAAAGTATTGAGTTAAAAGTGTGTGGCGACCCAAAAACCTTGGAGTCAGTTGGAAGGAGGATATAGTAAGTGCCAATTATAAGAGGCAGGCAGGCTTTACAGGGAGATTTAGAAAGAGGAAAGCAAAACTAGGTGAGGCTGCATGACTACAACAGCCACCTCTCACTGTGGGAGGGCCTAATATGCCCTAAAGGGATCCTTAACATATGATTGGCAAAGGAGACACCCATCAAGGGTGATGGTTTTTAAAGTCAAAAATATTCAGGCTTCACCTCACCAGGTTTCACATTCCAGGGCCTCTCAGCTGTCACACAGCTTTTGCCATTCTCAGACACTCAAACCCCTGAGTCAGGCCCACAGAACCACAAGGATGAGTATAAAATAAGCAAGTTTTAAAAGGTTCCTAGAATTTATTCCTTTATCAGGTCCCTGTTTTCCAGTACTTCTTAGCAGCTGCTAACAGGTGGATGAAAACATTTCTGGCTTAATTCTCCCCCAGTAGTCTGACTCCAGAAACCCACCTAATGGATTGGGAGCTGGTAGTGCCTGTATTACTGGCTGTCAGCACAGACATTTTCTCTAAAGTACTGAGCCCTAAAACAGCATCCGAACAAAATAAAACTCCTCAGAGGCAGCTTTAAATATTTGATATAAAAAACAGATGCAAACCCTACATTTTCCAAATGATGCTATTTTTTGTATTAATACATAAAAGTGCTAAAAGATTCTTTGCATTTTAGCCTTTTCAGCTTTTCCACAGGGCATGTCCAGGACACACAGAAAAATGAAAGCCCTTTTGGGGAAAAACACTCCCGTATTTTCCATGTTTTCATTTGATTTATGCAAAAACGTGCTCAGCCCATGGAACAAGCCCCTTCTGAATTGTGGTCTAAATGCCCTGGCTCCTTGAGTGCTAGTAAATACCAGGTTATACGTACTTAGAAGTGCCAAATCTTCAGCCACCAGGTTACAGCTGCTCAGTCTTAACACTTGAATCTCCGTTGCAAGCCTTAGTGCTCCCAAAAGCAGCTTTAGGTTCCCACCAACGCACTTATTCCAAGAAAGGTCTAATATCTCCAGTTCAGGAAGGTGAAGGGCAGCCTCAGCTGAAAAGATTAAGACCAGCAACTTCTGCTTACTAAGAGAAAACAACATGGCCTCAACAGACACCTCACCTGCAATTCACCCGTAAATAGGATCCTAACAGGCTGACTACCTGTGCTTAGAATGAATTCTTTTATCCCAATAAAAGTCAGACAAAAGAAAATAAGAAGGGTCTGCCTATAGAATCTATGAGGACTCTAAGGAGAGGTTTTTTTGTCTTTCTGTTAACGTTATTGCCTTGCCCTTGTTGCACTGAATTAATTTAATCTAACAGCTTGCTTTTAAAGCATTTTATATCAATTTAAAAACAGCAAGATTTTTGCTGTGAACTCACTATTTAAGGTGGAAAGCTCTCTATTTTTGACAGCTCTGATTTCCATGGTGTCACTCTTACATAATTGTAGTGATATAAATATAGTACTCTTTCTGCAAGGACCTCTGACCAGCTTAGCTTGCTACTGCTTCTGCTGGAGGCAGTCAAGTCTTACTCCAGGTTTAATGTCACTGCAAACAATACAAAATACAAGTGCACAAGACACTAACTGAGAGATCCCTCTGTGCTAAGATTTCATGTGCCATATGGAACACCTATCAAAGGCCACTAATCCACAGAGATTTGCAATAAGGAGGCAAAGGAGGCTGAATTTACGTGTCCTGTGTTAGATTGGACTTTTCTTCACGGCTGTGCAAGATCTGTTCCACCACTGCAGTCATTTCCTCCATTGCCCCGTGCTGAACTCTACCCCAGAAAGTTTCTACTGAAATTTTCACCTGCAGTGAGGTGAAAAACCCTCAGTCAAAACTTTACCTCAGTGAGTGAAGTGTTACATCCAGACTATGATTACAGCATAACATAAAACCATGTTTTTCTCTTTTTTCCCCCCAATTAGGGAGTATCTAAAAGCTCACAATCAGACAAAGGACTAAGAGAACTTCATCCCCTCAGGTGTAGTAGGGGAAGTCCTACAATTCTCTTCCCTTGAAACCTGGTCCTACAAAGCACTGATTTCATCACAGGCTTTTCCACTGGGGACCTGAGGTATAATGTAACCATGATCCTTGGAGTTCAGCCAAAGGAGAAGGGAATGCTTTGTCCTACAGGGATACACAGAGAACAGGCACACTTTAAAGAGACACTCCTACCTAGAGATGAAAGGGACTCTTCACCTAAGCCACAATTGCTGATGGTCACAGATCTCAGCTTCGGTAAAAATCTGAGCCTGCCCAGAAGAGGATCAGATGAGAGTCCTACATTTTTATTCGAGGATAAATTCAGGTCTTGAAGACTGGAGAGTAAAGGTATCACCTGGGCTATGAAAACATGAAATATTTATTAGACAGTCACTGATCCATAACAAATGTGTAGTTGAGTATTTGCCTGACATAATTTCTTTTCTTTATAAATCAATCCAAAAGTCAAGACCAAGTTTTTACACTCAAGTTCACGGTGAGTAATGTTTTAGACCATAAATAGCCTTGTCATTTTCAGTAAAACTGTTTCAGAAATTAAGTCTTCCATGCTGTGTGGAATGTTGCCGGAACATGGCTTCCTGGGAATTTTCTAGGTGAAGCAAGGAATTTCCAAAAGTCTTCATTGCTAACTGAAACATCTTTCTTGTCTTAATGCCATTATTCTCTATTATTCAATAAATTAAAAATAAATCATGATTGATACCACTAATACTGAATATTTCCTAAAGTTTCATCATTGTCATTACATCTTCAAGTTATTTCTTTGCCATGGAAAATAGGATGTGGGCAATATAGGCTTTGAGTCATGGGATTTTTCTGTTGTTGTTTAAGAGTAAAGACAAAGTTATGATAACTGAAAGAGAAAAATAAACTGTCTCACAAACTGATTGCGAAATGCCTTTTTCTTCGTAGTAGTGTTTCTTGGTGCATCAATCCACCCTGGAGAGAGCACATAGCAGCAGCAATGCAAGACCTCCTAAAATACCCTCTACTCAGTGTGCAGCTCTCCAAGGGAGTTTGAGGCAGTTATATTTCCATGCACATACACACCATGGATCTATCCAACTTACACCACTGGGGAACTGTCCCTGGATATTTCCTAAATCACTGATCATCAGAAAAAGCACTGCTTGGTGGCAGTTCCCACATTCCCATTGTGGGCCTGAACCATGGCAGGTTCAGGTCTAGTTCCACATGGGATCAGACACTCTGAGATTTCCTTTGGTTCAGCGAAAAAAACCCCATTCCATATTGATCAAGAAAGCTCTCCCCCACACTGCACTTTCAGAGGTGCCTGATGAAAAAAGTACTGAGATCGGCTCTTCTGCCAGGCAGAATCTTTTATGTCTTTGAGATATTTTCAGAAGGCAAAACTGAGATCCTTAATGGATTTCCTCAACACATCCTTACACAAAACGGTCATGTCCTCTTCTGTGACACAGCACTGGTGAAGATCAAGGACTTCCAGATTTTTCAAGCCGGCCAAATGAGCTGCTGAGTCTTTAAAGCCACCACCGATCTCTCTGTTGCATGAGATGTCTAATTTCCTTAGCTCTGCAAGGTGCTGTAAAGCAGTGTCTGAAATGGAAAAGGCAACAAGCTGGTCACTGGCTGCCACAAGAGCCCAGGTCAGGGCTTTGGCATCTATTTACTTCAACGTCAAAGTTTGCCCAAGGTATTGCAGGCAAAGCTCCTGGGCTAAGCTTCAGTGTATAATCACAGCAGACACACAGTAATACAGCAAAGCCTCCCTGACCATGCAGGTCCATTCTTCTCTGGGAGAGCAGGTGAAGGTGAGGCCAGCTCATCCCCCAGATCCAGTCAATCCTCAGCCTGTTGCACAAATTACCGCTGGATGTGCTAATTAATGCCAGTTGTTTTGCCACATCCACTAGGGAGAGACACAGATAACAAGCCCATTTCATGTGGCTCCACTGGGCACTCTTTAAGTGATGATGGTAAATTTGGATTTCCTTTAGAAAGTAGGATTAGCTTGTTAAAAGTTAGCTGGCCTGTTTATGTTGTCCTAGTCTATGTTCTGTCTGGGGAAAGAGGAAGCACATCCAGGGAGCCACAGCCCTGAGATCTGTCTCAGATAAATGATGTGAAAGGTGACTCTCCCCACTGACTTTCACAAGCTCAGGGCAGATAAATTCGACTCCTGCTGAAAGGCCCTGTAGTCTTTTATCAATCCTCAAACAGCAAATAATGATTGCCCATTAATACTGCCAAACCATCAGCAAAATCCCACCTCATTGCCTTTCTTAAATGGTTTTCAGATGTACAATTTATTCGGAATGAAAGTCTTCGGAACATAAAGTCTAACCTAAGCCCTGGAGGCTGTCTTGCTTTAATCCACACATGTGCAAGTTTAACTCTTTCAAGCCTGGCACATTTTTCAGATCCTGAGCAATAACCTTCATGCTGCAGCCAATGTTTTTGTTGATAGAGAGATCTAATACTTCGAGGTTTGGGATCACATTTAGAATTTCAGCTGGGGGAAAAAAAAAAGAAAAGAAAACTAGAATGGGTAATTGTCTGTAGTACATACAGATGAACTCTAGAAAAATACAGCACCATGATAAACAGGAAGAGGTGGCCTGGGTTTGCCTGTAAGTGTGGTTTAGACTTGCTAAATTCCTGTTCTACCTAAACAACACAGTAAAATAAAGATTGGATAGGAATCAAGAAAATCTGTGAAAAACATTTATAAAAATACAAGTGAAAAAATACAAGGACTGTTAGAAAAATACAGGGCAATAAAAAGCAGAAATACAAAGAGAAAGAAAATTTTCTAATGAAAATAAATAGGAACGTGTGTTACATATGGGGCTCCTCCTACAGTGGAGACGAGAGCCAGGGGGCTTCTCTTTACTGAGCAAACACCTTTTAAAACACACAATGAGATAAAAAGGACCACACAGGATTAAGCTGCCATGGTGAGAGGACAGAAGGGAAGTGTGGTCAGTGGTTGTCAACTCAGCCTAAATTCCCAATCCTCAGACCTTTCCAATCCCATGGCCAACTACATATTCAGCTGCTTAATTTTAAGCAATCAGTGGTGGAAATTCTGGCACATGTTTTTTGCTCAAGGTCTCAAAGAATCCAGAAACCCTGGACCACTGAGGCAGCCAGACTGTGGTTTAGATCTTCTCAACCCTCCCTCATATGATTAGAGAGAACAATTTTCTTCTTTGGAAGAAAGTGCATTAAATCCCCACATCATAAATACTGTTATAATGCAGAACTTGAAATAAATTAACTTTTCACTAATACTGAGCTCAACACAACCATCATCTAAGTCAAACAAGTTCCATTTTTGTGAAGCCAGTCTCAGTCCAGCTCAGTGGACACACATACCAAGGGATTCTCCATCCTTTGCCGTCAGGTTACAGTCTGTAATTTTCAGACATTTTAATTTGCATCCTTCCTGGAGTTTTTTTGTCAGCAGTGATAGCTTTCCACCTATGTTACTGTTCCACGATAAATCCAGTTCTTCAAGCTGAGAAACAATTTCAAATGCCTCTCCTGTAATGGAAGTCTAGGATGATTCATTCTGTGTATCAATTTCAGTGCAAACAAAAATACAGGTTTGGAATATATTAAAGAGGAAGGTTAGCTGCTTAATACTCAATTTACTTTATATTGAATGTCTTGCCAGGAAAACTGTTAAATAAATGAATTATTGCTTCTGCAGCAGTGTTGTATAAAATCTCACATTGTCTAAGGAGCAATATAGATCACAATATTGTGCAATATTGTCACAGGGCAGACAAACCTGAAATTTATTCGGGTTCCCAAACCCTCATCAGGCTGTTTGGCCTGTGCCGGGACGAGAAACTCCAGTCTAGAGGGAAATCAATACAAGTGACAAGTCTGAATTTACTGTCATGTAGAGTTCTGCTCTGTTTTGTTTGGCAACTTTCCAACATCCTCTGTACTGTGTCCACAGGTCATTTTGGAGGGAATGAAAGAAGTCCTCTCACAACTATTTCTGAAATGTGAAAGTTTCATTTCTGACAGGAATTTCTGACTCACTTTATAAGAAACCAAGATGAGCTTTGTTTTGACTCAAACTAACTTTCCCATGATTTCAAGGCAGATAGAACTGACTTTTACTACATTCAGAAAAATCAGCCTTTTCCATGCTTGACACACTAGCCAATCTGAACTGTGTTCGGGTTTATTTGAAATACTAACATCCCACTGTAAAATCCAGCTTCCTAGCTTCCTTTGTAGAGGAGGGAGGCAGAGCATATTTGCATAAACTCATTCCCAAGAAAGATCAATTAATCAGACCATATGCAAATGCAATTTCAAAGTGTCATACACAATTTTTTTGATCTAAAGTCCAATAATTGAGAATTGTATTTTAATAGCAACATCCTTTCATAATTAATTTTTCACAAAAGATTTATAATAGAAAAATAATTATTTCTGTAAGTGAATATCTGGGTTTGAGAGGAAAGGACATGTCTTAATTTTTATTTTTGCATTTATTTTAAATTATTGCCTCAGTATTGAATACTGAGCAATGCTACACAGTTGAGAAGTGCAGCATAGCCTGTTTCTGTTTGACATGAGGACTATAGAATTCCAGACACATTTTCCTCCCAGAAGATAAATAAAGGAGTATAACTCCAGGAATTGTTTCCTATCACCTCTCACAGTCAAGCTCTGAGCAATCACATAGAATAGGTTGATATTATGGTTATATTTCAGACATTGATTTCTAAGCAGGATGTGCTGAGTCCACAAGAGGCCACATTTCTGCAGAGAGATGTGGACAAGGTCACACAGCCAGGATTGGCCTAAATACACAAGTTGTTTTCAAAATCACAGGCAAAATCAATGCAAACTGACTGCAGCTATTCCACGTGTCAAGGGCATCACATTTTGACTGGAAATTCAAGTCCTGTGATCAATTTTGTGTCTGTCCCAGCAGAAGCTAAACCGAACTGGGAATGAAACAGCACTGAAGAACCTGGCAGACTAAAGTAATTGTAAAAATAACCAATAAAAATCAAAAGGAAAAAAAATATGGGAAAAGGGTTTGAAAAAGAATGAAACAAATTTGAAAAAATGTTAGAAAATTAAACACAGATTTCACACTCATCAGAAACAAAGCAGTTATTTTCACCAACTTTTGTAGAGATGCTTATTTCCTCCCCAAGAGATAGCATGACTCACTTTTGATCTACCACCATACATGTCATATTATTTCTGAACCTTTCCTGGAAAAGGCTTGGGTATGAATGACATAAACAAACCCCAGCTTTATAACACAGACCCATTTTAGAGCTTACAAAATAAGCAGTAACTTTTATAATTCCTAATTAATGTGTTTGCCCTTCTTTTAAATACAAACCACAGATCCACCCCAGAGAAAACTCCAGGCCCAGAGGTGACTCCATGTCACAGAACCTGAGTGTGTAACACCACCTTTAAAACCTTTACATCTCATGCTTTGCAGAAAGCAGGGTGCAGGCACTCCAAGCAAAGAAGCAGAGGAATAAGCTTCTCCCAGACTTGAAAAACACCAAGTCACAAAGCTCTGAAGCAGCACTTCTGGTTTTAAGTCTCCTCCCAAAAGACCATTGGGGTTCTCATGATGAGCACTCACCTGTCCTGCAGCTCCAAGACCTAAGCTGACCCTATTGTCACTGACTCTGCTTCAAGCCAAAAAAATACTAATCCAAAATGAAAACATTCTTTCCTGCAAATAGGACAGAATTCTGTTCCCTTCTGAATGTGAAGGCTTCACGCCCTGAGGAATGAACTCTGCAGAGCTACCTAAAGGTGTAAGGTCACCCATAAGCCCAAGTTTCTACTGTTTCACAGCAGGAGTTTACTTTGCCCAGCGTGGAAGCAGCAGGAGTAGGATGTAGGAAGAGATGAGATGGATTACATTGCCCCAAGCTGTCTGGAAGTAAATGTAAATGAAATCCTGTACCTAAGGAGATGACATCCTCAGCTGTCAGCCTGCAGCTGTTAAGTCGGAGGACTTTTAACAGGTTCACATGATGAAGATGGACAGTGAGAGCTTTCAAAGCCCCTCCAACACAACCATTCCAGGACAGGCTGATCTCTTCCAGCTCTGGGAGAAATGGCAGTAAAGAAGCTGTAAGGAAAGAATAGAATAAGCTTTTCTGTTTGCATGTTTCTGCACACCTTGGATATCAATACATCTTAATATTGAGATGTTTTCTACAACCAGTACAGAATTATAAAGCCATGACAATTTGTACCTCACTTTTCTTATCTGTATCTTGAGTGTAAGGACATTCATCTGCTTCACTGACCTGGATGATTTTTATATTTATATATATTACATAATTTACATAATTTATAAACTAATATTTCTCAGGGACCGGGGACCATTAGATGAAATGTCAATATGGCCTGTATAAAAGAAAGGGAGAAGAGAAGAGGAGAGGGAACAATTGAACAGGCAAATAAAAATTAAAGGAATATATAAAGGGATTAGTTGAATAAAATGTGCATTTACCCAGCTCTGTTATATCTGCTGCATTTAATGCACAATTATTTAGATCCAGGTTCTTGCTGTTGGGTTTCTTTCCCAGTTTCTCCATGAACTGGTTAAATCTCTGCTCACCAGATGGTGACTCCACTTCAGAAGTGAGATGTGAAAGTCCATCTGAGCAACAAAGAAACAGGGCCCTGGTTACCTCTGCTACTAAACACCACTGTAAATCCTGCCTGAGGCTGCCAGGTGATGACTTTAGGAAATGAATCAAATCTGTCAATAAACCAGACTCTATTTTTCATCAATGTGGACAACAACTCGACTGATAAGATCACTATAGATCAAATCAGTACAAAGGTCCTGCTGCATTTTCATACAACATCTGTGTAAGGCAGTTTCTGCTTTTCTGGGCTTTGCAAAGCAAAAAATTACAGAAAATAGCAATCCCACTCTCAGTAGCTGCCCTCTTATTGTTTCCCCAAACTGACCCAAGCCGCTTAGGACAAAAGGTGGGGTTCTAAGCCTCACCTTCCAGCTCCTTTTGAAAAACAGTTCCATTTTCTTTGGAGTGGATGTAAAGAGTATTCTTGTGTGTGCGAAATAACATACATGATGGATTCCCATTCCCTTCCCCTCCCCCTGCCCAGTGTCCTGTGATAGGAAACATCTGCTCCTGTTGTCTTCAGACTGCTTTAGCAGGACAGAGACCCATCTTAAATACAACAAGCCAAGCTACTGCTCAAAGCCTGGCTCTGAAACCAAATAAGCTCTGCAACCAATGAGCTGACTTCAGCACTGACTCTCACGTTGCAGACCAAGAGAGAAGTCACCCAAAAGCTTTATCCTTCCTCAGCAACATGGATCTAACTCCTTGCTTGGCATCTATCAAATCAGAAAACATGCTTGATAATGTTCCAATCAGAAGTAAATCCTGGCTAGAGGATAAACTGTAGGCAGCAAATACAGGATTTTGGTTAGCAAAAAACCAGCTGATTTTCTATGAAATTAAAATAATTACACATATTGTACCAGCATTACCTTCTACAGAGAGATCTTGCTTTTCACTCTGATCATCAGCTCCAGCATTGCTTATTTCTGTTTCTTCAACTTCCCTTCTGTCCTTGCCTTCAGATTTCCCGAAGTCAAAGCCCTTGAAGAATTGTTTGATGGCTGAAGGCTGCTCTTGCCTTTTTTCAGGAGCACACCTCTTTCCTTGGAACTGTTTTATAACAAAGTCAAATGGGGAACTCTTTGGGTTGTCCTCTTCATGCCTATCCTGGCAGTTCTGGTCATCTTTCGGGGGATCAGCAGACAGAATTAGATTTAGTAACGTTTACTCTTGCTTACCTTTTTTCAGATGCACTAAGAATTTGCCACCATTGCCTCCCAACCATATCATAGCCATGATACAAGTGTTCAAGAGCAGAGCACTTATAATTACAAAAAGCTGAAGCACCGTTTAAAGTCTGGCTCTTAATGTGTTGTCACAGCTGTATTTCTTAGAAATACAAAAATGATACAAACCAATGGACCTCCATGTACACGCAATTACTGAGCTGTAGAGCAATCCTGCTTTTTCTGGTTGTGATTTCCTGCTGTAGAGAGGTATTATTTTAAACAAAGAACATACCTGTCTTTTCCATGAGTACACCTGAGGATCCCTTTCACGCTTTTCAGTTTTTACAGCACTTTCAGGGCTTGTGGGGTGGGTGAGCCATGATATGCAAACAAAACCTCACTCCTTTCCCTAATAGGAAGTTTCCATGTAGTTTTCTCTCACAAGTTTCTCTCTTCATCAGTATGATAGCAGCAGCTCTGCACAAGTGGTTTGTGGACTCTTTCCTGATGTCTCTGTTCCTCTGTTCTCTATCACAAAGTCTGCCGTTCCTGGGGCTGAGAAGTCCATTTAAATGCTCTGATCCTGTCCCAGCTTAGATCACTCTCAAGGCAGAAATCAGGAAGTGGCAGAAAAATCTTCGCTACTGCTCGAAAACCACTGCATGTCCCTGAGACAGCTGTTGTTAGAAGAGGCTGAGTCACCGTAGAGATCAGATTACAAAACTACCTGAAGAAAAGCTGTTTGTTTTCCCACCCCTTTTGTCCATACTGGTCAGCAATAATGTTGGAGGCTGAGCAGAGCCCTGCTGTCAGCAGGATGTCGCACAGCTCAGTAAGAAATAGGGATACCAAGGAGTAGGATACTCCTGATCATTTTAGGGCCACAGGTGACACGAGAGGAGAGGTCACAATCATCTTCTGGGCAACACCATGATACAACATTACAATGCAATCATTGGACACACCTTATATATACCTCAAACTTCAGTACACCTTTTTTTTCTCTGTCTGTCTGCCCTAAAGTCTGATTTCCTCAGTGGTGAACATCACAATTTCTGTCCTAACCATACTCATGGCCATTTGTGCTGAACCTCTTTAGCCTTGATAACCTTTTTCAGTCTATGAGGTCTTCCCTTTTGTAGGCTAAACCAGCCAAACCCTTCTCGTCTCCCCTCACGTGGCAAACTCTCCATTTCCCTTATCATTTCCTGCTCACCTTTGTCTGCACCTGGTGCAATATAATTTATACTTCCTTAGATACAAGGGAGCATCCACAGATATGTATACACTAAAGACATATGCAAATTGGAGTGATTTTGGTGGGGAACGATAAACCTGGTAAACAAAACCAGCAATTCCTTTGCAAGCAGGTGAGCAGACACCAGCCTGAGCACAGGCTTGGCTCAGTGTGAAAACAGACAAAGGATTCGGACAGGGTGGAATGAGGCACAAAGTGATGCAAGGAGTCAACAGGGTAAGATGCGGAGAAGAAAAACTCAAAGTGAACATCAGGAAAATCCTCGTGCCCGTTGGAGTTACCGTGCTGGCAAACATTTACAGCAGCTAGAAACGCACGAAACCACTGGGATCAACCATCTTTCTCTGTAGGAAAGGAGGGCACACTTCTGTTCCCAAACAGAAAGGATCTTCAAGCTGGCTTTAGGGTTTTCTGACACCAGGAGTGGGTGTCCTGCCCCAGTTTCTGGAATTAGCATCTCACTACAGACCTGTATCCACATCAGGAATTTGTGCTAAATCATTTCATGTGTCCAGGCATCTCAGCTGTGCAGATGATGGAAAATCCCAGCATTTCTGTTCATAAAGAACTGAATTTGACAGTTCTTCGCTCGTGTTTAACAACAGAGTGACCAGGAATGAAGCAGAGACCAAGCAACCCATGTTTGTGAACATGTCCCAGACTCTCCTGGCCCAAGACTTCTCAATGCCCACTGCAGTTCCATGAGAACGTGGAACGGGAATATTTGATAATCTCTGTCCTGTGAAACTGGGAAAATACTTAAGCATGTTAAGCACCAATTACAGTGGTTAACACTGGGCTAACTCACGTGCTCTGACATCAGTATTTCAGGTGATGTGCTGCCAATTCAGCAGTTCTTTCACCACTTGAGGCTGTTGAATGACAGTGACAATACCCCAGAGAACCATGACAACATCCCTGTAATCTGGTGAGAAGGGAAACACAGTGACCTGGCCTCCTCTTCCTAAAAAGCAAATCTTTACCTTTTTTCACATCAGCTATGAGGGAAGAGGTGACAACAGGGTTATCTCCCTAAAAAAGCAGGATAACGAAAGTGAGGTGGCTGCACTGGGCTGAAAACAGGAGCAGCACTCTGCAACAGGCCCAGGCTGTGCTGTGAACATTCGATATCTCACACCAGCCAGGCCCAGCCATGCCCCGTTAGCTGCTCTGTCCATCTCCTCCCTGCCACACTTCTGAGCAGGTGTCCTGCTCCTGCCTGGCAGAGCCCTGTGCCTGCTTCCTGCAGCACATCATGGACAGCACGGGGCAGGCTTAGCTTTTGGATTTTAAAAATAATAGACACCTTCCCCTTTCTATCCAGTTAAATGGCCTGTGACCATCTGCCAAGTGCTCAGTGTCACACTTGTTTATATCTACTCTTCCCTCTGTCTAGACTTGGGGCAAGGTTAGGAACAGAACCAATTTTGGAACAAAATAGTTTAAGTTGCATCCCACGCAGCACCCATCGGGGAGAGATTAATGTGGATTTTTGTACTTTGCCTCATTGTGACTCCTTAATCCGGCATATATTCCAAAGAAATAATGCCATTAGAGGATTAGTGCCACAAGTTCATTTGAGAAAAAGGATTTGCAAACACTGAAATCCTATATTCTATGTGCTTAATCACTGAGTATCATTTTGGGGATTTCCTCTCCCTTTAGTAGTGTCTCTTTCAATGAAACCCAAGCACATCAGCAACTCTGTTTTGGATGGCCCTTATTATCCACTAAAGGAAAACAAACCCCCAAGCATCTAGTTAAAATAATACAGAGTCTAAACACACTGGACTAAACCCATCCTTGCTGTCGTACAACCACAGTTATATCAGGGAGGCACTTGGCCCAATATTTATATAGAATGTAATTATTTGGGTTATTTGTCTGCTAGGGAGTTTTGATAATCTGAGTCCTGCAGCACTTAATAACACTGTGACACTTGTTTGCTTCCGTGGCCGTTCCCTTCCCCAGCTTTGCCTCTGCAGGATTCTCTTGCTTGGCCTGACTTGTTGCTGGCTGAGCTGATGAAATGGGGGCAGTTACGTGGGGCAAGAAATTGGTGGGGCTGGAAAAACGTTTATTGCCCTGTGGTTGACTTTGCCAGTTCCAGGTGATGCACTCTTGGGCTGTGCTGACTCAGAACACATGTGCCAGGAGCTGCTGCCAAGGGAGGGTAAAGGAAGAGTGGTCCAGCACCAGGTTTGCTGCCCTCATCTTTCCCAGCCACATGCTTCAAACCACCATCTCCACAGCTCTCCTCATCCTCTCTCTCTTGATCTGTCCCTTCCACTCATCCTCTGACTTTGACCCCTCAGAACTGAGGCAGGAGAATTCAGTCTTGCCCACACAGCTGGGAATCCCTCAGCTGGCACTGATGCTTTGTTGCTTGTGCCAAGCATCTGTGTCACCCACTAATTTAATGTTGGCTTTCTTTATACCCAGGCAATCCACAGAGCAGCAGGGATGGGCTTTAGGGTCAGACAAAATCCTTCAGAAGTAACTGCACACACAATGGGCTGGAAGGACCATTCCCCAAGGAACGCCTGCCTGACCTGAAGGGGCTGCACGCTTGGCAGGACAAGGCCAGGTTCAAAGCCAGGTTGGACAGGGCTTGGAGCAACCTGGGATAGTGGAAGGTGTCCCTGCCCATGGCAGGGGTGGCATTGGATGAGCTTTTAAGTCCCTTTGATACCAAACCACTCTGGGATGCTATGACAATCTTGTAAGGGCATGTGCTGGATGAACTGTGTGCAGGGCTGTGTGACAGCCCCTGTTGTCACTGATTTATTACAGCTGTAAGAATTCCAGCCTTTGCATATTCCAGCATGAGCAACTAAACATGATCTGCAGAATTCTGAAACAATCTTTTTTTCAAAGCCAGAATTCATGTTACCTATTATTAAACAGTAGTGACAAGTAGATTTTTCCAACTAAGTCATATTGAATATGCATTTTGAATTCCATAAAAAACAGGACTTATAGATCTATTGCAGCAAATGTATATTTATACACACGATGCAGATACTTTTAACACTCAGATATCAAGTTACTCTTTTTTAAATGGAGCTACACAAATGCAAACTTAACTTGCAGTCTCTATTACAATATACTAGACTGACAGAGAAGATTTTCAGTCTGGAAAATTCTTTTTGGTTGAACTTCTGCCAGGATTAATCCCCTTTCAGTTAATCATTTACATGAATGGGCAATCTGCAGAGTTCATGCAAGGCCTGCAAACTATATTAATTACTAGAAACCTAATTACAAATCAACAGAATCACAGGATCAGTGTTACCTCCATACGGTACCATCTGGTACAATGGGGCTGGAAAGTTCAGCAAAACTCCCCATTGCATTCTGTGGAACCTCAACCTGAGCGTGTGTTGCCAGAGAGAGCAAGTTTATGCAGGTATAGGAGCTGGTTATAAAGCATTTTTAGGGTCATCCTAAATGACAGCATCCAAGCCCTGTATTCTAGCTGCTGTTCCAAAAGTTACTTCAAAAAAGAGTATTTATTCAACACTTTTCTTTTTGAATGTGATACCAATGCTGTCATAACTTGCCTTTCCACATCCAAAAATACCCTAAATCCATAGAAAAGGTAATGACAAAAAAATCACTAAACAAGCAAATATGAAAACATGTCTACCATAAAATGCTGTTATTAAAGGTATTATATGTATTGTCATTCACTTCACTAATTATTACTCCAATTTAAAAGTTACATCCAGAAATTCCATAAATGACAGGAACATGGCACAGTGCAGCTTCCATTAAAATGTAAGGTCACCAATACATTTGCTCTTTCAGCAAATGGCCAGTTTGAAAATTTTGACCAAAACCTGTCAGTCTTGTTTTACACCATGTTAGCCAAACAAAAATTCAGGTCTTTGAAACCTTGACTTGTATGGGTTTAAATCCAGATCTTCTAAACCATTTTGATTCAAGCCCACATAAAACGCAGTGTTCTTTCCACAAACAATGTTTGGTCAATTGAATTTTGAAAGGAATTCAAAGCAATTTTCAAGACTTAGCCATATTTCATCCCTGAAGTTCACTCATTGGCTTTTGGAATTGAGATCAGCCACGCTAAGCACAATTCAGTAGCTTGAGTTTTGCTCAAAGTTCTCCCAGATTGATTCTGAGATTTCCATCAGGAATGACACAGCTGTGCAATCCACCTAGTCTCTCCAAATTCTCTCAAGAATTGTAGTAAATGCAAAGCTTTTCCACTAACAACCAATTGTGTTGCAACCTCTTCCCTTTGCTGACCTTGTCAGTGTGAATTTAGTACAGGAGAACACCAAAGTTGGGCACTTTTTAGTGTCTTGCATCTCAGGAAGGAGCAAAAGCACGTACCCTGCAACCAAGGGATTGGGAAAAAAAATTAACTCCCGAGGAGTGTTTCAGCTTGAAGGACATTCTGCATAGCCAGTCCATTACAGTGATTTTCACACACAGGTTTGCCTGTTCCCTTCTCTGGTTGTTTTTCAATTTCTTGTGGACCAAGTCCCCATTTCTAAGCTAGTGTATCACTGTAACGTCTGGTGTTTGTTTCTGATTCCAGGATTCTAGGACACAGCTTGTGTTCAAGTTCATTATTGAACTAGTCCCAGACCTAAACCACCCATCATACCACCCCCTCTTTACTTTGCTTGTGGCAACTGTTCTCTTCTAGATTAGACCTTTCTGGGGGAAACATGAAAGGAAGTGAGGTTTAGCTAAAGAATCTGATACATCTTAACACAGATTTCATGTTGGAAAAAGACAGGCTGACCTGTGATATGTAAGCCATTTATCAAGTTCTGTATCAGTTCATTTCATGATACGTTTCCATTAAAGTGGAGATCAGTAGATTTTTATCTTGCTCCAGTAAACTTGATAAGAAGAAACAGAGATTATCACTCCTTCACAGATTCCTCACTTACGACAGACAGTGTTTAGAAACAATGGATTAAAACCTGCTTAGGCTCTAGTTCAGCAGGTTCTCTACTTCTACAAATCCATTCCAGCGCTGCATTTTGGTAACCAACACAATTCTTGAACTGGCAATGAAATTGTCTAATATAATTTTTACTTTCCATTTTTGAAGACCATAAATCCCATCAGCTGAGCTATATCTGCCATTGATTTTGTCAAAAGAGAGCAAAGAAAGTTCTGACCCAAATCAGTGCTGATAAAACATTTAGTGACAATGGTAAGACTGTGTCTACCTTAGTGCATGGAGCTGATTGCACACTGATAACCTATCCTGGTACTTCAGGAATTGCGAAAGATGCAAAGCAGTTGACGTTTCTTTTGAAACTACTTGAGAGAATCTCCTTGTTCTTAATTCAGCTTTAGAATAGCACCCAAACTGCCCAAAACTCATCATGAATTTCTTCTATTCATAACTAATTTCCTACATGCCTCTCTCTCCCTCCTTTGGTGCTTTGCCATTTTTCCTAAGGTGAAGACAACTAGCAGGAACAGGAATGCTGAGGGACACACAGACCAATGTGTGATACAGAAGTGCACTCACTCCTGCCTGATGCCTGCAGCATCCAGTCAGGAACAACTTGCTCTTCTCTGGAGAGGGACCACTGAAGCATCTTTATGAACTGTGTTTGTCACAGTTCACTACAGCACACAGCAATCCTGCTTCTGCGCCAGAAACCAAGGGCTACGTGCCAGAGACCTTGCAAAGCAACATCTCTCCAAACTTCCCCCATTAGGTAAAACAGGAAAAAATAAATATATAACCTTATTATATTGCTGAGTTTGTTTCTACCTAAGGAAGAAATTTTTCTTGGTAATGAATTTTTTGTGGTTTTCTTGAACGTGATTCACACAGACTAAAATATCTGATGAGAAATGGATGCTGATGCAAGGTTTTACTTTTATTTATTTGGACAACTCCATATCTTGGACAGCATTTGCTCCAGCCTCACCCAGACAATCTTGAAAAAAATCCCAGTCGAGGAACTTTTTTCAAGACTGTATCTACTCATTACATTTCAAATCACAGGTTTCTGTAGGCAGCTACAGAGTGAATGGACTGAACTGAACATAAGGTGAAAATTATCTTTAAGCCTAGAATGCTCCTTTGCTTCCTTGTCTGCCTGCACACGCAAAGATTTGGATAACCACATGAAAATTCTTTTCAGTTTATTTGAACTGCTCTCTAAGAATTTAATTTTTTTAAAGAAGGATCTAAAATTATTTTTAAAACCCAGCAGTGGATTTTAAAGCAATATTTCTGGGTGTGATTTTCTTTTGTATAAAGAAGGTGCAGGCAGCAAAAAAATAGCCATTATGGGATTTACAACAAAAATATTTAGAGTCACAGTCACTTAAAAAAATTAAAATAATCCCACATTAAAACCTATTTTTTTTGTGTTTTAAAAAATAATTTGTTTTCTGTGAGACTGAGAAGTATAGCAGTATTACACCCCTTTGCTAATGATAACGCTTCCCTGAGAGTGATTTTTGATAGGAATGAGCCCATTTGCCCCAGGTTTAGGCACTGTGTTAGTGTTTGAGAGAGAACAAGGGGCAATTTTTTGTTGTTGCAGCAAGCACCTGATGAATTTTAGGCAGGTGATTAAGTATTAACAAACATCAAGCCTGACATCCCATCAGCTGACACAGATATTGGAAGAAACTAAGCACTCCCTGACATTTCCAAACTCGCCATTTCTAGGCATTGGTTCTGAGAGCCAACTCGTGGCCAGTGAGAATTAAAGAGTAAATTGCCGGCTTGAGCAGTATAACCAACTGATCCCTGTGTTAGCCTCACAATATGCTTAACAGGATTTCCACCTTGCAGCTCCCCCCAATCCCATTGGATACACAGCTCTGGGATATCACACTTCTGGGATAACTGCTTGCCAAGCCAGAATTGCACCCTTCCTGAAAATCAGTATAAATAGGTAACACGACAGCAAAGAGCCAAGCAGTTGCAAACCTTCTCTTGTATTTCTTGTTGGAACAGGAAGATTTTAAGTGAATGCATCAAGCATCTTAAAAGCTAACAACGGCTTAGCAGGTTAAATGTGAAATAGGTTTATCAGCTCAGTGCAGTGCTCTTCATGTAATTATGTTTTTACAGCCTGGTTAGGGGATGGTATTGGAGAAGAGCTTCTGATGTCAGAGTGGGGAGGGCTTAGGAGCAGGGATGAGGGCTAATCAAGACAAGTTCAGTTTGTATTTAAAGTAAAGTCAGCGTTAGTTAAGGCAGTTTTTGACATGTTAATCTTGATGTGTTTTAAAAGCTGCCAAACACATTACTGAGGCAGCCCAGAAGGAAGACTCAAAGACAAGGGACACTCTTGGATGTTCATGGTGGCTTCATTGTACCCAAAACTAAGGTCTGGATGATAGATGTAAGTACACATGAAATAAAAAGTGCTGGTTTTTTAATGTAAATGGTGATGAAACACCGGTTAAGTAATACTAAAAGGTGTGTGATTTTTCAGATTAAATAGGAAAGACTTGTCTCACAGCAGAAATGGAGCAGATCAAAGCAAACTTGTTTGTGGTGACTTTATTTAAGAGCAGCACTTGAGTGCACAGAGTAAAGTTAGGAATAGGCAGGGTGATATAGAAAAAATAAAGTATGTGATTATTCTGATTTCTCAGCAATCTGCTATAAGTATTCTTATGGGTAAATAATTCTGCATATTCAGGTGCAAATGCTGTATTTCTTATGACATAACTTGATCATTTTAGAAATATTTAAAGATCTGTTTCACAGATGGAGGATTTTACTTCAGGAAGGCTTGTCATTGCTAGAAGATTTTGGATTCAGATTGCATTGCTTGTTATATACGCACAAACGTTTCCCTGTCTTGTCTACCCATAACAAAATATTCGTAAAAGCTAAGTGGTTGTTCATATATATATATCTTAATCTTTGTGCTAATTTATCTTTTAAAGTACAACAGAAAAATCTCAATATTTTACAGTTATTTCCTGGTGCAGTGGATTTTCCAAATCAGCGTGCAATCAGAATTAATCAAGGTCATCATCACACAGATATATTTGGCTGCTTTAGTCTGATGTACCTACATTAGATTTACCCAGTGAACATTTTACCTGTGTGTGTACAGCCATCATAACAAACCCCAGTGCTGGCAGCTTTGTGGGACACCGATGTACACAGTGGGATAAAATTTTTTTAAAATAATATCATAATGTAGTGAGGGTTCCTTACATTTTTTTATTATCTGAATATGTGGGCAGAATTAGCTGTGGAACTGAGAAGGGCTTGGGCACTATGACATTGTCTTTGGAGTGAAAAATTTGAGTTCCTTACTTAGAGAACATGTGAATTTCCAGACCTCCACAGTGCACCAGAATATGGAAAGAACAGAGGGAGGCAATCCTACCTCAAGTAATTCTGTCATGGTCTGATCCTTCAAACTGGAGCTGAAAATGTTCAGTGTGAGATGCTGAATTCTGAGCCTGTTCACAGGGCCAGGTGCACAATTTGACACGCTAATCTCACAAGGGGAAAAAGTTTGTATTAAAACCTGTGACTTCATACATGAATTTGGATACTAATAGTGCGTTTAGTATCTGGCATCTGTGACATATATATATTTTAACAGACCTGCAAATATTTTTAAGATGTCTATGTGCTGTATTTTGCTTTGTAATAAAGAAAGATGACCTGAAATGATTAATGTTAGAAATCCACGTCATTTTGATTTACCTTAGTGGTGGAAGACTCATCAAATGTAGGATTTTGGAAAATCCGAGTGATATTGCTTCAGTATTTAATATTCTAACTGAAAAGGGCAGGTACTGAGGATTCAGTACAAATTTTCTAGATTCAAATTCTTAGTCAGCCAGTTAAGTTAGAGAGTTGCTAAATTAAAATAATTTTAAATAGCCTACCTAAAATTCTTTCCTTTTCCCACTACTTGGTTACTTTTGGCACTGGGAGAGTTGTCATTTGCATTAATATTTCATGTAAAAGCGAGACACAAATCCCACTAAAATTCAACTGCATTTCATTTGAAAGTACTAGCCTGGCCCTCCAATGATCAGAAAGCTTTCTGTCCCACAGTTTCCATTTCCAGTACTCAAAAATAAAATAAAAAAGCAACACATTTCTTTTTAATGCTTTAAAAGTAACAATTATCAAAAAGTAAAAAACACAGAGTTTAGCTTCCTTTTAACTGATCTCACTTTTGCCATATTTTGCAATCTCTAGGCTTCTGAAAGAGTTAAAGAAAGAGGATAATGTTTCAAGTGTCATCCCTAATTATGAAATAAATCCACAAGGAAAACAAATGACATCATGCTTTTATCTCTGTGTATATAACTGGTGTAATAGAAAGACCCATCCCTTGTAAACACCTTCTCCCTGCGCCAGGGTGCCAGGATCCAGGGTGGGTGTACAGTGTTCTATGTGTGCATGCACACACTTTCTCCACTGCTTTCATTAGTTCTTGCTTAGTTACTGTACTTAGCTTTTTAACAGGAGTTGTTAAAGCCCTCAGAGTGATCCCAGAGGAGCCTTTGGGTGCTGCCACAAACACAAATAAATATCAGCTGTGTGGTTGTGCAGAGACCAGTCCCGTGGTCACAGCGCCGAGCTGAGCGGGAGAAGCGCTCAGCACAATTCCCACCTCAGCTGCTGACTGTCCTGGATCTCTGTGCCTCCAGTGCCACATCAAACAGGAGGAATTCAGCTCCTTTTCCCTCCACCATCTGTCTCTGTCACCTCGTAGGCTTCGCAGGCCCTTGCTGTGTTTGTGCTCAGCACAAGGCATCTCCACCTGTGGGTTTAGCCCATGCCTCAGGCTCACTGCTGCCTCAGTGGCACACAGGAACAAGTCTCCCCTTGCCCACGGCCATTCCAAGGGGCACAAGATGAGCTTCTCTTATGAACCCAGCTTAGCTCCTGAAGGATTGAATTTGCCAACACTAAGCCTTGACTACTTCCTGAGAACAGTGTGTTCGAAAAACAGTGACTTGCTCCTCACAATTTTACCAATCAGCTGGCTCAAGAACAGGGAAACATCCGTGTCTCCAAGTCAGTGTGAAGGCATGCAACACAAACTCTGCTGGCTGACACACACAGTATAAATATAGTTATTTTCCTTTCTTTAGGGAATGTATCGTTCTCAATCCAGTTTTAGGATTACACTCTAATCTCAGTCTCTGAGCAGTCTGTGCCCACGTATCTAGGATTAGAATTTAGCCCCGCAGCCTCTCCAATGGCACCTTACTCCAATTAAGAAGACATATTTCGTGCTCCTGTATGACACAATGTTAGTGTAATTGCTTTTTTCCTTTCCAAACGTTATTTATTTTGCTGACTGTGGATTTTGGAATAATTACAATCTCTAGTTTTATGACTCTTAGCATGTATTCAGAGCAAGAACTCTTGATCCTACAACTAATCACATTAAGAGTATTAATAATATAGGAATATTTATCTATTTTTTAAAACAGCACCTGATTTCTCAAGCAATCAGGTGAGCTTTTTCTAAAAGGGAAGCTAACGGAAATGTAAACGAGATTATATATGCCTTCATTCGTATGTTTCACTCACAAGCATGAATACATGTTCATATTATATGTTTGACTGATTTATCTGACACGAATTTACCTAAGCATTTTAAACAATACTCAGCTTCTTCCAAACAGATTCTGTGGAGCCATTGCTGAAGTACACTAAACATTGACTTTAAAGAATGCTAATTCCATGTGTTTGATGTAAAGAAAAGCAGTATTAGTTAATGAAATCTCAAAGCATTTAACTAAAAAAACAGGTCTTCCAACAAGTCTATATTATATATAAGACTAAACTGTATTTTGCCAATGCAATTGATAACATCAACACCTAGACTGCTATTGACATTTTGAAACTGATAACATCAACACCTAGACTGCTACAGACATTTTGAAACTGTTGCATGATTAGATTTGCAAATGCTTCTGGTTCATGAAGTTCGTGTCTTGCCACTTCTCATCTAATAAATTGAGACAGAATTAGTCCTGGGTGAGTGGTTCTGCCTGCTGCCAAGAAGGGTTTGCTAAGGGTAAGACTCTAAAGGTAGAGATTAACTTGTCTTCATCCCTGTAATGTGCTGTACAGCCAGGATTTGTGCAATAGGATCAGAGCAGAGCCATATATGAATCTAACGCTGGACAGCTGGTGTGTATGAATTTATATGAACCCTGATGCCAGATTTTGAGCTACTCTCAAATCCCAGCTAATAAATGTATCAGAAGTGTACTTTCCCTGTTCCCTCGCAGATCCTCCTCTGCTGATGTGGTTTCTAATATGCAAGTTGTTATGAAAATAGTATGAACCTAAACTACCCTAAATTTGACCTGCAGGTCAGAACCCCAGCTAAGTAACTGAAAAAGGTGTTTTTCCAAATGGAATAACGTGGATTAGTGAGGTTCAGTGCCTCCTCCTGACACAGAGTTACATACAAATCTTTCTGTTAGGTTACTAAGCTATTTATCCCACCTGATCATTTCAATACTTCACTAACAGGAAATTCAGGGAAATAAAGAAGTAATTTAAAACAGATAACACATACATACAAAACATGTCCTTTAAATTGAGTTTGAACCATACTGATATTTTGCCATTCAACTTGGAGAAAGAGATTAGAATTCTGGTGGAAATAACATCTCAACTTTATATCACAAATACCAGAGTTATTTTTGCACATCTGAGAAGAAATCCAAGATAAGTTAGATAGGATTGATTGGCACACCAATGAAAAAAACAGACTGATTGCATGAAGCAACTCCAGTGAAAACCTCATTAAGGAAGCAACCTCTCCTTTTGGCTCATGATGATTCAAAAACTGGGTCAGTGGAAGCAGTAAGCTACAGCTTTAGTGGAAGAAGATACCAAAGAACTTTTAAATCATATTATTCCATTATTTTTTCAGTACTATATCTTTTCCATACTGTATCTTTCTCTTCAAACCAACAGACCACATAGCCTGTCTTTGCAAGGATAAGTTGTTTATCTGATGCACGTTGTCTGAAATGGTGGTCTGTCAATCTTGGTCATCTGGTGGATAATAATAATCAGTAAATATGGATCACTTTGCTGTGGATGCTGCTGTAATCAGTACCCTACAATCAGGGAAAATACCAACATCTAAAAGAAAACCTCATGTTTGAAAGGAAGTTTTAAAGAAAGTTCTCACATAGTTTCTGCTTCAGCTCTGAAAGAAGGCAGTGCGAGACTGCCTGTCAACAGCCACTGTATCATCCTTCACATCCAACAAAAAACCCAGACTTATTTTGGGAACTGCACAAACTACACAGAGAACACCACAGCGATACTGGTGCTACTGGTTCCTAACCACTTACTGCTGCTTGCTTTTGGATAGATGTCTGTCAGAACAGGCAGGGTATATGGGATCCCGCATGAGGGATTTGGGCCAGAACAGATGGCTCTTTTCCCACTAGGTTTTCCATGATTCTATAATTTAAAGTTGCATCATATAATTTTAGTCACCACTGTGATTTCAGGGGGAAGTGTAGAAGTTCTAGGAAGGCCTGCTGAAGAAAGCGTCTTTTACTTGTGTGTCGTTTTCCCACACAGGGACATTCCCCCAGAAAAAAAGCACATTCACAACCGTGATTTAAACAGGAGACTGACACATTCTAGCAGTTCCTAAAAAGCAAAAGTGGCACAACTTGTCAGTTATCTGACAGACAAAAATCTGTCACTATTAAAACTCACTATTAATTTAATTTTTTCCCCCTGATTTACTAGAATAAAAAGGTTAAAACCTCCTGGGTCATTTTTCCATTATGTCTATCTGAACCTCTGATGGTTTCTTTGCACCCTCATATCACAGAACAGTTTGGGCTGGAAGGGACCTTAAGTCCATCTAGCCCAATGCCCCTGGCAATAAGCACTGACATCTTCAGGTAGACCAGGTTTCTCTAGTCAGGTGCACCAGGGAAAAGCCAAAGGCCAAGCTGTAAGAAGGGCAGCATGAAGTTTAAAATTTCAGTTTCTTTTGCAGAGTATTCAATACAGAGTCTTTATCCAAGAAAGGAAAACACCTAAATGGCTACTGAACAATATGGTATGGCAAATACCATCATCCCAGTTACCACCTATTTTTTGAGCTGCTGAAAAGTTTAGTCCAGCACTAAATCGCTTTAGTACTGAGCTTTAAAATGCTTTAGCAGCTCAGAAGCACTTTGGCAGCTCAAATGCTCTTCATGAAGCACCCAGCATCCTAAATCGCTTTAAGTCTAAAGTACCCTAAAAAAAAAGGCAAATGGAAACATGTCCAGCAGCACATGTTCAGATACATATGTCAAGAACAAAGGCCATGGCACTGGTCTGGGATTTGACAGACTTGTCTGCTGCCAGGACAACCCGAATCTTGGCCAACGCATAATCCAACATCTACATTTACAAATGTAAAGCACTTTTTATTTTGGGGAACACCAGTGATTCAGTCAAAGTTCAGCCTCTACTTTCAGTCTAAATGGCTGAAATGACTCACTTGTTTACCTTTTGGAAAACTCATTTTGAGACTAAGTATCTTCACCATACCAAAGAAATGGTAAATTCCTGAGGCACATGAATTGGATTGATATCTATCACTTAAATTATTTTAAACTCATCGATAGGTCAAAGGTAATAAAAGAAGTTATAATGATAAATCTAATTTATAAATGGCTTGGGTAACAAAACACAGGACTTGGGTTTTATCTCATTTTTGGATAATGAACAGGGCTTCTGTCTTAGCATTTCCCTCGCTGTTACCTCTACCAAATGCTGGTTGAACTCCTGGAGCTGTAACTCTCTATCTACAGGATGAGAACACTTCAGCATTACATTTCACTTCTTTCAGAAGACAGAAAGAATCCATTTCATCAGAGCTAAATGGGGATGGAAATTCAACTCCTTACTCAAAAAAATTTTTAAAATCTAATAATTTGCTGTGCAAGTCTAGTGTGAGATGAATGTACAGATGCTCCTACTGCTGCCTCTGGAGCCAGCCTGCTCCCTCTGCCAATTCCTCAACTCAGAGCATTCCATACAGGATAGCTTTTTAACATCCAGGCTCTGGGTTACAGGACTTGCCTCCTTTATAATTATTAATTATATCTATATTAATTGTATATATTAATTATATATATTAATTTATGCTTACTCTGAGTCTTACTGGTTTTATCACTCTTTTCATCGCTACAAAACATGTTCTACCTTTTTTACTTCATTTGGCAGCCTTAAGGGGCTGATGTCATTTGGAACAGATAATTTCTACCATTTTTTTTCCATCTGCTTCACTTAGTTTACAGTAGACAGGGCTCCAAACTATTACAATTCTGAAATTAAACCAAAGATACCTGTCTTCCTAAGTATGAGCACATTACTGCTCTCAGAGCTGCTGTGGCACACCAGAGGCCTAAAGGCAAAGGCTTGGACTTAATTACATCCTTTTGAGCAGGTACTCTTTTCCAGAATCCTGATTTTCCTTGCATAGTAAGATCCAAGAATATTGAACAAATCAGTGTACACAAGGGCAACATTTGCATTGTCCTGAAAACTGGAAGTTTCTATATGGAAAACACTACAACCCACGAGCACTGAAGGGTACGGCTGTCACTGGCAGGACCACCTGCTTATCTGAGAAACAACCTGCATAACCTGCTCTGTTTCTCGTTGTTGAATGCCTTATTCCTCTCTTTAGTGCTGCTGCTCCAGTTCTTTACATCAGCAAAGTTGTTGCTGTCTCCCTGCAGCATGACTGCCCGGGAGCACATGAGGAAGATGTCCATCCTGGGGGAACAGGGAACACTGGAGGAAAAGCACCTGTACCGACTGGCGGGCGGCATGGCAGCAGGAGGTGAGCAGCAAGGAACCCAACTGCACACGTAGTTGTAGGATTGCTGATACCTGCACAAGCTGCAAGAAAGAGCCAGCAGCAGGTTTGATGTCTTGAAAAGGTGTTTCAAATTTATCTTAGGAGTAACTGCAGAAACACTTCTTTTAAAGTCATTAAAAGTTAACACAGAGGGCTCTTGGAATTCAGTGCTTGATTAAGAGATGCTGAGCATGTGGAAGACGAGTAAACATCACACAAGAACTCGGAACAAAAGCCGCAGCTGGACATTATGATGTTCTGGCTCACCATTGTAGGCCCTTTTTTCTAGAGATGCTTTTTCATGACAATGTAGGTTCCACCTAGTATGATTTTTCTAAACATTAAACAGCATTAGAAATGAAAACCCTCTCAAGCAGAGAACTTAACACGCGTGACTATTTTCTTCTGTTTCGTAGTGTTACATGAATTATTATTCATTACAATTTGTCCTTTGGTACACTTGACTGAGCACATCCTGTTTATTTTTACTGCAGTTCGATTGCATGAATCTATGTTATTTAAACGAAGTAGTTCAGGTGGCAGTGAAAACATGTTTTTAATTGCTGCTCTTAAAAAAAAAAAAAAAAAAAAAGGTGTGACTTGCACTTGAGGAAACAAAACAAAACTTTTTTTTTTTCTGGTAAAGCTATACTGCAGCCAGAACCACTTCCTAACTTACCCCACTGACAGCAGAACTGTGTGTGCTTTGTGTCAGAACTGCGGCAGCGGCAGGAGATGCTAATGAGGAACCAGCTGATGGCAGTAAACCCACAGCTGATGGGGCCGGGCCAGCAGAGGATGCAGGCGATCCCCGCGCAGTTTGAGCCGCGACTGGTCGACAGGTACCGGGCACTATTTCTCTGTACCAGCACCGCAGTTAATCATGACTCTGTGTGTGTGTACTGTCCCTGAGGCCGTAAAGACCTTTGGTTATTCTTAACTAAACAATACCCTCCGCATATCTGAATGTATTTTTTTTTTCCTCTCAGAGATCTGCTACCTTCAACTGAAATGATGGCCTCAGCTGACCCCAGACAAATCCACATAGCATCGCATCTGGGACCCACAGTCCCACAGCACCCGAACATGCCAAACCTATTGTCCAACCGTGTCTACCCAGGCCCAGGTAACAAAGCACCCCCTGCATCCTGAGAAGTGGGAGCACGTGGATCAGAAAACAAACTGCACCCGCTAGTTTTCCATAGGTTTCTTGGTAGTGTCAACAACAGTTAATTTTATTCAGAAAAAGTCTCACTAAAAGGAGGCAGCCTGCTCACCAGAGATTCTAAACTGTGCCAGTTTAGGTCTACGCATGTCCATTCTAGTTTTTGTTAAATACACTGTTCTCAGAGTCTTTTGCATGTTTTTGTTCCCTCCTTTTCTTTTTGCGTTTTCCAAGCATTTTCACATCCAAACAAAAGGCTATAGCTAAAAAAGAGCTTCTCAGAGTCTTTTGCATGTTTTTGTTCCCTCCTTTTCTTTTTGCATTTTCCAAGCATTTTTACACCAAAACAAAAGGCTATAGCTAAAAAAGAGCTTCTCAACAACACTTTTACACTACATTTTACTCTTGCTCTTATACGAGCATTGGCTGCTTTAGAACTGATCATATTCTCTAATGATAATATCACATGCCACTTAATTCGTGTAGAGCAAATACAAGTTCTTTTTAATAAAAGCTCAAAATTACAGGGCATAGCTCAAAGGGGAAGGCTGGACATCACAACTATGGCATTCACGTCATGCTGCACAAAAATTTACATATTACTTTATACGAAGTGAGCTTAAGATTCTTTCTTTGAGATGAGCGAATGAATTTTCAATGCCACATCAATCTACCAAGAAAAATTTCTGACTTCAGCTTTTTTCCCCCCTTAACATGGATCTCAAATAAGACATTCCCTCAAGAGGAAATATGATTTAAAATTACTCGGCCTCCAGGCTGAAAGCAGTCTTGAAGGAGCAGGTTTGCTTTGCTCAACTGATGGCTATAATTTCTGAGCAGTTATATGTACTTCAAAGGCATAAGTCACCAAATAAAACCACCCTGCTGTCTCCTTCCTTTATGGTTAGTGGCAGGTATTCCTAATTACCGATCTGCTCCTGAAAACACTTGATGCTGGACTTCATGTTCCTTCTACATATTCCCACCAAAGCAATGACTACAATTAGGATTTAACTTGTAAATCCTATCACCTTCCTGGTGAAGCCCACAGCTGAAAACTTACTAAGCTTTTTAAAGTGCCTGCATTGCTTTGGGGTTTGTGCATTTGCATGAGGAAACAAGTGAATTTAAAAAAAAATTTTTCCCCTTCCCTTTAAGGATACAGCTTTCTACAACCAGAATCCATGGAAGCTGTGGCCAGAAGACAAGAACTGGTTCAAAAGCAAAATATTGCCAGGTAATCAATAGCAAGCTTTGCTCTGAGATGCATGCCACGATTAAAGCAGCAAAGCGATTGGGATTTTTTTCAAGTCACACAGAGAAGCAGAGGGCCTTTGAGTATCAATTAAGGCCTGAAGCTACTGACTTTCTGCTTGCCCTATTGTGCTTTTATTCTCAAAATGATGTAACAAAACTAAACCCCTTAGCTTGGTTAAGGAAAGAAACAAGCTACAGCCACAACCCTTGAACTGTGGATCCAAACACCCTGAAGTTACAAAAATTCAGAAACAAATTCAAACTTTACAGCTGTGTGATATCATACACAACAGTTTGAGCCTCTGCAGCTGGGCCCTTGGGATGAGCAGCTGTGTCTCCACCCTACCATGGTGGGCAGCTTTCCTAGTTCGACCAAATAGTTGGAATATCAGAGCAACTGTAGAAAGTCCAGTTATTTATACCAGTTTCAGTGTAGTCAGCAGCTGGTTAAGAAACCACCAGAGCCCTCCCTCACAGCCACACCATTTCCATAGAGGAACTCTAACCTCAGCCACTCCTGCACTGGGCTGCAGCACAGTACTCAGTGGTAGTGTCCCTCACACAGTGAGACTAAGAGCAAAGAACAGATAAGTTCTGTGTGTACATCTGAAAAGAATTATGACAGAAGTGTTTTGAGCCTTTCTGTCAGCAAAGCTCGATTACTGAACTCCTCCAAGCACAAGACGTGCATCAGCAATGTGTTTCCTATAGCTCTTGCCGCATGGCAAAAACCCTGAGAAAAACAAGTGAAATAACTAGCAGCAAACATGGCCATCTCATATACCCACAGCCACATCAGAGCTGGTCCTACCTGTTCAGGCTCTTCCCTCAGCCCACCAAACAGCAAAACTCCAACACAAAACAGCTCACCCAAACCTTAAAAACTTTTTACCCCCATTTTTTACCACCCTGGCAATTTCTACTGCTTTCACACAGCTTTCTGCAGCACAGGTCATCTTTAGGGTTGCACTTCCTCCTTTCAGTTTTTCCAGAAGTCAGGTGTTGACAATCTCCTGAACTTGGTGCAGCTGTGCTGCTGAGCACCTGGGCCCAAACCCTTGCTATCCAAGGGACTCTGCCTCATCCCAAAGCTCTGTTTGCTGGTTCTGGCAGGAATGGACTATCTCAGCTGGAGGAGTAGGCAGGAATGTAATGCTTTCTGCTGTTTATCTGCACCTCAAGAGCTGAGTGGGAGTAATGACAATCAGGCAAAATGTACAAGGACATGGTACACAGACAAAACACTTCCTTTGTATCTCTGAGAGCAAAAAATCAATAACTTGGAGGTTGTTTCAAAGACGAAAAGAAGGCAGAGAAAAAGCTCTGAATGATGTGATCAAATAATTCCTCCTCAAAACAAAAATCTGTATAGATAGCTTTTGCCCAAACTGTTTTCCTGACAATTTTACACTCTCCTGAAAGTCAGACTCTCTCTGACCTGTTATGCTCATTGCAGTGTTAAGAAAGCTATCTTGGGGCACTTTAAAGTGCTTTGCTTCACAGGCTCTTTTCCAAAGATGCAGAAATCCCACCGAAAGCTCCTCAAAGCTCCTCTAGGAGCTCTAGCTTTCTATTTGATCACCGGCCTGGCTCCAGAGAAAGCTGATGCCAGCAAAGGTTGGTACAGCAGAGACAAATATTACTACTTGTATTCTCTGTATCCCACTGGTAAGCACTCCTACCTACTATGACAGAAGCAGGAGGCTGGCACAGACTCTGGAGCATTTATCCACATGGAAGGAGATCAGTTGAACACTTCCCACCAGGATCTCACCTTTGCACACCCTCAGAGTCATGCTCAGGTGCCAGGCACTGTGGAGGGTTACTCAAGAGACTTAGCTTTAGCTTACTCTGAATGGATGCTCAGGTTTGATAGATAAAATCATTCTAGTTCTTTATCATATACAATATCACTGGAATTTTGCAGTTTTCAGTACAAATTTCTGACTGACAATGTAAATCAATTATTTTCTTTAGTTTTCAACACTTATGACCCGGGAAACAATTTTCCAAATCCCAAGTGAATATAATCACCATGCCTGGAATGGCAATACACAAATAACACTTTTTTTGTCTGAAGTATTTTCTAGAGCCATCACATGGAAGGTATGCTTTCCCCTTCTTTTAGCTCACTCTACGTATCTGACAGCACATTAAATACAGCCAGGTTTGCCATTCCATCTGCAGTTTGTGCCCTCTCACACACAGCAATGTAGGGGAGAGACAAAACAAGCAGTACTCTTGCCTATTCCTTTATCTGAGTTTCAATCTGCTGCTGAAAAAAAAGGTGATGAAGGAACTGAGCTGCCCTAACTGCTCATGCTCTGTGTGTCTCTTAGAATGGAAATGGAGATGAGTGCTATTTTTCAGCAAAAGGAAATGGAGAAAGCCCATCGGAAAGGACTCCTGGGCCTGGAAGCTCCTTTCCTTTACCACGGGATGCCAGCAAGTCCCATTGCTTTCCGTGGCAGGCACAGACTACCTGAAGGGCACCTTCCCAATGACCTGTATGTTCATCGTACCACCCTGGATGAAATCCATGGCAACACCATGCTCATGGCAACCAGTCCATACCCACCAGTCACCACACTGCAAAGGGAGAGGGGACGCCGCCCAGGGAGAAGAGCTGGAAATCACAAAACTGCCGAGGGCAGTGCCAACGGCACAAAGAACCAGGCAGATGACAAATCTACAGACTCCGCCTCAGCTGCAGTGGATGATGAGAAAGAAGACAAGAAAGAAGTAGAGGTGGAGACACCAAACAAACATGAGCAGAGCAAAAACCAGACTGAGCCATCTGCAGTTGCCAAAAACTGTAAAGAGTTTGAACAAAGCTTGAGAAAAAACTGTGCTACTCATGAAATTCCTACTGAAACCACCAGCTGCAGCAACACAAATGAGAAGGAAGCCAATAGCTCCTGTGCTGCTTTTGATGACAAGTATCTGTACCCTTCTGCCATCCCATTCTCAGCGTTACCATATGGATTTCCAGTGCCCAACAACCCATTGCTACCTTCAGGTTTGTCAGACCTCCAGATTACAGTTGCAGTGGCATGTTGATATAATCTGGTTTTATTGATTTGCTCTCTCAATTATTCCCTCTGTTTTAAGTGAATTTATGGTACAGTAGAGTCCTTGCAACTAAAAGTAGAATTCTAATGCTGCAAACAGTAATATCTATATTCAGTTCCTGTTTTAAAAAGGAATTTCAATTAAAATAAAGAAAATTGCTGAATGAAGTTGTGAGCTAGCCTCTCCCTTCAGCCCATAATTTTTCTATATGTCCTAACTCACAGTAGGCACTATGGACTAGCAAAGGCTTGGATCTGTTCTACTGAAATATTAGTCAAATCAAAGTAACAGTAAAGCCTAAAGAAGAAAAAGCATTGGATAATGTACTCATTAGAGGAGTCCTGCAGCATGATTTATATGTGTAGTGACTGGTAGGTACAGTGCCAGCAGTAAACAAAAGAAGCCACCAAAAAAACCCCCTTCAGAACCAGGTTCTGCTCATTACCTGCTGATTTTGTGTCTAGGACTCCTGTATCTGCCTGTTACTACACCCTGCTGTTAATACATTAGGGTCTGAAAAGGTGTAAAAATTCTCATGATAACAATCATTTCCTCCTGATTTGCCAGTAAAATTCTACTAACATAACTTCTATGTTTCCTCCTCAAAGGAGCTCACGGCCTGATCCTGAATGGAGAAGACATTTCTTCCATCGAAGACATTCGCAAGTGGACAGTTGATGATGTGCACAACTTCATTGTCAGCCTCCCAGGCTGCTCAGATTATGCCCAGGTGATTATAAACATTCACTACATTTTCAGGACTTTAGGACCATCTAGATTTAAACGTCAGCAAACAAATGTAAATGTGGGGCGGTAGCTGGTTGTCCCAAAGTTGCAAATATAATAGTAGTTTTCATTGTGCAGTTAGGAGATAAATACAAAGATAAAACAGTAAAATTATTCTTTCTTCTTTTTATTGTTTATGCCTCAGGGTTAAGCATGAAAAGTGACAATCAAAGTCTATTTTAGCACACTATGATGTGTTTTATCATTTCATCAGATATTTAAAGACCATGCTATTGATGGAGAAACCCTTCCACTGCTAACAGAGGAACATCTCCTGGATACAATGGGATTAAAACTCGGACCAGCATTAAAAATCCGCTCTCAGGTATGATCATTAAATATATGCCAAGATGGTGAGTCACAGAGACATGAAAGAGCCAGAAGCTGATAGGAGGGAATTTTTCCCAATTAAAGCATTTTTTTTTCACTTGTAAGGTAACTGCCATAATATTGGGAGAAAAGAAATTACTCCAGCAAAGTTTGCTTTACTTCTCTGTATATTACCACAGCATGCAGGGTCACACTAAGGAATATGACCATACATTTCTCAGGAACAGACTGTCCCTCGCTGTTTGCAGTTTTCTGCCCTTAATTTCATCCATTAGTATCAACTCTATGTGTGTTTCTGTTGTTGTCTGGTTCTTTCCCTTTTCTCTAACCCCTTGTACTCTCCCACTCTTCTCTCATTCCAACCACCTTCCCCACTCCTGGCTGGCAGTTTGCCTCCCCTCTGTCCCATGGGTGCTGCAGCACTTCAGGAGCAGGAGGATCCTGCTGTCAGGCCCAGCCATCTTAATCTGAGTATTGACAAGCTCCTTCCACAACCTGGGCCTAGAAAAACATGAGAGAGTGAAAATGGAAGATATTTTTTTCACAAGAATCTGATGACCCTTTGAGATGCCTGGGATGTCCATGGCATTGCTGCACCAGAGTCAGGCTTGATGTTTAATGGCTTTAAACAGCAAGAAGTAATTGCTGCAATTGTGCCTTTGTCTTTACAGGTGTCCCGACGTCTGGGCAACGTGTTCTACATGATGAATGTCCCTCTGTCCGTGCCCCTGCCTCCTGCTCCAGGGAAAGCCTCGGAGCAGCCCTCTGACATGGCATCCCCTCTGCACTGCAACAGCAGTGGTGACACACTGGACAGTCCCTGCTCCCAGGACCCAGAAACCTCCCAAGCAGTGGAACAGATTGTTTCAGAAAGCAGGGAAAATCCATGTGACACAGCTGGATCTCAAGCTGACTTCCAGATGATTGCTTTCCAGAAAAGTTGAGCTAAGTCCAGGATACAACGTGTTTTTAATAATACAGGAACCTCTAGTTACAAAAGGGTTTGAGAAGAAGCTACAGCCTGAAACCTCTGTAAGGCTGGGGCTGAAGGAAGTAAGCTGCCAGTGCAGCATGAGGAAGTGTTGTAACTGAAAGGCATTTAAAAATGCAGCTACATGTTAGTGCAATTACTTTCAAGTGCAATTCATTGAAAAGAATACCAGTAGTGTTAACAGGTAAATTGAATTTTTCATTGAAGTTCAGGGTCATCACTGAAAACTATCATCAGAGACTCAGAGTGCACTGTGTGTCTTACAGTGTGTTCCAGTGGGCTGCTGAGAAACCACATGAAAAAGTCACAGCTTCTGAACATAGCTGACTTCTGCTTCTGTTGAATAATATTTATACAGAACATTCATACGGAATTCATTGGGAGAGTATGGAATTGCCTGCAGAATATAGAGAAATATACCCCAGACTCAGCAATTTGAATTAATCCATTGCTACTCCAGAACAAAGCCTTTCTAAGTGCCTGGCAAGGGTATACAGCTTATAAAGATATACAGATTGAACATGAAAATACCATGTGTGACAGCAGTTTTAGTTATTCCAAGGCATTCTTATCACCAGGGCTGGAATTTGCTTTGCATGACTGCAAGATGCGATGAGTCACCAGCCTCTGCCATGAAGGGCAGCCACTGGGACAGTGACATTCCCTGCAGGCAGCAGGCTCAAAGCCACCTGGTTCCTGCCAGCCTCTGCCAGAATGCCCTTCCCATCAGCTCACCTGGACAAGCCATGGAAAGCCCTTCCCTCAGCAGCACGTTCAGTGTTCTTCACTTTGGAAAAGGCCATCAGCTTAGCCTGAAAGCTCCCTTTTCTCTGGGAAAATATGGTTTCCCCTCACTTCTGCTACGGATGAGTCATTATCTCACAGCATATAAGAACAAGAAATAGAGCTTTTAGCTAAGGACAGTTCCCCAACATTTATTGTGATTCCTGTGCGACTTATCCTTGTTCCCTTTTTAGGGGTTTGGTCCTACACTGGTTTTCCACATAGACTTTGGAAGTCAGTACACTTCTACTCTCCTCCTTGCAAGAACTCTTCTTTACTCCAAAGGACACACAAATATCTTTGACAAAATCAAGTTCTGTAAATTGAGGGCTGATAGACTGTGGACCTGCTGTATGTTGCTACTTTAGATTCTCTCCCCTTAGTTTAGTTTGTGTGGCCTCAAGTACTTAAACTCCAAGAAGTATGGAACTGTTTAGAAGGTGAGTGGCCAAACACACGAGGAGGGGAAATATTTCCATATTCTATTATTTTACTTTAGCCAGAGACACATTGTTTTATATCTTTGTTATATTTGTGCACTAGATAATGTGTGATTAGATATTTGCAACAGCAACCTCAGATGTCCATCTTACCATACTGTCCAAACTTTGCAGCCTTTGGAAAAATGGCAAATATCTATGTTCTTTCTAGCATGTGAAACAGTTTCTAACTTATTTTTTGTACAATTGACAATCATGTTGATAGTGTCACTTATCTAATTAAACACAGTTAATGACTTGGTGTTCAAATGGCATCCTACCTCCTCTCTGTGTGAAATATTCGACTCAATCCACACGAGACCTTCTCCACCCTGGAAGAGGAATCTCTGACACTGTTCCAGGGGAGTCAGGCCACGAGATGTCGCTGCAAAGCTACTCGAGGTCACCTGCCGCCCCTCCGAAGGGAAACGCAGCACACCTGAAGTACCGGGGGCGTGTTAAGGGCGACGATATGAAGAAACAGAACTTGTTTTTCTAAAGCAACCGCAGAAAAGCTTGACTTGAAGTCCCATATGCTAGAGAGGGAGGACTGAAATGTGGTTCTGAAGAGTGTGATTATTTTTGTAAATGGGTCAGACATGAACAATGCCAAAAGCTGAGAAAGTTGGGATGCAAAGTTTGCGGTCTTGTATTACTTCTGCAATTTAAAACAAACCCACCAAACATACGATCCTTTGCACATACTGGGCTCTTCTTCCCAAAATGACAAAAGGAATTACTTCATAGCTTCCTGTACTGGGGGGAGATGTGCTGGAGCAGCCAAAACGCAATAAGCCCTGAACGGTAAACAGCTGTGAAATGAAATAGGCAGGAAAGGAATTTACCTAAACAGACATAATAGATTCTATTTCTAATGGAGGAAATACCACTGGTAATGAATGTTTCCTCTCCTACAAACACTTCAGAACAAATGAAAATAAAAGGTAAAAATAATAAAACAGTACGCAGAATCAGTAGCAGACCAATATTTCCAGACTTTGACATGTTTTCAGGAATTGTGTTTATGTGTAAACACTGAGGTCTTACTGATTCTCATGTTCTTTTTTGACATTTATTGTTTATTCCAGCTGCAAAGGGGTCCAGGCAGCCATCACAGGTACCTAAGAAAGCTGGCAGAACTCTGCTTCCTGATGACTTTCTGGTGCCTGTGCCACCACTGCATTCATTTTTTCTGCAATGCAACTAAAATCCCAATGGGATGCAGATGATGTGTTTTAATATGAGTTGCATCATTAGAAATGTTTCATTTAACATCTATTGCTGTCTTAGTCCATAGCAGTGATGCAGTTAATGAAGAAGAAAATGTTTTCTACGAGGTGTTGTAGAAGTTCCTGATTTTGTCTGTACCTACACTAAATGTGTGGGCTCCTAGGGACAGAGACTTCCATTTTTAAAATTTTTTTAATAGTTTAAAGACAAGATTAATAAAAAGGTACAACAAACATATAGCAAAATGGTCCTGTACCATAAATAACAGATTTAGGAAAGTCTTGAAGAGGAAGAAATGTCTTTCCTACAACAACCTGGGTTTCCGGCCCTCATGTAGGCTGCAGATGATGATGATGTGGAAGACAAACTCACATGGACCTAAACAGATAATTGTCTGATCAATTACTCAGGTGAAAAATCTCTAAAAAACGCTATGAACATACCAAAGTCATGCAGAATTCCCATCTGGTCTAAGTCAGGCAGGCACTCTAATCCAGCACACAAACACAAGAACAGACAAGTAGGTCCACAAGGTGATGGTATTTCTAACTGACCCATACGCATGCCACCAGCTACTTTATAAAACTTTATCTTCTAAGACTTTATACAACTGTGAATCTGCCACAAAACAGTTTTCAGAATGTTAAATTATCCTTTGAGTGTGAAACAGAAAAAATAACCCCCTCTGGTTTTTAAAATCACCTGTAGTTTTAAACTCTCTAGAAATTTCTTGTATTTTTGACTTTCCAAACACCCTCATACAAAGTTGATTAGCTGTGCAGTGTTTTGAGTCACCTTCAACATCAGACACTTTTCAGAAAAGCATCCAAAACTAGATATAGCTTTTGTTTTGGTACCTTGCCATGGTAATGTTCTACCTAAGCCCTTTATTATTCACTGGAAAATAACAAGTCTACTTTATGAGGCTGAGTGTTCATAGAATTACAGAATTGTTTGAGTTGAAAGGGACCTTAGAGATCATCCAGTTCCAAACCCCTGTGTTCATCAGAGTTCTGCTGCCTCTGATGGTTGGTTTTGATTAGCTCTTCATGCTATAATAAATAGCTATAGCTTTATTGCTATGGCAATTTCAGTATAATAATACATGTTATATTAAGAGAAAAGCTCACCTCTCCTTTCTCATTTGTTTAGACTTTGGGGGTTTTTTGCAGTTGCCAGGCTCCCTTCTCTCTCTGGGAAGGCTTTGCTCCTCCTATCACCTGTACAGAGATATAAGCAAGCCTTTTTTTATACAGACTTTTCCCCAAAACCTCAGCTGGTTCTTCCACAAAATGTACTGATGTGTTTTTCATTTATGTGTCCATGTACATCCTCACTGACTCCAGCATGGTCTGATTGACAGTGGTCCTTAGAAAAAGCTGATGTGCCACCCCACCTCAGGAGAGACATATCCTTACTCGGGCTCACCAGTTATTGCTTAAATGAAAATATATTCTTACAATGAACAAAGCTGGTATTAGAAATAGGTGCAATTAATTACAGAAGAACCAGAGAAATTAGTTTTTAGTTCAATTAGGATTTTTGTCAGTTATATGTACCAAATAATTCTGGGTTGTGCAGAAATGAAAAGGAACTTGCAAGAGTGGAAGTATTTAAGAACTTTCTTAGTGAAAGATAATTATGGAGATTTGTCTAATAAACCTTTGTTGTTCTGCTAAATTAAAAGCTAAGTGGCTAACTAAATATTTATAAGCTTTTGAGATGGAAGTGACTCAGGATATGTCTACATTGGAATAGGTTTCTGAGTTATGACTCATGTATTTGTGGGTGGATTTTATCTGAACCGTCCTTGACAGTATGTGATGCTGTGCAGCACAAGGCCCATATTCTTTATATTCTGAGCCCATTCAGTGTTGAAGCTGACTGGATAAAAAGGGAGGTCACTCCAGAGCCTGCAGGGTGCTACTATCTGTAAATAATCTAGGAAATGGCTCCTAACAGATTGCTGGAGAATTGTAGTTGTGATAACTCCACATCATTTTATGGATCCAGGATGACTGAACCCAAAGCAATCAGACATAGCACAAAGGCCAATGAATTGACAGGAATAAGTGAATACAAGGGTATAAGAAAATATGTACCACAGAGTTAAACACTACCTAAATCATTGTCCTGCCCCGGGGGCCAAGAGAAGATACCTAAAGCAGAGTATAGGAACAAAGCAATAACAAATTCAGGATAATTCCTCTATTTCCAGGGTCAAACAGACAAACAGAGGTGATATCTATATTTAATAGTAGCTCATGATGCATTATTGCTGACAGCTGGTTTTTGAGCCAAGATTCCAGCATCCATACTGCTGTATTAGATCACACAGCTGGGGTGAAGAAGAGGGAAAAGAAGTTAATGAAATGCTGTTGGTTTGGCTTCAGTTGAAAGAGGAAACCACTCCACTTGTACGCAACATCCTTCTCAACAGTAGATCTGAATCTACTCTAATCACAATGGCAGTTGGCCCTTTAGGGGCTGTGACTTCTCTGCCTGGTTCTGAAATGCTTCTTTTTGCAGCCTGTCACACAGCTGACAGACACTAACCTTAAACACAAGCTATTTGAACCTTCATTTCCACTCCATGGCTTAGTTGGAATTCAGCCACTTGCTTCTCTCCTGCTCTGCCATATCAATCAATGACTGAGAATAAAATTGTTCCATGTGCAACTCAGTCATGATCTGCTCTATGCTCCAGAGTGGTAGGAACTCACCATCCAGTGCCTTACACATTTCCTTGCCCATTTTCCATCCCTCAGTCCTTTCTTAGACATCTGCTTGAAGTAGTGGGTTTGTTCCCTGCGCTGCTCCATGCCCATCTGTCCTGGGAAGAGCTCCTGCAATTAAGCATTTCTCAAAGATGAATTAAAATTTTTGTAGAGAAAAAAAAAGAGAGATTAACCAGATATCCAAGGTGCTTTTCTGGAAGCAAACAGCTTGATGTACTGCAGATAACATACCGTGCCAAAAAACCTGCAAAATGAAGAGCTAAGCATTAAAGATGGGTTTGTGAATCAGCAATAGATTCAAAGAGACAGAGGGCATAGAGGAGTAAGACCTTAAAAGATCCTGAAAGTAGAAGTATGAGGGATGATGACCCATCAAGAGGTGATTGCACCCTTCAGGAGGAGGCCAGAATGCATCTCCCATGGAGCAGGGAGAGTTTCACAGCTGAAGCTCAGCTTGGGCCTGTGCAGGGAGAGCAGAGGGGTCAGAGCTATGCTGTGCCAAACCCCCTACTGCAGCCATCGTGTATTATTAGCAATCTGTAAGTTACAGATGGCTGAAACATCTTCTGCAAGAAAGCCTCCATGTCAGATGTGCTTTTTATGTTACTGTAAGTCAAGCACACGAAATAACTGTTAAAATTATTGCCGACTTAAAGCATGTATTTTTTAATAAATGCAGTCTGCCTACTTTTTACGAGGCATTGTTTTATTGGAACCATAAAAACTTCAATTCCCTCTACCTAGAAGTTCATCTTTTGAATTACACTTTTCTAGTTCACTCACTCTGCAGTCAGTCAGCTTAATTTGTAACTTGTATAGATTTTCTGCCCAGCAACAGCAAAAGGAAAACATTCAACAGAAAAAGATGTCGTACCAGAAAGAGCACAAAACCTGGCATGGAAACTGAGGGGCAAATATGTTGCTGGAAGCGTTTTTAGGTTCTTAATTGCCCAATTTTCAATCTGAGAGGTTCCAAATCATAGGAATGAGAAGGGGCAACAAGAATTGAGGAGACTGGACAAGACAATGCAGCACTGCACATACTTTTCCATCCCAAAGTGTCAGGGTGTGGTTTGGAAACACAGAGCCAGGATAAATTATTATATGCTTTGCTAACTCCAGTGACCTCATAGCACAAGTATGTGGGACAGCCTCTGGCAAAAGGCCTTTCTGCTTTATATAGGTTGCTTTCTGAATCGAATTCTGTAAGTATATGAGGAGGTCTGAGCAATGAGTCTGTTTAAATATGTACCAGCTAACAAAGATGCTGTATTGAGCATCTTTAAGGCCTTACTCCCTATTTCAGTGTATCAAAATTTAACACAGATTTTCACGGTCACAGCTGGAGCGAGGTCAAGGGCTGGTCAAGGACTGAGGGGGGAGAGGGGCTGAGGGGCTCTTTTCAGTGGTGCCCAGTGACAGGACAAGGAGCAATGGACATAAACTAAAACACAAGAAGTTCCACCTCAACATGAGGATTAATTTTTTCACATTGAGGGCGGCACAGCACTGGAACAGACTGTCCAGGGAGTTTGTGGAGTCTCCCTCTGTGGAGACATTCCAAACTCACCTGGACGCGTTCCTGTGTCACCTGCTCTGGGTGACCGTGCCTTGGCAGGGGAGTTGGACTGGGCGATCTCCAGAGCTCCCTTCCGGCTCTAACAGTTCTGTGATTCTGTGACGGGGGGCGGTGAGGAGCTGAGGGGCCGAGGTGTGGTGGTGAGAGCTGAGGGAGGTGGTGAGGGGTTGAGGCGGGATTAGGGCTGGGGGAGGCGCTGAGGCGGGAATGGAGAGAATGAGCGACCGAGGCGGGATGAGGGGCTGAGGCGGGATGAGGCGGATTGAGGGACCGAGTCAGGGCGCTGAGGGGCGGTGATGGACCGAGGCTCTGAGGCGGGATGAGGTGCTGAGGGACCGGGATGGGATGAGGCGTTGAGGGGCGGAGAGGGGACGGTGAGGAACCGAGACGGGTCGGTGAGGGATCGAGGCAAGTCGCTGAGGGGTTGAGTGAGGGAGAGCGGCGGTGAGGGACCGAGGCGGTGGCTGACGCGCTGCGGGACGGGGGGGGCGGTGATGGGCGGAGGCGCTGCGGGCGCGCCCCCTCCCCGCCCTTCCGCCCGCTCCCGCCGCCTCTCGCGAGGCCGCCGCCCCCCCCGCGCGCGTCACCGGCGGAGCGGACGGGGACAACATGGCGGAGCGGCGGCGGCACAGGAAGCGCGTCCAGGTACTCGAGACTCCCCCTTCTCTATCCCTCCCTCCCCGCCCGGCGGCTCCCCCTCCCCGTCCTCAGAGCGGCTTCCCCCGCGGCCTTCCCGCTCGACGCTGTTGAGAGGCGGCGGCTGCGGGCGGCCCGCGATGAGGGAGGAGAGCGCCCCAGTCTCGGGGCACCGGGAGCCCCTCAGGCCGGAGCGGGAGCCCAGGCTGGCAGGTTTTCCTCAGAATTTTCTAGCAAATTGGTAAACGCAGTGAAAACAGAGCGGGGGAGCTCAGGTAGGAGCGTTTCGGGGCTGAGGGGCGGCCTCGGTACATCAGAGGCGCCTCCGCTTCATCCCCGTAGGCTCTGCGCCCTCAGAAGTTCTTCCTCTCTCCATGACCAAAAAATGAGATTTGGAGCTGTTCCCTGTTTTTAATCGCCGTGTTACACTCAGAATCTCCCCCGTTATCAGTGTCGAACAATAGCTTAGAGCGGGTAACACCAAAACACCCGGGAGCTGCACCTTCACCCAGCGTGTCCGGCCCAGGGATCGTAAGCAGAAGACATGGGACAGATGGTAAAAGCATCTTAAAAGCAAATGTGTCCCAACCAGGAAATGATGCGGGAAGGAAAGGAAATTTGTGTCTGGAAAACATAAACAAACAGGCACGCCTAAAAATAGACCTAATCAGCTTTGAGGTCGTGTTAAATTGTAGTGATAATTGTGTGGTGGCACTGAGGGGCAAACTGAGGGCTGCTTCGGTGTTTTCATTTACCTGGGAGTCTGATACGTCAAGGCGCAATTTTTACAGAGAGTTTTACAGAGTTTATAGTGCATGTTTTGGGCGTACTTACAGTATCAGTGACCATAACGCTTGTTACTGTTATGTGTTATCAACATTCAGCCTAAATAGTGTTTGTTTGGGGTTTATTACTGTGCTGTAAGAGCAGATAATATTCACGAGAGAGATCACAGAGCCATTCAACAATGCATGCTTCATATGTCACCCGTCCGCTTGGTTGCCCTCCCTCCTTTCTCATCCGTCCCTTTCCCAGTCCACTTTCCCTTCCCCCAGGAAGATGGAGATGTGCCTGTACTTGTAAAGGTTCCTTTTATTTCCCCTGTAATTCAAATTAGCGAGGCAGGAGAAATGCAAGGAGTAATTAATCAAAATCTTGTTGAACGAGCCCTGTCCATCACAGCATTCAATGAGTTATTGTAAAACATCACAGAATTATTCTCTTTTTAAGATTGTTATAGGTTGTCCCTTTCCAAGGATGACGACAGCTCAATAAAGCAGCAATCAAACCAAATTTAAATGTAATTTAATGTTTGTGTAACACCCAAGGCTGTGTGGTCTTGCAGGCAGTTAAGCACATACTTAATTTCCAGCCTGTTAGCAGTAAAAGTATTTCCCAGATTGTTAGTAATTAAATCAATGTCTGGGTTTTAACACTTAAGGTCGTGGCCTAAATTTGTGATATAATTATGCAAATAAATGTGTATCTTCATAGGTTCCCAGTGTAGGTCAACAACAATGGGAAGACAAGACAGTGAACAAAGAATACTGGTGAATGCCCAAGGGGTGATCTTGATTGGTCAGTGAATAAAACAACTCATTTTTTTTTTGGTAGATGGTTTTGGGTTTCATTTTTCTTAAGCTTTTTGAACTTTACTGGCATATTTGCAGTATGATTATCACGTTTTCAGGCTCATGCTGCAAGTGTCTTCTTTTAAAATGAAGTGTGGGATTTTTATTCGTAGGTGCTTCAAGTGTTTCAGGAGTGTGTACTTAATTTAAGGTGATGTTGGCCCCCTGAAGAGATTATTTATTGTACTGCACGCAAGTCTGACATCTAAATACCCTGCTGTCATTAAACAGAGCTGTATTTCTTGACAGGAGTGAGGTTCTTGGGAGAAGTTGGCATATTTAGCTGTGGAACAGGCTGATGTAATGGAGTTCAATTAGAAAAACCATGGGCACAGAACCTGGGTTTGGAATGAATTTTACAGGATTTTATGCCTGCCATCAAGATTAGAACTGTAGTAGTTAGGTCAGGAAGCTAGACAGGAGAAAAGACTCAAAAAATAGTTCAAAGTTCTGTCTAGCCTACTCCCATTGGAAGCAGTCACAGGAAGGATGTGTTTTATGGAATGCATTTTCATCAAAAGACACGTTGCCCAATGTGTGTTGCATAGCTTAGACTCTTCCTCTGAAAGCTGCAAAAGTTGCAAAAATTTTAACTTCAGAAGTTTGAACAAAAATGTTTTAGAGGTAAAATTCTCTAAGTGTCATTCCTGATGGTAATTTAACTGTAATCAACACAGACATTAATTCAGACATGCAGTAGTGAAAGGAGGCTGGTCTGTTGGATGCAGATTGCTTACCCAGTGGCTCCCACGTGATTCCGATGTCTGAAATCAAGAATGCTTGCTGTGTATAAAGAATTTACTGAAAGAAAAACAACATATGTTGTCTAATGGCTAGTTTAATCTTTTTATTTTAGACAAAATACATCTCAAAAGATGGGAGATGGCTTTGAATGCCTGTTACTCCAGCAACCTGATCAAAGCTATTTCATGTCTTGGAACTGTATTTTTTTCCATACATGTCTTGAAATATTCACTTAACCACAAAATGTTCGGTGTTGGTTCCTTTGACAGGCATTGGGCCGGGTAACACGTGGCACTGTGCTGGCAGCTCTGCAGTTTGGCTGTTAAATAGGCATTACGTTTTCATTACTTTGGCTGCATTCCACATGCACAGTTTTAGTCTGCCCGTGTCAGGTTTTGGGCTGATCTTTGGGTTAGGATTAACAGCACTCGCGTTGCCCCTTGGTGCTGTGTCCTGCACTCCAGAAATGTTAATGCACATAAATACTGCTCCTGAAAACAGAGAAAACAGCTTCTCGGTGGTTTGGGTGTCAATGTCTCACTGCAAATTGATGGCTGAGGTGGCATCAGCGCCATCAATGACAGGTACTTTCCTTGTTGACTTTTTTCCTTTGATTCAAGCTCTGAGATTCTCCTGATGAAGGACATCTACTAATCATTAACTGTTGTAGCCTACAGTTGTGTCCTGTCATGATTTGGGTTCTGCTGCACGGAAAATGCAACAGCTGCATTGCTGCTCCTGTGCTGCAGTTTTGTGTGAATGACTCTGAAAAGGATCTGCAGAAAGGACAAAGCAATGGTTTTCCAGTAACACATACTTTAGTCCAGCTTGTCCATTTGGCTTTATTTTCTGCTATAAATTCTTCTAAAGATGAGTGGGATGATAACAAAGGAGAATGGTTAAATTACATCTTCGAAAGCTGAGTGGTATCAGCTAATAGAGGAGGAAGAAACAAAGATCAAGGGGGCAAAAAAAACGTAGAAAAATGGGAATTAAAAGTAGCAGCCTGAGTTGTCATTAAAACAAGAATCAGTCTTTTGGAAATCTTGAGTTACATTTTTGGAGGTGGGAAGGGAAAAAGTCAAAACAGCTGGCCTGGAAGGGGACTGAAGCTGGCATGTTTTGGCTTCAAAATACTGTACATTGCTCCTTGGATCTGTTTTAGAACCCTGGATGTTTACAGCTTTTGCTCAAAACAATTAGCAATGGTTGAAAAGAAAGAGGGAAGAAAACAGATACTTCTATTTTCATAATATGTACTGCACTGAAAAACATCTGCTGATCTTCTTCTGTAAAGAAAAGGTAATGTTTTGTGGCCAACACATGGCCGTGGTAATCCAGAAGAACTGGTTTCTCCGCATGGCTCTGCCACAGTTTCTTTTAAGAGACCTGGGGCAGTCCTTGTACTGGTCATCAGTGCAGAAGTCGGGCAAGTTTATGTTTGTTAGTCACTGAACAAAATAGAGATGGAGTCCTGAGAGCAAGTCCTAACACCCTGGTGTGTTTGTTTCCCCCCCAGCCCACTCCAATCATGCCAATTTGTGTGCTTTTTCTTTGTCTATGGCACATCCACTCTGAGGTCCTGAAAGTCAACAGGGAAGGGAAAAAGATAATCCTGCAGTTCAGCCCAAGCTGTGATGTGCTCAGCACTTTCAGAGAAGAGAAGAGTAGGCTAATGCAGTTGTAGTGTCTTTATAATGAGGAGAAGTATGTGGAATGGAACCTGGGCTGACAGAGTGTAATTTTTGGCGTAGCCTCTCAGCTTGAAAAACAGGCACCACATGATAAATGTGCTTAAGTTTCTTCTTTTCCTTATCTGAAAACTGTATAAACTATTAGGCTTCAGCAGTCTGCTTTGAGGGATGGTGTTCTGAAAATCTAAGAGCAAAGAAATCAACTAGATACTTGTTTAATTGAAATAAAAGAATTTTGATGACCCCTTTGAAACAGAGGAGCATAAATCCTTGTAATGCATTTGTCTGCACACAGAATAACTTGTCTTGCTAGTGACACTCATCATTTACTCTCTTCTGATTTTCCAGAAGCCCTGTATGTTACCAGGTTGTGGAAGGAAATTGTCCTGTCTTGGGTCATACCTGTCTTCTTGTAACTGTGATGCAAACAGGGAATAAAATGAGTGCAGTTTTCAAACCAGAAATGTGCTCTGCCCTTTTGTCATCCATTAAGTGTTCCAGGAGTCGGAAAACCTGAATAAGTCATGCTTGGGTAGAGCTGAGGGGAAGAAGGAAGCTCATGGGCGCACTGGTTTCAATAGCTCAGTTCAGATGTTATTTGTGATGGGGTCAGGCCCCTCTGGTGCTGCAGTCCCAGCTGGGGGTTGAATTAACTGGGAACTACATCAGTGTATTGAAGTCCAGAAGGCACTGTGGTGTACTTTGATTTGGGAGATAATGGTAAATTTGATCAGGATTTTCCCTTCAGTGGGTCTGGAAGGTCCCTGGGTTTGAAAATCTCAATGTCCTTTTATGAATTCATACAGGGCAGAATTGTGATTGAGAATTATTCTTAAAAATTTAAAATGTCTTTGCATTTCTCGCAAGTCACTAGGCTGAGCACTACTTTTCCTGTCAGTAGGTGGAGTTCTTCTGTCTAGACAAATAAGAAATTTGGTTTGATTTTATTTTTAATGGCCAGAGTTTGTAAGTTACCAGGGATTGTAAATCTCTAAGTTTTACATACTGTCTAGTGACAACATGCATTTTTCAATATACAAAACTAAAGTAGATCTACGAGTCTAAAACAAAATCTGGAGCAGAAGTATTTGGCACTACCCTATTTTTTTATTATTTTATAATAGTTTAATCATAGAATTTTAACGTTCTACAGCATTCTATAAACAGATTACACAAGATGTTTCTTCAATCTTTCTGTCCTTCCTATAAAAGCAAACTTTAAATAGCAGGAAATTTTCATACTCTTCTTAAGACTTGGTTACTTGGTTTAAAGCTTTGTAATTTTTTCAGAATTGTCCCTTGATTTATTTGTATAATCTTTTCCTAAATGTCTAAGGAGGCTTCAGGTGCCTGGGTTTGGGCTATTTTTACAACTGAACACAAAATTTGATTGAACTGCAACTTCTGAAAGTTGTGCCCAGGATAATGAGCTTGCCAGTACTTTGGTTGATTTCATTTGTTTATGGAATATAATACTATTTTCTGTCAGTCATCTATTTTCATATTTTATCAGAAGCCTGGCTCTGCAAACAAAGGGATGAAAATAGGATGAAAAATGGTGATTAAATTGCAGGGGACACTTTCTCAGAATGAGCTCAGTTAAACTGTGGCAGTCTCTCTCACAGGGAAGCTTTTTTTGTTTGGGCTGTTATGAAACTATCTCTCATGGACAAAGCAATAGAGAGAAAGGAGCAATAAAAAAAATCTCCTGGTGCCAGCCCCTGCCTGTATAGTGCATCACATGACCCAGCAGGATCATAAATATTTTAGGAAGAAAGAGAAAAACCACCTTAGCAGAGGAGTTAACACTAATGTGAGTATCTGCAGCTTCTCTGACTGTTATACTGTCTGTGCTGTGAAGAACATTTGCCCTGTGAATTGTTCCAAATTTCATTTGCTGATAGGAATGACTAGAAAAGCAGTGTTTCACACACAGTTGCTGCCTGCAGTCCCCGGTTTCCTGGTGCCTTAGCCCGTGTAGTAATGATGGGACACAGTCACTCGTTTCATTTCAGTGCATTGGAGCTCCTTTTGTTGCTGTTAAATTACTCTGGTACCAAGTTTGGTGGTTTGGTTTGATTTGCAGTTACTGGTACAACTGTACTGTTGTAGAGGACCTGAAACCACAGAACATAAATTATGTGCATCCACACACTGTCAGGGAATAGTTTCCTTATCTGATGTTCGATACGGATTTTTAAAATTTAAAAAGAAAAAAAAAGTATTGAACATGCAGAAAGAGGCAATATCCATTTGAGGACTGTTAGGATCATCTGGCCTAATTTGGGCACATGTTTTTGAAACTAACTGGTGAGTGAGCATATTTCTGCTTTCATATGGAGGATTTAGACTTTTTTAAAGTCTCAGAACTAACAGCTATGGAGTCTTTTGGTCATTTGGATACCTTGTGTCTGTATTATTCTCTTCAAAATTCTCAGATAGGAAAAGCAACAATCTCCTCTAGAAGGATACTCATTAACCAGTTGGTTTTGAAAGTTAGCTGTTCAAACTGTTGAAAATTAACAGCTCTTACCATCTCGTCTGAAGCTTTTGTTCTGGTGTAGCCACATCTATTTGACCTTGCATTTCCATTTAACATGCTGCTTGTGAGATTATGATTATACATCTTAAAAGCGGTAATGGAGCTTGTATATGTTTATTGACCTTTAGGAAAATTAGGTCTTTAAATAGACTCTGAAACTTTTATTCCTGTAAATGACCAATCTGGTTTGTGGCTTATATAATCTGTTTCTTCAGGCAGCATGAGAGGAACAGGTACAGAAAAGGCACTGCAGTGTGGAAAGCTGTCCCAGTGTTTCTGTGTTACTGATCCACAAGTAGCAGGGGGGTTTGGAGAATTAAACCTTATGGAAAAGAATTTTGAGGAAGTTAGCATAAGTCAGTTTAATATCCCAACCTATGTTTTTTTCAGATGTGTTTTTGTGAAGCAGGAACATTAGAAAGTTCTTCCATTCCCTTATTGCAAATATTAGATTTTACATAACTGAAAATGCCCATCTCTGTCCTTCTGCCTTACACATCTCAGAGTTCTGTTACCTCTCTGCAAGGTGGTAAAAGCACAGAATTTGTGAATGTGTGCAGACTAAGGGCTCCCTTTCAATAAAACATTGGTTTTGATGTTCATATTTCATCCTGCTGTGCTTTTATCCTGATGTTCTACTCTGTAGATTGGAAGAATCTCCTCAAGGGTACTCTAAAGTCTCATTCTGTAGTCATGCAGCAGCAAAGAAATTTTCTAGCCAAATCTTTCAGCTTCTTTTCAACATGGTTTTCTCCTTTTCATGTGAAATCTGGGCTGCTCTGTGTTCTGTCAGAGTGTCTACAGTGCTGTCATTTCATACACACTCATTCCTCACTCTGTTTTTTCTTTGTTCCCAGCTTCACAACTGTTTCCGTCCCAGCTGTGTGCCCTAAGCAGCTTCCCATGTGCTGCTCTTAGGCCTTCCTTTAGTTTGCTCTTTCTACAGATCTGCTAAAGGAGTTTGCACTCCTTACCTTCATTCACCTAACTTAAGATTTCCTGCTTTTTGCTTCATGTAGACAGACAGTTCTCAGGAAAAATGACTTGACTGTGACTATTTTCACAACCATTATATTTTATTTGTTATTTATATATTGTCATGAAGTAATGAAGACTTTGCAATACCTGATTTTTTAAGCCCAAATGAGTGATTCTCTTATGTGTTTAAAACTGTATTAATAATTTTTTACTTTTCCCACTGTAGGAAGTTGGTGAGCCATTCAAGGAGGAGAAGGCTGTTGCTAAATACTTGCGCTTCAACTGTCCAACAAAATCCACCAACATGATGGGCCATCGAGTTGATTATTTTATTGGTAGGGTTGCTTTTAACTGGAGAATTAAGGTTTCTTTGAACATTTTACTTGGAGGGTGGGAGAAGCTGTTTTATTTTTATTAATAGTGCTTTATCTAATAAGTACTGATCTTACAGTTTGGTTTTGAAAACTTATCAAGGTATTAGGAAGTCATAAAATTAATCTCACTAGCCTGGAGTAAATGCAATAAACTTTTCAGTCTGTGATTTAAAGGTATGTGTTGTCAAGAGGAATGTATTTCAGAATATTGTGATGCCTTATCAGGCCTCCTAGACACAAGAGACTAGACAGAGTAAAGGAACAAAAGTAGGTATTTATTTGAAGGGCCTTCAAGGTACACCCTGGGGAGCCAGAGGCTATTGCCAAGATGGACCCCAAGATGGACCACAGGTCACGAGTTTGGTTCATTTCCATATCAGGGTCAATTCTCCAATTAAAACCCCAGTTAAATGATGTAATTCCCCTTAGCTACCCCCCCTTCAGAGACTCCTTGGTTTACACCCCTTGGGCTCAGGATGGTCCAGGTGTCCTTGAAGAGCAGTCGGAGAGGCTTTGTTATGTCTAACAGGCATGAGAGAGCAGAAAGTAACAGGCTACAAGAAGCTTCAAAGTTGCACACTAAGCAGTACAGAGTTTTAAAAAATATAAAAGTTAAAACCTAAGGCATCAATTGACTAGTCTTACTTGAAAGATTGAAAGGATATGGGACATCATCAGAACAGACTGGTCATTGTGGTTCAAGGAACATAGACTAAGTGTTGAAAATAATTTTAATACATTTTTAATTCCATTTTTTCTTCCAGCCTCAAAAGCTGTGGATTGCCTTCTGGATTCTAAATGGGCAAAGGCCAGGAAAGGAGAGGAGGCTCTCTTTACAACCCGAGAGTCTGTAGTTGATTACTGCAACAGGTATGACCCAGGCTATTTCATCAGTGTCATTAATGACCGTAGTTGTCCAGATGTCATAGTTACTTAGGAACCAATGTAACTTGGGCTTTGTGCATCCTAACATTTTAGTGGTTGTATGTATGCAAAAATAATGATTGTATTTTTATTGCTGTGTTTGAGTGTGAAAATGGTGTCGTTTTATTATTTTTCTTCCCAAAACTCTCTCAGGCTTTCACTCTACTGCTTGGGGCAGCAAGGTGAACCAAATGAATTTCTGGAATTTTGACAATATTTGAAGTTAGTAGGGTCAGAGTTCTCAGATCTCTCTGTCCTTGCTGTCTGGGGAGCAGGATTCTGTACTGCTCTTCTTGTTGGGAAAGGAGCTGTGCTCCTTTCAAGGATGTTTCTGGTTGGTGACGACCTTAAGAATACCAAATACTATGTCCTGGTGCCCTGCTGGCCATGCATTTATATCTTTATATCTACATACATATATAGATAATATCTGCACTTGCAGTAAGGTCTGTTTGTAGCTGACAGGAAGGGAATACTTGCATATGTACCACAGTTTCAACAGAGCAGTTCTGTTCATTGTGCATCACTTACCAATGATCTTGATGAGCTGTATGTCCACTTCCTTATTTTGGCTATGAAATACATTGACATGAACTTGAAAATAAATATTGCAGGAATTTCATTAATGGGAAAGATAATTGAATGGATCTGGTGGCTTTCTGCATCCTACGTCTTGTACGTTCATTTATATCTGCAAAATGCTGCCACAGAAAAGTACAGTTTTTACCCAGTTTTGAACAGATGAACCAAAAAAGCAATGCAACAGGCAAGACATGAGATAATTAGGTCTGGTGTATGTAGCTGTAAATAGAGCAGATGATGGTGACCTTCCCTTTCAGTTGTGCTGGTCATGATTATGTTAGAGAGATGATCTAGAATGGTGTTTAGTAACATAATTGAGTGTAAATGTTGTTCTCACAGCTGCACTTAAATGAATCATTTAACTTGTTTTGTTTTAAGACTCCTGAAAAAACAGTTCTTTCATCGAGCATTGAAAGTGATGAAAATGAAACCTGACAAGGATACAAAGAAAGAAAAGGAAAAAGGAAAGGCTGAAAGTGGGAAAGAAGAGGAGAAAAAGAGCAAGAAGGAAAGTGGCAAAGATGAAAAAACTAAGAAGGAGAAAGAAAAGGAAAAGAAAAAGGATGGTGAAAAAGACGAGTGTAAGAAGGTAAGTACCGTGTGTGTAAGAGAAGAGACAAACCTGTAACAAATACATCAACTGATTGTTAAGATTACACTGGCTCAAAAATTGGTTATTCTAAAATATACCTTGCTTTTTTTTCTTGTTTGCATCTCTAAAATATGCTGCTTTTATTTGTTGTCTTTTCAATTTGTCTGATTTTGGTCTAGAACAAAAAAGAGGCTTCAGTTGGCCTTTGTTTACCTCATCATCTTTTAATGTGGGCTGAGTTAATCAAAACCTGTTTCTCTCCAGCGGCAGCAGGCAGGGAGGCTGTGTACATCAGTTACCACAGAATGGTACACATGGCCTGTGACCAAACCAGTGCCGCTGCACGAGTGAAACACAAACAGTTTTTCGGTGTTTGGTAACAAGAATGTTTGGAATGTCACATTTGGTATGTGGGGCCTGTAACTGCTGTGGAACAGCGGCCGTGTTGTGTCACAGCTCCGTGACTGAGCTGCATCCTGCCTCCTTTCACTTGATCTTCCAAGTTTAAACTACTACTATGGTACGGGTTTTGATGTAAGTTTATTTTCACTCCTGATTGGTTTTATTACTTACTTATTGTTAGCAGAACAGAATTTCTAAATTAAAATGTTGGGAAACTGCAGGAGAAACTTGGTGAGTGAATATGGTGTTTCTAATATATACAGTGGTCTGAATCAGTGAGAGTTAGTAGGATAGTGCTCCAAAGTTATTCCCATTCAGACATTCCTAAGTGAAACAGTGGCACATCTAGTGAGAGTTACAGTCTGTCTACAAAGGTTTGGGTATCAGAAGAAACCTAAATGGCAAATACAATAATTGTAACAGAACAATCCCATTGCAGTCCCAGCACAGTGTAAGATTACCCAAGTCTTGAGGTACTGCAAAATGCTGAGTATGAAAGTAACAAACTCCTCCAATCCACTGTCATCAGGGGAGGTACATTATTAAATGTATGTTAATTTTTAAACTAATCATTATTTATTAAACAGATATTTAGTGGGTTATATAAGCCAGTGGGTAGGAACTTGAATGAAACACAGGACCAAAATCACAAAGTTAATTTCTCACAATGAAATAAGCAAAAGAGAATGAAACAGGAGACAGAGAAGAGGAAGCACAAGATCCAAAAAGAGATGGAGGAGGACAAAAAATAAATGGGCAGAAACTGATTCTGCCAGGATGCCCGTTTGGTAAATACTGCATTAAAATAGCAAATAATTCTAACAAAGTCAGTGATGGTGAAGTGTTGTTCCCTGTTTGTAAACTCTGTACAGACTTCCTGTTAATATCAGCCCAGCTTTGCTAGGCATTTGACAACACAGTGTAATCCTGAAGTCATAGTGTAGTCCTTAGACACTAACTAAGAAATTTCTATTTACTTACAATTTTCCTTGATTTTTGAGGTACCCAGTTGTTAGGAACAGGAAGAAATAAAGTATCTTTACTTAAAAAAAAAAGTGTGAACGTGATCTTAAGTTTGTGAAGTTATGAGAGTAAATATATTAACAGATACTATAAATTAAATAAAAATATATCGTTAAAATAATATACAATATTAAATATAGAAATTAAAACATATTAAGTTTTTGTAATTTATATATATAATGATTTGTATATGTATTTTTATATATATTATAATTTATACATATAATACATATAGATAAAATACTTGTTTGTCCTCAGGATGACACCCCAGGAACACCCAAGAAAAAGGAAACTAAGAGGAAATTTAAACTTGAGCCACATGAAGACCAAGTTTTCTTGGATGGAAATGAGGTAAGATTTATAGGTGCTTTTCAACTTTGGGTGTCACCATGCTATTGTCAGACAATAGCTTAATTTACTGGATTTCTGCAGACTCCTTTGTGACATGTTGAAAGAAAAATTAATGGCAATGTGATGTCTGATCGTAAAACCAGATTTTCAGATATTTGCAAGGAGGTTAAAGACAGGTAAATATAGGACAGTAACTTCAAAAAAATCCCAAAGAAAGCTTCCTTACCAGTAGTTGGGGTGTTGGTGGCCATGAGGTGAAATGTTTGTCCTCAGGGTAGATTCAGGGGCTGGTGGAGCTGACCCTGCTTGGGACAGGAGGATGGGACAGAGACTCCTGAGGTCCCTCCAGCCCAACTTATCCCATAGCCACTGCCATGCCAAAATTGTTCTAAACCAAACAAGCCTTCCAGGACACCGTGTTCAGTCGCAGGAGGGGAAATAAAAAATATGTGCCTGGCTTTGTGATCTGAGCAGACAGGTGACCCTTTGGCATTCCTCAATGCTCATCCTGGCTTTACCACTGAAATTGTGGCTTTAAATACTTCTCTGTGCTTTGCTGTTCTGGAAGACAAAGAATTTTAATTATTTACCAGCTCTGTAATGTACAGAGTCACATTCGTGCTTCTCAAGTTTGGGATAAGTGGTAAGTTTCACTGTGTTGTGTTGATGCTGTACTGGAATCTCCCCCAGCATTCTTGTATTCCTTTGGTTATAAAACATACATGGCAACAAATTCTGTAAATAAATCACTTGTGCAGAAAATGTGCTTCCCCTTCGTATCTTGATTTTACCTTTCTCAGTTCTTCTATACTTGCTTTGCTCTGTTTCATCCCATCTCATGTGGAATCACACCCAGCTCTGATCCTCCTGTCATCTTTACATGAAGTGCCCATTCCAAATGAGGCTGCAGCACAATATTTGCAATATCACAGTATTTACTGCTTGTCTTAATATCACTTACTCCTCTGTTTATTAATGAGCTAACATTTTTTAACAACCGCAACTCACAAGAGCTTTTTTGAAGTAGTAGCTAATTTACAGCCAATCCTTGTCTATTTGCATTAGAGCTGGGTTTTTCCCCTTTCTTCATTATTTTGCACTTACAAACACTGAATATCACACACTTATTGCTCAGTCACCATCTTCAGCTTGCTTGGGCTCACAGAACAGCTGACTGGCAGCAGCTACACCTGAATGCAGTCAACTTTGGCACCCTGTGCGAAGCAGAGTGTTAAATATTTATTGCATCACACGGAATTACCGCTGCCTCCCACGTGTCCTTCCGGTAGTTGGTATTGACGCATCTGCAATGAAGGTTGCTGGTTTCTAGTAACCGGCAGCTTCTTTTCACAGTTAGAAGCTCAGATTCAAACTGTTCAGCTTGCTAAGAAAAAAAATAAGATTCTTCTAGTTGAGAAAATCCTGCACTTTACCAAGAAGTTTTTAGTTTGTGGATGATCAGCTCAGATTCAAATGGACCCACAGTTCTCGCACAAACATTTGGCTCTTGAGTGTTGCAGCTGTAGACATTGAGATAGAATTGCTGTGGGACAGAGGGTACAGTGTCACTGATCTGAGCCTAGCACAGGGCCTGCAGTGAGTGTTCCAGCTGCATCCTTTGTTCCAGGTGTTCAATCTGGGTGTTTTCTCTTCAAAGTTCACAGGACTTTTTGTTTCCACTTGGTGGACTTGGGAAACTTTTTTTTTTTGCAGAAGGTTTTTTTTTGCTTCATGCTGAACAACATTAATGAATAAAGATACAACCAAACCTTGATTCAGTGATACTTCTGAATCTTTCATTTTCCCGTCAGTTCTGCTGTCTGATTGTTTTCCTCAGGATTACATCACCTGTCAATTACCTTTCCTAGGAATCACGACCCCTCGCCCTGCCTGGGTGCTGACCAGAAGGCCTTTTGTTCAGCACCAAGCATTGCAGCCTGGCAGTGAGTGTTTGGGTGAGGGAATACATGAGGTGTTTATCAGAGAGCTTGTTTCCTGAGTGTAAACCAGATTGTTTCTGTTGTAGGTGTATGTGTGGATCTATGACCCCGTTCACTTTAAAACTTTTGCCATGGGACTTGTACTTGGTAAGTCAGAATAGACACAAGTTGTTTATTTCTGTTGCCTTAAGCCAACCAGTGAGTTGTCCAGTGGGCAAATGTGGGTTATGTAAAAATATTAAATATGTTATGAATGATACATTTCTGACCCTAGAACTTGTATTTGTGTAGGATAAGACAAATCAGCTAATTTTATTTTTTTAATCTAAAATAGTATAGATGTTAACTGAATCTAAGGCACTACTTTGAATGAGCAGTAAGCCTGGAACCTCTGTACATGTACCAGGAAAAACTAATGCTTCTCGTGCCTCTGTCCTGCCTTCCCTGCTCAGTGATTGCCGTAATAGCCGCCACCCTGTTCCCGCTCTGGCCAGCCGAGATGCGTGTCGGTGTTTATTACCTCAGCGTGGGCGCCGGCTGCTTTGTCGCCAGTATTCTGCTCCTTGCCGTCGGTGAGTGTCGGCAGGCGGGCTCTGAGAGGGCGGAGGCACAGCCCAGCTCTTCCCCGAGCTCGGAGCTGGGCGGTGCCGCTTCCCGGGACGTTCTTCAGCCGCAGGCGGGCGGATCTTGTGTGCGCTTCCCTCCGGCCAGCGGGTGTCACAGTTGTGCCACGGGAAGAGAGAGAGCTCAGGCTCGTGTCACCTGTTGGTGTTTCCTGTGTAGTGCAGATTCGTGTACTGCCTCTGGTTAAACAAAAAAGTGCAGAACAAACTCGGAACTGCACACACAAACAGATTTAGAGGTGAGAATGATGTCACCAGGATTTTAAAGCTTTCTGTAGCAGAGGGGTTAAGAGCTAAATCAGAGATAAGATCCATGGTTAGTGGGGTGGGGAAAACATGGTAAGAACAAACTACTCCACAGAGCTATTGTGGCGTGAGGGGTTTCCCCCCAACAGCCCCCAGTCCCTGGCTGGGGGTGGGAATTAGCAGTGAATGTCTCTTACACTGTGGTTGTACACTGTGTGTGTCTTCAACAAAACCCAAAATTACCCTTGTTTTCACACAGCTCGCTGCATCCTTTTCCTTATCATCTGGCTCATCACTGGAGGAAGGCATCACTTCTGGTTCCTGCCAAACCTTACAGCAGATGTGGGATTCATTGACTCCTTCAGGCCTCTGTACACACACGAATACAAAGGACCAAAAGCAGACTTAAAGAAAGAGGAAAAATCAGAATCCAAAAAGCAGCAAAAATACGACAGCGAGGAGAAATCAGATAGTGAGAAGAAGGAAGAGGAGGATGGAAAAACAGAAGCCACGAGGAACTCGGGAACAGACGGCTCAGGAGGAGAGCGACATTCAGACACTGACAGTGACAGGCGCGAAGATGACAGGTCCCAGCACAGTAGTGGCAATGGAAACGACTTTGAAATGATCACAAAAGAGGAACTGGAACAGCAAACAGATGAAGAGGATTGTGAGGAGGAAGAGGAAGAAGATACCGAAAGTGGGCCTTCACATGGAAAATCATAACTCACTGTGGTTTGGGACTAAGTATGTGCAAATGGTTGGGATTTTCTTTGTTGGCTGATCACCAAAACATAGACCATACAGTAGCATCTTCGTTTGCTGAAATATCCATGTTACCAAACAGTTTTATATCTAGTTCCTTCATTTTTTTTAACCATTAACTTGATTACTTGATACTATGTTAATCATTAATATCCATTTATGGAAGTTTTACCAATTTGACAAGTTTTTTATTGATTGATAGATTGCCCAGATTGTCCTCAAACATACTGGAAAACATCATTTTCTGGTACTTGCATAACTGGTCAATTAGTTTAGCTTCTCAAACTTGCTTTTGTAAACCAGGTAAAAGTTGAATGACCAAATCTCAGATTATTCCTAGTTATACTCATCTGATAGTTAGGTAAAGCCCTTCTTAGCCCACAGCCTTCTTGATATTTTTCTTGATTTTGTTTTCAAAAGATTGTGAGAACTTTCCTGAGAAAACTAGTTTTAGCAGAAGTATTTTGCTAGAGGAGCTGGTAGTGCTGAATTTGGCTGCAGTGTTCTCTGTTTCTCCAGCCTGTGTGCCAGCAACTGAGGAAATCCAAACTGGTTTTGTGCATCCGGTGCAGAGAGAGATGTCATCTCCAGCAGGTGAAGGAAGCAGCATGGTTTGGAAATGATGGCTGTTTTCTTTCTCCTGCTCCATCATAATTAAAAAAAAATGTATTCTGTACATAATTTACGAATAAAGCAAACCATTTACTTTAACTGCTACTTATTATTTAGAGATTTGATCCAGCATTCAGTTTGTATTTTTGAAGCCATGTTGTGGTGTATCTATCAGAGAAATGCAAGTCAAGAGGACCTCACGGAGTATTTGTGTATGATTGGTAGCTGTTCCACAGAAGCTTTAGTTTTGTGCCAACATTCCATGTATTTGAGTAAATTGATCTTTATTAAATGAAAGCAAACACCAGAGCTGTATGGATGCCTTAATGTTGAACCTCTCTGTACTTTGGAACTGGAGTAGTTTTAAGCTGAAGAGGCAGGAGAGTGTTGGTGTGCTCCCAAAGCTGGGTGACTCAGAGCTGATGTGAGATGACCATTAATAACTTGTTTGTAAATCCCCCGGAGGAGCTGGTGCGGTGTCTCCTGCACATCCCTTCCCACTGGCTCTGTGGAGGATGGACTGGAGGTTTTGGCTGACTGAGCATGGAAGAAGTTACAACTCAGCCTCTTTCCTGTCAAGGACTTTATAGATTTGATTGTCTCCCAGCCCACTCAGAGAAGATGAGGGTAAGAGAATTTTTTTTCCTATCCTAAATTGCTTCCCATCCTTCCAGCATCCACATTTTGGATGAAGATACTAATTTTTCAGATTGTACAAATATATACATCATCATGGGTGTGTTGATAAACAATTCATGGATATGGTGTATTTGCTTCTTAAATCCTGAATAGTTACTCCATAAGGAAACAGATAAATTGGATCACTTTTTTATTAATATATCAAAAAATTAAAGGACCCATTAACTAAACAGATTGACTCCTGGCCACTTGTGTGTTATCACTGATTAAAAGAGCTAACGAAGTCCTGTTGTACCTGACTGGGGTGTGCACGATGTGACGGGGAGAGCAGAGCCTGCACTGGGGCATCACAGGGCAGCCAAGCGCTGGACAGGGTTCTAAGAAGTTAATGCAGTGGTTTTTAGTTATTTCAAGTACGTTTCCTCCTCCAAGTGAAATAACACCTTCAGGGCCTTGCTGAGCAAATCAAGTGGAAATGGTCGAATAAAAACTGTAACGTTGCCATCTGCTCCCTGTTCAGGGGCTGTGTGCCACGTGCCAGCGCTGCCCACCTGGGGACAGGTGTCTGGGTCTCAGAATTAACCATCAGACACTTGTCACCTTGACAGAGTTTCGGGTTCCTGCAGCCTGGAAATTGAACTGGCCTTAAACTCCTCACTTGATCTGCTCTGAACAGCTCTGATCTCTGAGGTGGGGTAAGAAAGATCTGGTCAGTGGTTAAGGAAAGAACTTCATGACTCATTACTGTAAGGTAGTTTTCCCAGAAATATCCCCCAAATAGTTCTGAAGTATTTTGGAATAAGATAATGAAAGAAATGGTTACAACATGCCAGTAATAGCAAAATTATGAGTGGACTTAAGGTATCATGACAAAAACTTCCAGTTCAAAGAGGAAATCACAAAAGGACTTGGCCACCTTTAGATTTTTGTATCAGGCATTTCAACATTCTTCTTAATGATTTCGATTTTTAACTTGTAGAGTCTAGGGTGACCTCATGAGAACAAAAATACAGATATTTAGTGGAAAGTTATTCAAATAACTACACTATTAAAATGTCCTTCCTGCAGTAAAATTTTATAGTGGTCTTACTGATATTCCTCCCAGGATAATTGTCTGATTTTTTTTCTTTGCAAGAAGTTACGATTATTTCTATATATTCTTTTAAATTAAATAATTACTGATAAAACACAAATGAGTACTAATGCAGATCAGTGTTTAGCAGAGATGCTACAGCCAAGTGTGCTCTGCTCTAGTACAGATACAGTAACCTCAGCTCACCTGTCGTGTTCTGGGGTCCTTAAACAGAGGCAGACAAAGAAAACTGGAGAATGTCTCAGTTCCTCAGTTCACTCTCATTACACTTTCCCAGGACTCAGGAGCGTGGTGGCAGAAGCATCTGCCCCACGTAAACACTAAATGTAGACAATGTAAACATGAACTGTAGCAATGGAAAACACCTGCCAGCCTTAGCTTTTATGTTCCTTCCTGCAACCCCCAGCAGTTCTCACCGTGGCTGAGCCCTCAGAGCCTTGCCAGGTTCTCTGCAGCTCCTCTGAGGATGTAATTCTTTCCTAACAGGGTCTCACAGTGACAACAAAGCAATATTCCAGCCTCACAGCTGGCATCAAAAGCCCTGGGCAACAGAGAAACATCCTCTTCCAGCTGCAGGTGATTGACTGGCAGCAGCTGGAAGTCCTGCCAGAATCCCTCCTGGATCTGTTGGCAGAATCAGTTCAAGTGAGCTCAGCTTACAGAACAATCCCATTTCCTCTCCTGTGCCCTGCCCTGTGCCTCCCTCAGGCAGCTGCTGGGCTGGGTATCCCTTGCAGTGTCCATGCCAAGATTTCTATCTCAGCCACAAACATAAGCAATTTGCACCTAAAAAAATACTTAAAATATTTATTTATTATTTAAAAAAATATTTAAAATACACCTAAAAAACACCTGGAAAATTTAAGTCTCAGTACATGCATACCTGTTTCCCTCCCTGGAGGGGCCATGGTGAGGACAAAGACCAGCTTCACCTTCACTGGGTGTCTCAGAGCCTAAAAGAGCACTTGGTCCTGATAGGCCTGACTGTAGGTGACACAGCCCAGCTGTTTCTAACAGGGACCTATCCTTCCCCTCCCTCTCATCCCCAAAATTTGCCTTATCCTGACCTAGATCAAAGTTTCCAATAGAAAAGTTCTGTATGTATTATTTCCTTGAGTTCTAGAAAGCTTGTGTTTGCCTTACTTCCTTATATTCGAGTCTAAACTCTTCAAGGAGTTGTACTGGGATAAATTCAGAGTAGACCCACAAATTAAAGCCACCACAAAACCAGAGTAGGAGACAGATTCTGGAGATAATTTCCTGCTCATACTCAGTGGTCACAAAGGAGATGCTCAGGACCTGCAATGCCCTCCACTGCTCCTTCTACCTTTTCCCAGCTGCTGTGGGAAGGGAGGGCTGTATCACTTACTCCTTGGCTGACATTTCATCCAGCTACTTCTCATACATTTTTAAAATCAAACCTTGAATTATGCAAGTTTGAACACCGGTCTTTGTTACATTATTTGTACAAGAAAGTCTGTATCAAACATTTGCCAAGATCCAAAGTGACTGAAGTGGTTTTCATGCAGGGCTTAGCACAGACAATAGTGCTGGACTTACCTTTTCTTTAAAATGAGGCTGCTCTTGTTAAGAATTACAGTCTGTCCTGGGAAGGAGTCTCCACCTACTTGCCAGGACTGCTGTGATAGATGTGTTGACTTTTAAATACAGCAGAGACAGATCAATTCTCTTGGAGACCTTTAGCGAAGGAGTGGTGACATTTAACTGTTGAGCAAGGCTGACCCCCAGCTCACTCCAGGGCATTCCTCAGGCTGCTGAGGCATTTTGTCTAATGAGAAGGACTCACTGATTCCATTCTCAACCTTTCTGATCAACCCCTCTCTATAGAATCAGAATCAAACAGGAGATTTTTACCTGTTTTATCACTGTCAGGATAAGCTGACGTTTGCAAAACACTCAGATGCAAGGCCTGGGACACAGGTTTCTAACAAACTTCTACAAGTCCAAGATACTTAATTGCTGAGCATCACTGATTACTGATTCTAACCAAATCTTCCCCAGGGAGAGAGAGGAGAGTGGTGTGAGATGGTCCAAGGCACTGTGCCCTTCTCACTCAGAGCACAAGGAGCAGGGTGAAACAATCCTATCAGTGTAAGTGAACTGAGACTGAAGCAGCTGCTGAATGTTTTCAATAGACTTCCTGGTAATGGCTGGTACAATTTCATTAGGGCTTCTCATTTTATTTAATAAAGCATTGGATTATTTTATTTGTAATTCAGTAACAGGTGCAGGAAAACAAAAGGCACATTTCCTGATAGTGCCCACAAAGAGTCTATTACTGCCTGGGTGACACAGAGGCATTCACTTTGCCATGTGTAATTTTTTTTTTGTATGTGAAAATAATGATCACAGAAAAAAAATTGTTTTGTGATAAAAGACTTCTGAGAGAGGAATTACTTTAGAGTTAGCAACAGCACTGTGCAAACGGTTTCAGTGCAAGTTGAAGTAAAGAGGGAACTAGCAGTACTGGGTAAACACTGATCCCGCTTTAGATAAAGATCAAAGATTTTCTGCAGGTGGGAACAACCATTAATCCTCATCATGTACAACAGAAGGCAAACACAGGAAAGGCTCAGATTGTGATCCCTGAAAGTCCCCTGTAGCCTGGATCCAGTGAAGGATGGAGGTGCTTAAGAGAGAGACACTGGCAGTTTATCATTGCTAATCAATAAAAACACAGCAGAGCAGAGCCCCGGGTGACTCTCACTGGCCTTCACAGTAAATTCTTACTTTCTCTTTCTGGCATGTGAGTGTTCAACCAGTAATTAGGCTGTTTGTTGGGAGTCAGAAGATGGAGTTTTGAATTCTTCACACTGAGGGTGGGATTGAAATTACATTTCCCCCCTTTTTAGCTTCCTTTTAAATTAAAGTGCCACAACAGAGCTTAAAATTGAAGTCTACCAAGAAGTAGTAATATACTAAAAGGTTGCAAAAGATTTCGAGCTCTGCTTTGGTGTTTGTGAGCAACATAAAGAGAGTCTGATCACACCCTGTGCTCCACGTTGGCTTCAGTCTTAATTTTAGTTTTGTGTTACAGTGAGCTGTAAACCACAAACTGGGTTTTTAAATTACTGGTTTGTGTAATGTAGTTTTTAGGGCTTTGCTAGTACCATCTTTCTTCCAGTTCCCTGAAAAATTATTTGTGTCAAAGACAGGACAAAAACCCACCAACACTGCAGTGACATCATGAGCACTAGGACAGGTTACATCTTGTGCAGTGACAGCAGACAGCAGGGACACAAACCAAGGAAACACCACTCCTGCAAATCCAGCAAGGCTGACACCAGCTCTGTACTGCATTTTCTAGATTTTCACTGAATAAGCAGAATTAGAATTCTATTAAAAAATGCCTTCAAATTAAAATTACTATGGAGATGTGTTTCTTCTCAATAAGATCTTCCCAAGAATGAACTTGTTACTTTTAAGATGAGCACCCCAAGTGCTCGAAATGAAGATCCACCACATATTCTCTGTGCTTCTTTCAAAAGGTTCTTGAAAAATAAAACATCTTGCAAATGGGACATTGGTCAAGCATTTTCTTCTTTAAAAGTAAAGTTAGTTAAAAATAAATTTGATTAAATAGTTTACTGGTTACATATTCTTTTAGTTAAATATTCAATTAAAAATTATAAAATCTTCATAAGCTCTATGTCTCTGAGCCATGCAGCCTTTCAGGACCAGCAGCTGCACAACCGCTTGCTATTGCAAAACTCAGATTGCTAATGCAGTGCTGACAAGGCACAAACTGTCAGAGCATTAAACAGGCTCAGCTGGGCTACACCCAGTTAAAGGCACATCCAGGGAAAAGGGGAGGATGCAGGCAAGGCTGTCAGACTGGCATTTACCCCAGACAAATGTATTCCAGAGAACATTCCACAGGGACCATGGGCCACTGCCCCTGGCTGTGGGGACCATCCACCTCCAAAGCGAGTCACCCCCAGCCCCTTGCTGCTCAGGAGAGGGAATGTTCGTAATCATTTGTGCAGGAGTTCACAGTGTGCAGCTTTCCCCACACATGACACCAAAACGCATAGAGATGCATTTGATCTCCCTGTCTTTGCCCACTTTGGCTTGAGGTGTCCAAGATGCCAACATAAGATTGCTTGAAACACGCAGAGGTGAGGTTTAAATTTACTCCTCTGCTCAACACAATAAAGGGACAGGTGGCAATGAGCTTCTAAAGCACAGCACGTCTCAAACAGGAAGAGCGGGGGGAAAGTAAAGACTCATCTCTAACTGCACAGGAAGCACAGCCCATACTCCTCCATGTAAAGGAGCTGTATTCGTTATCTGCACCTGCCCATGTCTGAAAGAAACCTCCTGCCCTAAATCAGGCAGCAGCAACATGCAGGGACTCTCCTGGTCCCTACTGCTCTTCTTAAGTGACTTCAGAGGCCGCAGTGACCCATGGGGCTGCAGTGTTGACTTCCAGCACAGCAGGGAGGAGAGGGTAGAGCCCAACACCTGTTCAGTGAGGACAGTTTGTTCAGTCATTGTTTCTTTCAGAAATGATCGAGTTAGATTTGAAATTAGAGGTGGTCTTTTTTCTTGCTCCTTTCCCCTTTGTCCTCAAATCCTACCATTAAGGTTAAGTTGAACAACAGAACCCAAAATATGAGCAACCAGCAGCAGGAAACAGCCCCGAAGAAGGAAGGAAGCCTCTATGCAAATAGACAACACAGAACCACTACATGAGCTTTTAATACACAAACAGCTTTTATAAGAGATTTTCTGTATTATTTCATGTACTCCCCTCCTCAAGGAGGAGTCTCCTGTCTTGTTTTCACACACAGCTGCCTTCATGCAAATATAAACTAATCTCTTAAACCTTTCTATTGCTGCTCATGGACATAAATGCAGCCTCTCTAACTAAGCGGGATGGGTTCAAGCCATTATTTAGCCCATGGTGCTTGTCAAGTACCTCCAAGTTTTCCTGTGAAGGAAGAGGCAGCCCTTATCCAACATGGAGTGAGCAGCTCCTGACACAGCAAGAAGGACCTGCCAGCACCAAGCCCTGCATTTGATTTCCAGGACATCCCATCTTGCACCATCATTTCTCTGGGATGGAAGGTGAGATGCAGCACTCAGGAGCAGAAAACAATATTAATCTGTGAGTACAAAGCAAACTTTTAAACAAGCACAAGGTGGTGGAGGGAAAGGGAAGCTGAGAAGTGCCACAACACCAACAAGAGATGTAATGTGGGCAGAACTGTGCTCTGTGGGTCATGCTGAGGAACTCTCCCAGAAGGCTCACTGAGCACAGAGCTGACACAGCCTGGAGGTCACACACTCACTGACATTTTTATCAGCAGAAAAAATATGTCTAAATGGTCCCTGTCTCCTCTTGGTTCCTCATTTCCACTATCCAGGCATATCCTCACACAGGCCTGTGCAGAAGTTTCTGCAGTCCGAAAGAGAGATGTGAACAGAAACAAACCCCGACACACAAACAGTTCATTTGCTCCCACTGGGAAAATCACTTTCTCTGCTTTGCCCTGGGTTAGAACTAAACAGAAAATTACTATGAAATCATCAGTATTCAGATACTTGTGGGTGGACTGGGTGCTCAGAAGGTGCAATATCCCCTCTCAGGTGTAAACATCTTTTTATACTCCAATTTGTGCAACTGTCCTAGTAAACACTGTGTGGATAAGTAACTATGGTCTGCATGAACATTGCTGAAGATTACTTTAAGCTGTCTGGTTTTACAGAGTACTGATCATCTTGTTTTTCCACAAAAAATCCCAAACCAAACAAACCTCAGAACGTTTTTCCCCCTCAGGTTCTTTAATCCTTAAGATGACCCATGGAAGGAGAAGAAGGAAGGGGGGAGGAGAGGGGCAAGAAAAAATAGAGAGGGGAAAAATCACAACTTACATCTGAATTTAATTCCAGAGAGTTAGTTGCTTTCAGAAGTCCTGCCAGCTACTTGATACTTTTGTACACAGAGATACATCAAACAATACCCACCATGTGGGCACAGGGCTTTCCAAAGGGAGCATCCTGTGCTCCCTGCCATGCAGGGGAACCCGAGAGCTCCCGCTGAAGCGCCCTCATGCCCCGCCATTGCCTTTTTTCCACACACACCTCACACATTTAGAACCCAAAATATTTATCTTTTATAAGGATCTGGGCATCCTAACATGCTGCACTCGGCACTGGGGCACAATGAGGCTGCTTCACCTCCCATTGCCAGGGGATCAAACAGAACACACTGAACCTGTTCCTCAGGGTGGTTATTTTGTGTTACATGTACTATGTGCGTCATACGTGTTATGTGTGCTATATGTGCTATGTGCATTATATGTGTTATTTGTGTTTGTTACGTGTGCTAAATGTTATGTGCTATGTGTTATGTCTGTTGTGTGTTGTTATATGTTATGTGTCATGTGTGCTACATGTTCCAGCTGTTATATGTTATGTATGTTCTGTTACATGTGTTATATGTGCTATATGTGTTATATATATGAGTTGCCTGTGCTATATGTGTTACATATGTTATGTGTTACCTGTGTTATGCCCTGATTCCCCGGACACGAGCCCGCACCGCCGCTCCCCGCCCGCCTGGTCCCGCCCGGTCCCCGCGCTGGGGCGGGCGGAGGTGGCGGCTCCGCCGGGCGGGAGCGCGGAGCAGCGGCCGCAGGTGGGTGCCGGGGCCGGGCGGGGGGAGCCCCCCGGGCCGCCTCCCTCCCTGTTGTCCCGGAGAGGAGCAGGAGCCCGCGAGGAGGGCCGGGGGCAGCGGCGGAGCCCATACGGGAGCGCCCGGGACGAGGAGCGGGAGGCGCCGGCAGGATGTGCGCAGGATGGGGGCTGTGCCCGCACGGCCCAGGACAGGTGATACCACGTTACAATATTTGTTATTTTTATTATTATTATTGTTATTATTATCTTACCGAACGGGACCCTCTTTGGTGCAGGTTTCCTCCTTTCCGCGTACACAAGGGCAGCGTCCGGTACACGAAGAAAAACACACCGGAATTAAGTCGTACTGTAAAGCCAGACCAGGTTTCAGAGGATGCACTTGTGCAGATGAAGAGTGAAGCGGCGAGCCCAGGTAGGCTTGCAAACAATTCCATGGATGCTTCTCAAGTTGTGCTGCCAAGGACCTGCAGTTGCCCTAACTCTGCTCTCAGGACACACAAACTCAAATGTGCACTAACATAATATTGGATGACTCTGGCAAACTGGTCACAAAATGCAGGTGTCTCTTTAAATTAAAGTGGTTTTCTGTTAACACAGAGCCTACGAGTCAGTTCCTTTTTACAGCTGCCTTGGCTCCTCAGCTCCTCTTTGCTCGCACTGAGATCACTGACACCATCCTGCTTCTTTAAGGAAAGAGAGAAGAAATTAGACAAAGCTGTGCATGCTGTCTTGCTGACATACACAGAGCCACTCTATGTTCATTTTCCTTAGGAATTAACAGTTGGAAAAGAGTTATCATAAAGAAACTTGTGGAAGTCTGAAGGGAAAAACAGCTGTTCTGAAGTCTCTGTCATTGCAGTACTTAGAGATGAACAAAAAAGCCCAATTCACTGAATGAAGCCCTTTGGATTTGCCTTTGGATTGCCTCGGAGTTCCAGGATTTTTGCACCAAAAAAAGAGGTGATGCTTGATGCTTTTTCTGCTTTCAAGATTATTTCTGCAGTCTTGACTTCCTACAGATTCTATGAGCATAATTAACTGTGAGGCTGTGCTGTAGCATCTCCTACATTGTCTTGTGTGATTTTTGTCCTGTAATTTCTTCAAAATACATAGGAGTTCTGAAACTTCCATCCCCCTACCCAGCCGGACAGAAAGATCTCTCCATGCTTTCTAAAGGAAAGGAACATAGTCAACCTTATTTCCTAAACCTTTCCTTGGGTCAGTAGCTAGAAAAGTAAATTATGTTGACCTTTTAACTCTCAAGAATGTAATTCAAAGAACATAACATTTAGGCAGTTGTTAATAATTTAATGATGAGTTAGTGAAACTCTTCTCTCTTCATTAAGGAACCTGAAAAACTCAGACAAATTGAGTAGTTGCTATGATGGAGAATTAACTAATTGGTAGAGGTACACAGAAATGAATTTTTAGAAGTTTGGTTTTTGTCTTTTCAGAGATGAAGCACTGTGCCCTGTGATATTTATTTTTGCTGTTTTCACCACTGGAAGATGGCTGCCAGCCGCTGTGAAAACAGTTCTGGTCAGTACCACTGCACCCACGCCAGCCAATCTCTTGAAATCAGCTACATGTTGATCCTGATCATGCTTGGAAAAGTCTTCCTTGATTTCTTCATGTTGCAAATTAAGCCAAAACCCGTGAAAACCAGTTTTATGGCATACTTTTGTGTTTCAGTGGCACTTCTCGATTTCACACTGCTGCTGAGTATCTGCTTCATTTTCAGTTTTGAGGACTTTGCGCTCTGGGGCATGCGATTCACAAAGTACCACATCTGCCTCTTCACTCAGATCACTTCTCTGACCTACGGAATTTTGCATTACCCAGTGTATCTTGTGGCTGCTCTGGATTATTACACCACCGTCTCCCAAACATCCCAGTTCCCTAAAAGAGCTCGGAAGTTACTTTATGTCTTTGCTGTGGTGGTTATATGGATTTCAGCGTTTTTTTGCACTCTCGAAGTTCCTGCTGTCTCGGAAGACCTGGAAATGCAGAACAGTGTTTCCCCTTTGCTGTGCCCTCTCTCTGGCAGCCTGCAGAGCTACTCAGTGTCGTGTGCCATGGTGCTGCTGCTGGGCACGGCTCTCCTGGCTTGCTGGAAGGAGGTGACAACCATGCTGCTGTCTGCCAGGCTCCTCTCCTTTTCCAGCCAGCCTGTTCTGATGTTCTCCTATGTGCCTAACAGCAACACTTGCTTTAAGTGGCAGCTCCTGAGCAGGCTCCTCCTGTGTTTCCTTGGCACTTGGGCACCGTTTGTTGTTCTCCAGGTCGTGGTTCTGTTGCTGGGTGTGCAGATCCCGGCCTACGTGGAGATGAACGTGCCCTGGCTGTACTTCATCAACAGCTTCCTCCTGGCAGCAGCCTATTGGTGTCGGTGCCACGATGTGGAGCTGACAGAGGAAGGGTGGTGCACAGACCCATTCGTCAGCTGGAAATTTTGCTTTATGCCATTCAACAATGAAAGCACAGAGCCAGCTGATAACCCAGGCACAATCATCTGTTAACGAGCTGCCGACTGAAAAGGCTGCAAATAAGCAGAACTCTGATGTTCTGTGGCTGGGTCCCTCCGGACAACACAAGGAAACATCTCCAGAGCTTTGCTTCATGGAAAAAAGTCCAGTGTCCAGCAATACTGTAGTGAATATTGCACTGGAGTGCAGGACACCGAGTCCCAGTGGGCAGCAAGCACTGCCAGTCCAGGGAATTCAACTTCAAATTCCATATTTAAAAGACCACTGCTTATATAGGACAAGTTTCCAGTTAAACTTCATGTTTCTCACTAGAATTTTACACTTCCTTTAAATGGAATTATCTCAGGTTGTACAGTACAAAATGCAATAAAGTCTTCAAGGCTGGAGTTACATACAGATACTGACCTAAGGTTCAAATGACTTTTTGAAGTGTATTTTGTTGTTAAAAAGCGGATTTTTGTCACCTTGATGGAAGGTAACAAGAAATAACTTGGTTTAGTTAAAGTTACAACTCCTACAGAAATAGAAACTTTGTTTACACGGTACAAAACCAGTGCAAGATGTGCAACTTTCACAGCCACAGGAGAGGTGCTGTTTCATTGTTTCTTTGCTGCTGCTCCTCTAAGGTGTATGTACATATTAAAAATTAAATAATTAGAGCAACAAGCATCATACATAAATACATACCCAAGGTTAAAGAATGGTTTAAATTAAGATATAGTTTATTTTGAAGCCCAAACTACTTTAAAATAGTTAAATATGAAGTGGGACTACTTTAGCAGGGAAAGAATTAGTCAGGCTTCTAGCAAAAATATTCCTAATTTTCAAATTCTTACAGTTCTATGACGGACTTGATTTGATTTTGTATACGAGAAATAAATGATACACAACCAAAGCAGACAAATGAAATTAGCATTTATTTCCGAAGCACTAAACTCACAATACAAGGTTGTATTGAAAGAGAAACTAAGTAAATGATGCTGTAGGTTGGTTAACCGTCCCCCAGACCCACAGGGAACAATGATTTCACACGAGAATACTCATTAAGAAAACTCTGCAGATAACAAAAGGTGCAATTACAAGCAAGTTTAAGCAGCATAGTATAAGGTGCTTTGTTTCAGCATTTGTAGGATGGATTTTACCCATTAACAGACAGATTGAAGAAATTTCACTTTTACAGATCATAACAAATGAGAGAATCTAAAATTCATTCACATGCTAGTTGGTAATAGGAAAGTGCTTCTTAAAAAATGATTCACAAAGTAAAGATCATATTTTTACATAGTTCATTGTGTGCTCTTCAACTGTAAAATTTAAATTTTGGGTAACAGTTTGCATTTTATATATCAATTATAGAGATAGATTTAATTGCAGAATTTAATACTATATGGGTTTTCTTACAAAAGAATACTCCAGTATTTCACTCCATAAGAATACACAATTGCATCTCAATCATAAATTAATCTTTTGATTTCTGAAACATATAAAAATCTGATTATTTTGATTTATTACTTCACCTCACATAGTGCTTCTTTCACCCAGTCTGTGGTAAATTTCTTTGAGGTTTCTGTGATGTAATCAAAAGGGGACAAGCATTTTTCAGCACTAGACAGTGGTTTTGGGAGAAAATCTGTTAAAAAGGCCATCAAAAGGACAGTAAATGATCGAAAATTGAATTTTAAAACTAGTGCAATAAGAGGAGGCAATGCTTAGCAACATAGTTTGAAGTGTTTGGCACCACAAATTATTTCATTTTTTATGCTGGAAAACGTACGTGGAGGAAATTCTAGTTCCATGTTAAAAGTAGGAAAGCACATGCAATGTTAACTGGAAAAACAACCTCAAGCAATCATTCCCTGCTCTCTCAAACTGTAATTGCTGTTAGTTAGTGCTGGAGATGCTATAGGATAAACCCTGGCTAAACACAGGGGTTTGACACAGCAATTCTTCAGGTTTTATAGAAACTGGACACCCACTGAAATGGGGCTGACAAAATATTTACAAAACCTAATTCCATTTAAAAATGAGCAAATACTTCAAATATAGGAATGCACCAGGCATTTCAGAATCATGAAATAACTAATCCCTACAGACTCGGCAGGCAGGGGGAAATTCCTCTTTTAAAGTTCATTCAACACCAGACGAAGGCAAAGCTGTTTTCAGGTTCATTTCAGGTGTGTTTTGCATGGTAAGTCTCACCCTTCTGAATCACTAACATGCACACACCTGGAACTGAAACCAGTTGGGTGAGGCTGCCAACATGTTTTATTTATCAGTGTGGTTCAGCTTCCCAAGCCCTAATTAAAGTTTACACAACCCCGTCTGCCCTAATGTGCCAGAATTCCTGTAGCTGTTGCAGAGCTCCTAAAGCCACTTGAAGTTTTTAACATTTTTTACAGGGAATCCACAACATGCAGCCAAAGCAAATATTAATGGATTGATGTTACATCACTGTATTACTTGTCAAATTTATTCTTCCTTACTTTTTGTGGAAAAGTGCCAAAGAGCATCAACCTTTAGGCTGTCACCTCCATCAAGGAGGCAACAGTGGCACTGCAGGTCTCCACCAACATCCAACTCTGGTGCCTCAGCCTGCCAAGTGACTATTTTAAAACATATTAATGGTAACTCTCTTTGCAAGCCCACTTGCATCCTTGGCACTCATGGAGGGAGACACCAGCTGTGCAGTGATCTCCATCCTATTGCCTTCCTAACAATTATGTCTTTTCCTCTGTGCATTTTTTTTTTACCTGGTGCTTCTGGGCAGTCCCAACACTGGTGCTTGGGTCCAGCCATGGAGCCCTCGACCATCCCTCTCTAGAACAGGGTGACAGTTTTACTGCCAAAGAGGACAGAAGCTATGCCAGGAAGGTGGTAATATCTGAAATAAAAGAACTACAGATAACCACTGCTACATGTCCTCTGTACATCACTTCTTGCGCTGTGCCAGCAACTCATGGCCTTACACCATTCAAATACCTTACTGTCTTTAATTCTTACAGGATTATTTGATATTAATGCTAACAACAGCTAAAGTGTTAACCCTTTATGGGAAACTTCTGTACTTTTGTCATTTAAAGAATCTATTACAAATCAACATTGATTTTAATGAGATATTCTATGTGTTTTCAAAAACAGAGTATTTGGCACTCAATGATAAAACCCTTGATCTTTATACACATCTTTCCTGGTCAGTATTGGCTTGTTCATTCTATAACACAAAGTCTACTTGGAAAGGAAGTTGGGTGTGCAGAATCCTTCACTGTTCTTTCCAAAAATGAATTTGCAAAAAAGCTGCCAGAGGATGAAAACATCCTGGCTGGGTAGTGGAGGACAACACAAGCCTTCCACAGGGTGCCCAGGCTTCACCCACAAAGCAGATCAACTTCCTGAATCAAAGATATTTGTGCTTTGAGCCTAATCCCATAATCATCACAGATACCCTGCTTATTACCTAGCAACAACACTGCAAGCCTGTCAACAACCCTATGTACCAAAACAGTGCTTCATAAACACAATTAGAATGCTCCTTCAGTGTTATGTATTGCACTTGAACAGTGTTTATGATCACAATTCTATGAATGCACAATTGTGCTCAAGTTACAATCACACCTAGATGGAAAAAATCTTTTTAAATCTCATTTTTCTAGTTCCTTACTGTTCAGAGTCATTTGGATAATTCAGCAGGAATACATGCTGGAAGTTTAAAAAATTTTAACTTGAAATCTGTTCGTAACACTGGCTCCCAGAACTGTGCTTCAGAAAAGTTAAATCCATGGCTACAAAAGCTGGACTATGAGCTTACTACATACCTCCAATTACCAGCATATTCACATCTTTGAACTTTGCTTTTTCCCTTCCACTTTACTCTAAGAGATCAGAAAACACTATGCAACCTTCAAGTGAATGAGCAGGAGTGTGTTTTAATGCAGAGGTTACACAAACCTACACAGCAGCTTAGGATGGGGCCTTGAACACATGTGGAAGTGCTGACCACGAGACCCGTGGGATAAAGCAGGACACAAAATGCCCCAGCCCACAGAGCTGACACCCAAGAGAGCAAAATGCCACACTCCGAAATTGAGTGGGGAAGGAAATGTCAGAGTTCCAAAGAGATGAAAAACCAAATCAGGCTGATTCCCATGGATTAGGGTAACGTGTGCTCACTGCCTTGGTGCTCAGTCTGTGTCCCAGGCCCTGACTCCATCAGCTCAGACCAGGGACAGCTTCCTGAAAAACTCACACAGCTGGCACTTGTCTGGACCATCACTACCATCCCTTCTTCAAATGCCACTATCTTCAAAGCCATCCAGGAGATGTAACTACATAGAACCTTTCAGGCCTAAATAAATTTGCATGACTAAAGGCAAATTCTTTTAAAATTAATTTAATTTAGGCTCGTCCTAAAAGAACTAAGCATTAAATGAATTTAAAATTTCTTTTTTCTCACAATACTTCCTGTCTGAAACTACAGCTCACTATGCAAGTGACTTGAAAATTAATTCACTACGAGCAATTAACACTTTACACTGAAATTATTCATTGATAGCTCTGCTCATACCTGTTCCACTCAGCATTGAATAGAAACAGTGTATTTAAAACAAAATACTCTAAAATCCTAGCTTCTCTCCATCTCTAATAAACAAATTTAGGTGAATATTAAAAAAGTATCCTGGACTGATTGTTTTGCACAGTCATTATCTGCAGACTTGAACAATCAATGAGTAAATGTCTGGTTAATGATGACAACTATATTTCTAAGTATACGCTAACAGGACATCTCTATACAATACATGTGAGAAAATAACCCTGCAAGCTTTTATACATGCTGCATTTTAATATGAGCAGTTTCAGTACAATCAGAAGAACTACTCATGTTATAAATGTAATTATTTGCAAAACCAGGACTCAACACAGCTGTCACTGAATTCTTTGATCACTCAGAGCTGTACATTTGTCACAGTGTAAGAAATCTGTTGAGCTATTGAGGTGGAAGTTTCTGCATGGATATTGTGATATTAGAATGAGAACACCCATCTGAAACTGGCAATAGTTTTAGCTGCCATGCCAGGCAGTGACACACCACACCCAGCCCAGTCTCATGATGAACTTTCATTCAAACCACACTTCAGTGGTTTTGTACCTGAATATTTCCTTACAGCTCGAGATACAGAAATGATGCAACGGTTATCACAAACCTGCCCAAACACGTGGTTTTATCCCATCCTTTTCCTGCCGCATCTGCAGTTACAAAGGACTCCATCTGTTCTATCCAGAAGGCTGGATTCCTTTTTGGACAAAGCACAAGTGGAAGTCAGGGGGTAAAAAACCAGCTTTCACGGGAAAGAAATGAGGAAATGGATGCTTGTGGGACATAAATCTTCTATTTGAAATGTCTTGTTGACAAAAATCTAGCAAAGGCTTTACCCTCCCTCAGGAACTTCAGTTCTGGAAAAAATATGATGGGTTTATGGGTAAAGAATAGATTTACAATGCAGCCTGTTTAAAAACCCTTCAAACACTCTCTGGTTATCCAAAACAGCTGGCACTTCAAGTCAGTGGAGGTAGCCAAGCTTCCTCAGGGGAGTGCCCTTCTCCTGCTGCAAGGCAGGGATGCTGAGTGACACAAGCCAGATGGATCAGGGGAGGCTGCACATCCAGTTAGATCATTCACGTACAATTCTTTAAAACCCCAAACCAATCCCGAAACTGAGACAAGTGCAATAGTTCTTAATTCTATTGGATGAAATCTTGACAGCTACCTTCAGCCCAGTGCTCTGCAAAAGGGCCTTGCCCTGAGCTAATGCAGCAGTTTCCATTAAGGAGCAGGGTAAGATGGAGACTGGTGGAGAAAAAGGAAGGGAAAAAGCCATGGAATGTATCTCCCTTCTGAGCTAAGATCCTGGGGCATCCTGCATTCCTTTCTATGGAAGCTGAAATACTGCAAGCATTACTGTGAGGGGTAGCCTGCAACACCAGAAGGCTGAATACAGAAAGCAAAATCCCAGCAAATAAAGCTAATAAAAAAGTTTCTCGTAGACACATTCTGTGGGAACAAGTGTTAAAAAACAGTTAAAATCTTCAATACTACTTCTTTTGCAAGAGGGTACAGCCTAATGTGTGGGAAACCCATGGGAAATGGTAGTATAAGCCTGGGAAAACATCACCTATCTGAACAGCAAGTGGCTGGTATGTAAAATGGTTCTGGAGGACTGTTACTCTAAGTATTACATTGCTTTTTGAGCAAATTCATAAGCTTCCCAAGTAGACTTCAGCTGCACTTGGAAATTTTCCAGCCTACTTTCAATACAAGTGTGAGGTTTTTTTAAAATTGATTTTATTGACACGGCTACACTGGCAAACACTCCCATACAAGTGCACTTCTATCAGTACAGGTTGGTATAGCTGTGTCTGCTTTTAAGTTCCAGTTAATTGCCAAAATCACTGAAGAAGAAAAAAAACCTTTCAATATGCATAAGGCCCACATTCTAAGTTGTTGCATTCATGAATATTTAAAGCATAATTCATTATCTGCGGCTCTCCCAAATCCACAGGGAATGTTACATACCAGAAGAACAGGACCAGATGTGCCTTACTGGGGTCTGATCTGAGCTCCTGGCACCTGGCAGTGATTATGGCTGAGCTGGACACAAACACTAGCTGAAGAAGCTCTCCTGAAAGCTGTCTAATAAAGCAAAATTAAAGCAGCCATGAAATTCTCATGCAGGTAACACTGATTAACTACAGGTCTAAATAAGACCCCTAAGTCCACATTTTCTAGTACACCTTAAGCCATTATCAAACCACATTTATGTATCCCTACTTTTTACATTGCCTAAGAACAGTACAATCAGAAGACAGATTAAAAATTAGCCAGTGAGATTTCTGTATAAAAATAATAAAACTTTAAGACAAAAGCCAAAGGATAAATATCTAAGATATCTTTAGTCTTCAGTTAGCTCATCAAAACAGAACATACCCTTTAGAACATATGTTACAGATATGCTACACTGTGTATCTTACAGAAATGCTACAAATGGGAACCCACTGTCTCCATCATTTGAATGTCTTTCAAATGAACATTAGCAAACATTGGAACTTCAACTAAGAAATTTATTTTACAACAGTAACTGAAAACAGGAAAAAAAACCAAATTAGAAAGTGCTTAGCAACTTCCCTCCAAAATAAATCCAGGCATCAATTCATCCTCTAAACCTTTGGTGCCGTTTGGATAAGGGCTCTCACCACATACCAGCATGTAACTGTAATGTGTTGTCCTAACTTGCAGCTTCAGTGGTTAATAAAAACATTAATAACTTCTGCTATTAGCAAGCTCAAACAGTTGTATTTAAGAACAATGATTCTAATATTGATCTCCGGAAGGTAATGGTAGAAAAGTCTGTTAGTGGAAACAAAGCAATAGTCTAACTAAAGGAAAATGAAGCACAGATTTTTCTGTAATCCAAATACTCTTTTAAGGTCATCAGTTAAATAATATACATATTAATCTGTCTGTCACAAACCTGCCTTTTAGCCAGTGTATGTGCATTGACTCCTTTTGATCTAGGGCAGCAGTTCTCAAACTTCAGGTCAGTTCCTCCTCTCTTCAGGAATACTGTACAGTTCCCCTGAATACTTCCCTACACAATCATATATTATGCATTAATTTGCATAAAATACAAAAAAATACATTATTTGCAGACACATACACATATTTAATTCAAATATACACAATGACTATCAGCACACGTACCCTTCTTTCCCTAGACAAGAGCTTAGGGATCCAGGTCTGTACATAAGGGGAGTGGAGCTGCAAAAGGGAGGGAACAGAAGTACAAAATACATCCATGAGCATCCGTGCACAGGTGGTGGGGAAGCAAAGGCCAAGAAGGTGCTGCTGCCTCTGAGCCCAGGCAGCTTCCAAGAACATCAGTAACTGGGGAAACGTATTTGTTCCACAGAGTGTGACAGATGGAAGATGGAGTGGGACACTAAAATCCCACCACCTGAGTCTGCAGCATCCAAAACAAAATCTCCTGCCAGAGGGACAAAGCAGGGCCCCTGGATATTCCTCCCAGAGTTGCCAGCGTTGGTATTCTCCCTGCTGACCTGCAGCTCCAGTCTCCCTCACGGCAGCAGCAGCTGCTCCTGCACGAGCTCCAAGGGGGCCTCACTGCTCCTTCCTCAGAGTACTGCAAGCACAGCTCGCACTGGCCACTGGACAAGTAAAAGGTGCTTGGAAGTTTCCAGTGAGGCAATGGGAATGCACTACAGGGAAAGACATGTTAGAAGAGGTATCAAGAAAAAGAACATCCGAGCTATGCTGTCCCTTCTCTACCCTCAGTCTCTAAAGTAACTTGTCTCAACATGAGCTGGTCCTGGCTGCAGTTTTCAGCTCCTCACACCCAGGCATTTGGGAACCTGAGCCCTGAGTGCTCACACACTTCCTCAGGGTCCACTCTGAACCCTCATTTGAGAACTGCTGGTCTAGCTTAACTAGCAGCATGTGAAACTACAAACCTAACACTTAATGCCCCCTTAGTGCATAGCAGCATTCAAAGAGTAAAGTAACATGTGCTTCAGTTACCTCTGGCAGGAGTGTCAGTAGCCTGATCATGAGGATTTTGATGAGACATCTACACGGTTTATAGTATTTTACAGACTTCAAGAAAATACTATAGTGGCAGAGATGAGGGTAAGCCTACACGAGGAAAACCAGCTGCCAACCTACCCCTTACAAACAATTTGCTCAAGACTAAAACAAACTCAGAGAGCACAACTAAATGCATAGCATTTTACTGGTACTAGTGCTTCCACAGGGCCTGTGGACACTTCTGTTAGTTCAGTCCAAACACTGCTGTATGTGGGAAAAATCTTTCAGAATACAGCAACACAATTTAAATGGTGTCTAGATTGGGGTGGGGACTGGGGTGTTAATCATAACTCATAAAAAAAAGTATATGTTGGGGAATATTTAACCTATCACAGCATATTTCACCTCATGTTTTTCCATGAAAAATTTCAACTCAAAGCATTACTCAGGCTTTACCATAAACCTATTAGTTGTTGAAAACTACAGAGGACTCCCGGTATAATCAAAGGAACATTTTAAAGTCTTTATGGGGGGAGAACCCCACCTACTTAACAAAACATCACAGTAACACTCATGCCACAGTGAAGATGTTGGCATATTACTGTCAGGTCTGTCACTGAGAAACTGTTGTTTAAACCTTCATGTTCACCTCCTAGGATTCTTTCAAGGAATTGATACGTGCACAGATTTTCAGCGCAGGTCCAAGCTTAATATTCATTGCACTCATAAGGTGATCCTCCTTCAACAAGAGGAGAGCTTGTCCATCAATTTCTTGTGCTCTGAATTCATCCGCAATATCTTGACAACCTAAAGGCAATAAAAATATGATTACTGGTTTAGAAACGTCCATTCTTAGATCCAATGATGTTATCCACACTAGAGCTTTTCACTACACATTTTCCAGTGCTCATCCCTTTAGCTTGTTGAACCTAAATTACATGCAAGAGTACAATATTATGATGGGAATTCTGAAATAATCTGAAAGTAATTTTTACTACAGCCTCTAATTACACTGTATTTATTGGAGAACTACTCATCAGGAATTTCAAGTCCCAGCAAAGACAGAATTTTCATTTCATTAAGAGGAACAACCTCTCATCATTGGAAGAGACTGGGAAAACAACACTGAAATAGCAATCAGGAACATAATTCAAGTGGGTTCTTTCCAGCAATAAAAAGATAATATTATCTAATTCTGTAAAAGATAACTATATTATACTGCTATGTGCAACTCAATGAGAACATTCACATAGCTACAATTTCCAAAAGGAGTTAATTCCATCTGTGTGTTACACCACTAGATTAAGGAAACAAAGTTTTGATGTATGGGCTTTGGCACAACCATCTCATGAAGATATTTAAGGTTAGTTATCAGAATGAATATTCTACACACAGCAGTAACTCACTTCACAAGCGCAACTTTAAACTGGTTGGATCTTTTTTCCATGTTAAACTCCTTTTCTCAACATGAAATACCAGTCTCAGGTTACCGAAGCTTACAACATAAAAAAAGACTACATGGGTTGGACTATCCCAAGTAACTGAGGGACCCTTCCCACTGAAGAACACTGTGGAAATAAAGGTTTCTCCAAAGATGTTCTGGACATGTGTTGAGCAGAATCATCCAGTTATGCCTGGCTCTATGGCAGCTCTGTTAGATGGATAAATGTCTTCTATCAATGCCCATGAGAGCACTCATTGTCAGTTGTTTCTTTGAAGCTTCTTTCCCCAGCCATGTTTTTAATGCAGTTTTTTTTAATACATTTCTGTTCTCAATCCAGCAGTCTCTCCATCTGTCTGAGCCCTTCAGACACACTTGAATTTGTGCCCCATCTTCCACTCCCGACTTCAATTATTCCTCAAGTAAACTTATTTTTTGGCATTTTTACATTTTCCCTTTTTAAAAGTACACTATTACAGAGATACAAAATTGCTGTGAAGAACTTTTCTACCTAGATGACATCAACTAATTTCATATTCTCTTGTGTGCTCAGATTTAAATTCTATAAAGAATAGATAGTCTAATTTCCTGATGGATTTACAAATGTGTACAAGGCAAATGGAAAGGAAATGTGGAAGGAAGTATCAACATGCAAACCTGAATTCATTTGGACTATTGCTGTGTGAAGGTTGTAACATTCAAGGTTGGAAAAAGTTAGCTTTTCACAAAGAATAAAGTGCTATTTTTTTCTTAATGATTTGTTAAACAGACCTTGTGCAACAATTAGCTCTGACATCACCATAAAGGTTTTCTTATTGAAGTGCTGACAACAGATAAAATATCTGTAAGTCAATTATGGAGTATTTCTGGGAAAGGTATCATGGCATGTCTGATTTGAGACCTGAACCTTGTGATTGTCAGACAACATTATTTACAAAGAATCGGAGAGATCAAGAGAAGTTCTTACATTTAGGAATAAAACTGGTCCTATTGAAATACAAAACTGGATGTTTGTTGTTGCCAGCTTTTTCCTTTAAGCAGGACATGAAGAATTTCCATTCAACTTCTTAAAATACTTTTTATCAAAAGCAGAGGATGGAAGTTGAAGGTATTGCAGTTCCCTCATCCAAGCACATCTGGGTATATTCTTAAGCACTTTCACAATTGTTTGTTGTGCAATAACTTGGCCAAAAAAAAAGAGCGCGGGGAGCAGGTGAAAGGTCATTTATCTTGCAACTGAAGAGAGAAAGGAGAACAATTCTGCTCAGCTTAAGCTGTTCTGTCTCTTCCCCCAGATGAAGTAGCTAACAGTGCAAGTGTCCTGGACACTGACTTCTCCAAAAGGCTCCAGAGGAACTCAGGAAAAGCCTGATAAGCACATGAATCCATTTCAGCTACAGACTGCACAGAAACGAAAACAGATGTCCCTAATGCTTATGGAAAAGTGACAAATCACCATCTCCTACAAAATGGCAGATGGTCTGCACAGACAGCACCAAGTACATATATAATATAAAATGCCATAATGAAAATCATCTATATTATTTCCTGCATTAATCAATCTTGGAAGTATATGATAAAATATTTTTTCAAGAGAGGGACTTGAGAATTTACTGAAAAGAATAAACCCCAAAATTACCAAAAAACCCAAATGCAGCAACATAGCAATAAACATTCTGTGAGGTTGTGAATATAACTTTAAATATCTATTGAACTTTAAAAAAAAAAAGTATTTGAGAAACTAGGCATTCATATGGATAGAAATGAGTAATTACAATAAATTTTCATTAAATACAGACAAATATAAAATTTGTTTAAAATCAAAGATCACCTTGTTTATAGAATACAAAAAACGAAACCAGATCCAGCAGCTGGTGAAATATTGTAAAAGTAATGGTTTCAAAACAGAAACCACATTTTAAGAATAAGATTTTTGGTTTTATACTTTCCAGTGAATTGTGTTTATGTGGCACTTCAATTATTCTAGCACAGGAACTACCACTTACTGAGAGCCTAGGATTAGTTATTGAATTAACTAGAGCCTCAAATCTATAAAAACAGTAACTGAAAACAGCAGTGACATAGCTACACTCCATAACACAGCTCAAGTACAGAAACAAGAATGGCCACATCCTAAACCTAAGGAGCTTTGCTTGTTTCTACAGACATCACTGCAGGTTCCCAGAAGCAGACAGTGTTACTGAATTGCAATAGACTATCAGAAGAAAGGTACTTCAAGGATGAATTTTGCTGATTTTAGACATCTCTTACTCAATTCTTTGCCTGACCTACTACAAAAGACTACCTGTCATAATGCATGTGTATGACTTAGCAATGAAGATATATTCCTTACAGGCTATTAGTCAAATGGGATTCACAAAAAAATGGCATAGCATTCCAGAAAAAGTAGAAAATTAGAAACAAATGTAGCCTGGGTTTTAACGAGTAAGCAACAAAAATTCTGGTATGACTGCTACTGTGGAGATCTGCCTTGTTATCTGTAGGGATTATAGTGTCTGATCAGATAAAATGACATCCTTGGGAAAAGGTGGGGAGTGAAGCTTTAAAGGTTATGATAGTTAGGAAATGATAAATGTCAAATAACCTGAAGATGACATAAAGGTAACTGTGAATATTGAGCTAAAGGAAAGGTCTGTGAACAAGGAGAAACCAGATTATTTTTTCTGAGAACAAACTGTGACTAGCAGTATGCAGAGTCTCTAGGGAGAAGATCTCCGAGCAAAGCTATGCAAAATAAAGTTTAACTTTATATCAGAAACGTGCTTATTCTTTTTTAATGACTTGTACCGTGACAGGTCTTTCAAACCTTTCAGTTGTATCAAGGGAAGTAACACTGCTCTTGCTTTTTCTACTGAATAAGCAATAAGGGAGGAGGGAAGAGAAGAACGCAGTGTAACAGGAAGGAAGTGTGTCTGATCTCTCTACTGACCTCTTGAGAGAAGTCAGACTGAAGGAAGGAACAGCTCTAATCTCCATCAGCTGGGATGCAACAGCAGAAGTGGGACTAGTTCTATCAACATGGGATTTGTGCTGAAGGAACAAGCAAGAGGAAACAAATCACATTCCAGTCTCTATCACCAGCTAACACTGCTGCTGTTACCACACCACCTCCTCATCACAATGCTGCTATAAAGCACAGAACTTCATTGTTAACACCAACAGAACAAGTTAGTGCCCATTCCATACCAGGCAGAGAATGTATAAAGGCCCAAACTTCATCGACAGTCCATACTGAGGGGTCAGTTTGCACCACTGGTAAGAGGTCGATGCTCTCCGGCATTTTCCGCATCCTCAGCTCCCGAAGCTCCCGCTCCCTCTCCCTCTCGCTCTGCCTCCGTAGGCGCGTGGTCATGGCCGTTGGAACAGCATCTTCATGAGGAGTCAGATCTTCTTCTGCAGATGGATAAGTAATTGGAAGCTGGAAAATGCAGTACAAATACACTACAGTATTAGGCTTTATTTGCAATTCCCAAAGCAATGCCATAGTTTTAAGCAAATATTCCACAGACCTGTCTAAGAAAATGATCTCGTGACGCCCCCTCAGGGCCGCTCGGCCGACGCCCGCGTCGCCCAAGACTTTGGCTATCTGACTTCCGATTCCAACGACTGGTCTTGTCTGATGGAAACAGCCCAAATTTCTTAGTGCAACTAAGGCTGTGCCTAAAGAAGTAAGATATATTCAATAATGCACTAGTAGTTTTTTGGACTGAATTCAATCAAGTAACCATAAAATCACAGTGTTGTAGAAATGCTGCTTAATTACAACAACAGCTGTCACAGAAATACAAGAGAAAGGTATCTCAAAGGCCATTTACTCAAAACCCTCATCTCAATGTGGGATCAGGTATATCTAGATTACCCCCGGAAGATGTCTGTCCTTCCCATTCTTAAAAATTTTCTATGATAGAAATACCTTTGTATTTTATCACCTAGTACAGTTCTGCTCTGAAATGTCCACTGAAAATCTAAAATCACATTGTATTTTCTGGTTTCATTTTCAGTACCTAGCTGATACCCAATCAAAGGAGGATAGAGGCAAAAATCCCATGTTAAGATTAAAGGGCTAAATCCCTTTAAGATAATTTTGCTTGTGGTCTCCCAAGAAGCACCAAAGCAAAAACACATATTCCCACTACTTAAATGGGAATGTAGCAGACATTAGAGAAAGGTCATGTCCAGATACACTGACGCCAAAAAAGAGCTAAGTGGCGACTAGAAATGGAAAACTATTCCCCATTTCTAAAACTTATGGTGTTAAACATCAACTTTCCAGCTGTAATAATGGAAGACTTTGCATTCAGATGTTGACTGTGAACTGTTGCTCTCTTAACTACGAGAGGTTAATCCATTAACCAGATAACAATAAACAATAACTACATAGCGTTACCTTTTGGCACAGGATGTGGAGCAGAATCTTTTTGACCGCAGAAACTTATTGGGATATCCCATTTTTCCACAAAATTCACACTTCAGAAGATCATTTTCAATTTCATCCAGTCCCTCTAAAGAAAGGAATGAGGAATAAAGAAATCAGTTTCAATGACACAAAATTATGTTCACATCTGTCACCTCAAGGAGGCAAAAGATCTTCAAATATTTAACACGTTCAATTAAATACTTTGATTAACAGACAATTATGCAAAGCTAAGCAAGTCATAGATTTCATTCTGTCTAGAAAAGATCTTAAGCAAACGGAACCTTAATGAACCTTCAATTAAGTTATTCAATGAACTTAATCAGTTTTTTGTTGAATTTCAAGTCATCCATGAGCAGGTCTGCCCTCAAACATAGCAAGCAATTTAAAAAGAAGGGTTACAGTCCTCATGAGTTGCTTTATAAAGAGTTCATTAAGAGAACCAGGTCTTTCACAGTCTAAATGCAAACTCTCCCGTAATGACATCATGAATCAACCTTTTAAAGTACTTTCTTTGAATAAGCAGCTGCTACAACCAAAGGGACTTGTGAAAGCAAGGAAAACATTGAATCTTGAATATATATATATATATATAACATTCACTCTACAAAAAAGATAAGCTGCACACAATAAAGAAAAGGATTATGGTATCTGCTGATTTGCAGATCAGCAGATTATTGTTACAGAGTATTTGTTATTGGTGAGGTGAGATGGCCCTTTTCCTGATCTACAAAAAGCACTAGTGCAGCAGAGAGCTGGAAATACTGAGAAGGGTGTTTGAAGGGTGTTTTTACCCCACACACAATCATACCCTGGTTTGCAATCAGAAAATTTCCTCTACTCAACTTCCGTGTATGTGGATATGTCTCGATGTTGGATGTTTCCTACTAGCTTATCTAATGTGTAGTTACAAATTCTCTAAATAAACCTAACACCACCTCTCAGGAACAATAACTAAAACAAAAACCATGAGCATCTGAGTAATTCCACAAAACAGACAAGCTGTCTGAAATCTGAGACACAGCATAGTGTTAATACTGAAAAGAAAATTGAATTAACATCTAGTGAAACAAATTAAGGACAAAATAACTGCTGCAAAGAGTTTTGATATGGAAGAGGGAATAGAACTATTTTAAGAGAATGAAAGAAAGAGTTGCATTAAGACAAATTTAAACAGATCACAAAAAACAGCTCTGGTGCAACAAGGATACAAGCGGTGGGAAAGAAAACACAAAGGTGGCTAAAAAATTCTGAACTTTCAAATCTTAGATGAATTTATACAAAAACGTGTGTTCACAGAATAACTTGGCTTTTCTGGGCCAGGCCGCAGTTTGATTCCCACTTCATAGCACACAGAACTGGAGGGGAAAAATGAGCATTTAAACAAAAACTACAAACCTTCTGCAATCATATCCTCTACCTCTGTGTCTGAGGAGTTGTCTGCATGTTTTGTGTTCTGCAAGTCTGATTCAACACACACCACACTCATGATCTGACCCTCCACCAGCAATCTCTTCTCTGCAGGCTGCTCCACCAGCAAAGATGAACGACTGACCTATTGCAATAAAAGCAAAGCAACAGTGAGTAATTAACATTATTCACAACAGTGAATAATTAAAAACAGTACTACTCCATATCAATGAATCGTAATTATATTGTGCCAAAGCTCATTCCTCAAACAAATTAAGACTCACTCCTGTTCTGCAGAGTTTGCAATTATATTTACCAAAGGAAGAAACACATTATATCTACAGAAATGAAGGAATGGGAAAATGAGACACACATTAAATTAGTAAGACAGGTTTTAAATTGTCAGTTTGTGATTTAAAATTTTCAACAGTAATTCTTAGCAGACACAGAACTAATTACACCTAGCCCAGTTACGAGCTTGCCAGTGCTTGAAACAACAAATTGTAGCATTTTAGAATTTTAACACAGACATAGCTCTGAGGTTTAAATTAAGGTATCACTTAAATTGAGGGATCTAGGAGACAGACAAATGTAAAAAAATTATTCCAAATGGTAGCCTAAAACCATTCTCTGTAGCTATCTCCAGATATAGCCTACTACTCAAGTCACCAATCAGGGGAGAAAAGGTCAAAACCAACAACTGAAACATAATTCAAGACCTAAATATCTACTAGCCACAAAAACATCATTCTTACAAAGAGTTTATTTCAAAGATTAGTAGTAAAAAAATCCTAGCAACTTTTAGACTTACGGGGAACGGCTCCAGCCCCTCCTGAATCACAAAACCTTCAATGACATGGGTCAGGATCTGGGGTTTAACAATAGCCTGTGGAGGTTTATTTTCTAGGCTGGGAATGCTATTGGGCATGGATGTGCTGTTGCTCCTTGTTGTTGCTGCTGGAAGCAAAAGAGGTGGTGGTGGAATAGAGGCATGTGAAGGATCAGATGGAGATTTAATTACTGAGGCACTGACTGATGATGTAACTGAAGGCAGTCCCCCGTGTTCTGCAAAAAATAACAAAGCATGTTATATCACTTATGTCCAACAATGGGCTCAGAATTCTGGAAGTAAGAGGTGATAAATCCCCAAGACCCATCTCTCCATCCATCAACCCCTAACGCAGGCTCTTCCCTAGGCTTTATAGATCTCACTTTTAAAACAAGATGGTTTATCTTGACAGAGTATTCCACAAACACACCCTCTTCATGCAAACATTTTCCTTTACTCAGTACCTACTAAGTACAAGCACAGTTGGCCATTAGTTACTTACACAAATCACAAAACCAAAAGCTACCTTAGTTTGGCATTTGTCCTCACCTGACAAAGGATCTTCTGAATTAAGAGCCTCTCCATTGCCCAAGGTTATGGCTGGTGGAGACAAGGTGGGTGGTGTAGGTGTTCTTGCCATGTGGACACAATCTGAGTCCTCGGGCATCTCCTCTTCACATACATTCTCCACTTGGTAAATCTGCATCCAACAAACTATTGCTTTAGAGAGATTTCCACTCTATCTTAATACCTTAAAAGAGTTTCATAAATACAGTTTTAAAAATAAATTACCAGTTAAAATATGTTAATCTTCTAATAAAATACTAGTTTCCAAACTGCATACCAAACAATGAACTCTGAGGACATCACAATATCTATGAGAGTAAAATTAAAGTATTTTGTTACAAACAGCAATATATAAAGAAGCACAGTTCTCCAATCAAACAGATCAGAGAACTTGACTTTTTCAGTATCTTACGTGTATAGTTTACTGTATTTTTATTTACACATACATCTGATGTTATTTAAACACATCTGCAAAATGCAAGTTTAATGACAAGTCTGCAAATTGTTCTGTCTTATACAGCAGTGTAATCAAACTGAGTATTTCAGAAGAGTACACCAAGACTATCAAGCATTAGTGTTTGTAAGACATTTTAAGGTCTTTTCCTCAAAAGTATTGAAATAAATTTACATAAATTCCTGACAGTAAGTTTAGCAGATTAAAATGTAAAACACCACTCTGTCAAAAGCAAATCTGGCTTCTACCCTTTTGCCCAATTTCTCCATGAAATATCAGAGTTGAGATTATTACTCTCTTAAAATAAATCAAAGATGAACAGCACACCTCCTTCCTTAACCTGTTGATAGCCTCAAAAAAGCCTACAAGAGCTGCTGATTCTTTTGCTCAACTTAATCTCATTAGCATTTTACCACTAAAGCCCAGCAACGCCATCTTAAATGTCAGCATTATCTGCATACCATTTTATTTTCCTGTACACGATTTTAATCCAATGATTGAAGCCAAAACCTTCAATTACAAACTGCAGACATCTGAGACAAACACTGAATCAAATTAAATGGCGGTGATGGGTACAGTATGAAAATTCCCCTATTCTTTTATGAAGAGGATATTTGCAATGTTAGTACAAAATTAACTATCCAGAAACCTATCATCTTAATAACATGATATGCACCTTCCACCTAGTACAGATGATTCTCCTAATCAAAATGTATTTGTATTGAGGTAAAAGCTTACAGTCCACATGTTGCATTTACCAAATTCTTTATGTAAGCATTGTCATATATTTACTTATATTTTTTAACTTCAAATACATTGTAATTTCATTAAGAAACAAGATTTTAGATCTTAAATCTGCACTTTCACAATTCCTGGTTGATATTCTTGACTGATGATCCATTACAAAAAGCCAACAAAAAAACCCCAAAGCAAAACATGAAACAGAAGAAAAATGTCTATTAGTTTTCTTAAAACTCAGTTCTGTAATCAATAGGTTTCTTGTCCTCTGTCTAGAACCTGATTTAGGTCCCTTTGAAGTCAACGGGCCAGACTCAGCTCTGGAGAAGCCCAGGGAAAGAATAAAGGATGTAATGTTATCACTCACCACTGGAGTTTCAATCGGAACTGAGGGCTGCACCTGGAGATTTACTGCGACAGTCTGTGGCGGTGGAAGAGTTTGAAATGGCAGCTGGACCAAAGCTTCTGCAGCAGGAAGTTCTTCCTCAGAAACCAAAGTGTTTTGAACCAAAACCTGGCCCTGGGACAGAATTTCAGGCTGCACTTGTAAAGACTGCACAGACTGCAAGGGCAGCGGTTGAATCTGGGTTGAGGATGCCGAGAGCTGAGGCGGAGCTGCCAGAGGGATGGGAGCGGATTGCAGGGCTGGATACTGCTGGTGTGGCGTGGAGGACACGAGCTGCTGGCCTGGGGAAACCAAGCTGGGCGGCTCCACGGCCCCGATGTGCACGGCGGGGGAGGGCGGGAGCGGCAGGTGCGGCGGGAGGCTGAGCGGCTGCGATGGCCGCACGGGGTTGGCGGCAGCCGCCTGGGGAGCGGCCGGCTCGGGCTGCAGAGCCGCCGGCACCAGGGAGCTGGCCTGGGACTGGATAAGGGCTTGAGGGTGAATAATTATGGTGGGTGACTGACTCGGGGAGTGGGACGGCGGAGGGGATACCACCACTGACTGCTGAGCTGACTGGGATGGAGTAGGAGAGAGCGTGAGAGGCGGAGGATGGATGTGGATAGGGGAGCAGTGGGACTGGACGCCGCTGGGAGCCGGAGGCAGCGCATGGCTGGGGAGGGGCAGACAGTGCTGGGATGGAGGCGGTTCCTGGCCCGGAGGAGTCTGAAGTGCAATCGGCTGGACTTGCTGCTGCTGCTGCAGGATCAGCTGATGATGGGAAATCTTTGGAGGTGGCGAATGAAGTGGGATCTGCTGATGCTTTACTAGAGAATGAGGTTGCAATGGAGAATACGAAGCTGCGAGGGAAGCGGAAAAAAGTGACAATTAGTATTTATTTCTTCAAGTTCTGAAAATATTATAAAATACCTAAAAAATTCTCACGTTAAAGATCAGCACAAATTTTTAAACACTTCTGATATTTGTTTAGAAATATCTTCTTTGACAGCATATAGAACACAGAAACAATTTATTAGGGGAGTATATCAATTTCCAAAATAAAATGCAGCAATGAATAAAGGAATATGGCCATGCTTTTTACATATATGTACTTTCTATACAGAAGTATGTAAACTTTCTGGTGCTAGGTCTAAGATTATTGCTGATCCAGCCTTATTTAAGAATTTCATGCAATTTTAAATGGATTTAACCTTTGCTTTGAAAGACTCGAATAGAAATTATAAGCACATCACAATCAACAGGATTTCCAGATAAATGCTAAGTTAGATACTACTGTGTTAAGATACCAAATAAAAGTCCAAGAGTTCAGTATAAATTTAAACCATCGAAAGCATTTGCCTGAACTTGAACACAGCAACTGAGAGGTACAAATCTAAAAATAGTGCAGCTTCCAGAGAAATCACATCACCTTTAAGTGAACCAGTGACTCACCAGCCCTTTCTTACAGCACGCATACATATTGTCTTCCACACACAAACCTCTTCTTGCTTTGTCTTGTCCACTTGAGAAACAACTCATTTGTGTAGGTTTTTTGATTTGTTCTGCTACTGAGGACGGATTTTCTTCTTACCAACGTGAGTTCTGAGAGCATTAGGGTTCAATACCTCCAGACTGACTGCCTCCAAGTCCCACTCTTTCTCTAAAAGCTGTCATTAAGCCAAGCTACCTTCCACAGAATTCAGACCAATTGTCTAGACTACCATCACTTTTTCAAAATAAGAAAGCTAGGATGCAAATACACTGCATGCAGTGTAAGTGCCTCTCTAACTAAGCGCAGGTTATTTTGATTTATCTCAATACAAAACACTGAAATTCTGAGCATTGTTACCTATGGGTTTATAAAAGTACTTGATATAAGAACATTCTCATGACACAAACAGCACAAGAAAAAAAACCTAACCACCAACAAAATGGATTCTGATGGGAGCAAGAGGCTTGAGGTGGTTTCAGCCCACATTTTGCTGCCCAGAGATGGGACGGCATGTCCTGACAACGAACATACAGAGAGAGACCAGGAATGAGAATCACGTCTGTGCTGTGACTCAACAGGGTATTGCAGTTGCTATATTGTGCTTGTATTGTGATATAAGAAAATTCCTGCCTCTGCTTAATCAAAATCCTGTGCAACATCCAATACCAACAAATAAGTGAATTTACTAATAAAATTTGAACTCTATTCATGTGGAATATCTATAATAACATGGCCAGAGAGCACTGAACTCTGACAGAACTGTGATATACAAATTAGTTTTAATTAAAATAACTTTCCTATAGCTCTGTTTTCATCCCACCTGGTGTTATTAAGTGGTGTATGCTGGATGTCCGTGTGACCGGCGTACTCCGACACTCCGGAGCTGGGCTCTCGCCTTTCCTATTGCTTTCTGAGGGATCTGGCTGGCTGCCCTTGGAACTGCTGACAGGTTTACTGGGGCACAGGGACTGAGTTTGACTGCTGCTCTTTGGTGGGCCATTCTGTGAACTTGACAACACACCCAGCTTCTGACTGCGCAACGTCAAGTTCTGAACCTGGGAAATGAGCAAAATATGAAAAAACCCAAACTCGATAAATATCTATGACAACTATCAGGCAAAAACAGCAAAAAAGAATTACATTTTGTAATGCTTCTCATCCCACGTGATCACAAGAAGCTAAATATCTGCATATCAAAGTATCTTTAAAGCCATAAAATTTAGAGAAGGATAGGGATCTTTATTACTTCAGTGATAAATACAGAAGTCTTTTTTCCCTTATTGGATTTTTAAAAGAAATGGAAATTGTTAATTAATTTGAATTAAAACTTTTATTTTTCTCTTTTATTGTGCCTTCAAAGTAAGTGACACAAGGCATCTTAAGCAAAGACAATTTTATTTTCACAGAGACACTGCAGAGGTCTGTGAGTGAGCTTCCAGACACCAACATAAACCAGAGCCTTGGGTGGTCAGTGGGACCAGAGTCTGCTCTGCTATCTGTGTGTTAACAAAACTGAGACCTTTGTTTCTACACCAATATTAACCTCCCTTCTCACCATGACACCTCTGATGTCACATGAAACAAAAGGTATTGATTTCTGAAATGTAAATCAGTCGGGGATCATTTTCTATAAAGGCTGTTATATCACACCCAGATTCTGTACATAACGATCCCAGATCTCCAATCCTACGTGCTGAGCTAAAATTTCATTTTCAAGGATAATGCCTACCCTTGAAGCACTAATTTACATCATCTTTTACATAAAAAAGAAGACTAATTATTATCACCATCCCCTATTTTGATTACATAATCCCTTCCTCACTCAGCAGTTAGTACCTGTGTAATGAACAGCTAGTTTACATTTCACTTCTCTCTGCTCTGTGTGTCACCACAGGGCACATTCAAACCCAAGACAACAGTACTTGTTTCCTCACTGACAGGCAGGAGGCATTCACTGCCATCCTGCCCGAGTAAGGATAAATCAACCTTCAGCACACCTTCACAGGTAAGGTGACTCAGCTGGAGCTTGGCAGACCCACCCCAGCAGCTCATCTGCTCTCTGGTCTGGGGTGCAAGTAAAGCTAGAAAAACTTAAGCGCAACATTTCTTTACTTTTCCGTTTTGTCCCACTCGACTGGACGGTCCTTTAGAAAGCTTACACAAGCTCACCTGAGTAGCTGCAGACTGACACGAAGATGAGGAGGATGAGGAGACAACAGGAATGTCAGACTGGACAGCAGCCACAGTGGTCGCAGGAGTGAAAATAAGCTGTTAAGCAAGAAAAAAGTACATGGAAACAGACTGAAACTTTTAAAATCTGTGAAAGAAGTGCAGTATATTAAAGAGATACATAACTTACACTGATGTACAGCATCTAAGATTTACTTTTTAACTTTAAGATTAATTTACTTAAAGAACTATTTATCATGGTAATTTAAGTAAACAAAACTAAAAGAGAATAATGTAAACCAAATGCAATACTATATCTGTTCTGCATATTGAGAAAAATCTTTGAGATAAATAAACACATCTACGATCTTTCATGCAAGCACTTAAGAGAACTTTCCCTTCAATACTACAAATTAGTGAAAAAAAGACAAGAGAACAGCCCAACATCTATTATATTTAAGAAAGAGAACTTATATCTTCCAACAGGGACAGACCAAAGCCAAACTTTGCAAGGACTGCAGTCAAAACTTACCATCTGAGCTCGCAGATACATTTGAGCCTGGCTTGCACTCAGGGTGGGAGAGGTGCTGCCCAGCAACATCGTCTGTTGGGTGATGCTGCTGCTGGTGGTGTTGGAGGTCTGAGAACGGCTTATTATCTGTGCAGGTGTAGGAGAGGTGGAGAGGTTAATCTAAGGAAACAAAAATATTGCTTCTGTCATGGAAATTCCGTCACCCTAGGGTCTAAAGCCAGAAAGCCTTTGACAAAAATGGCAGGGGCAGTTGGAATCTCTGAACTGTAAAGATATCAAAAATATATTGAACCAATCATCATAAAATTGGATTCTGGCAAGACTGTACGTTTTTGTTCTTAAACTGCAAGCAACCACTTTGCAGTAAACAACAATAAGCAGTTACGAATATAAACAGTGATATGAAGTCTGTAAAATACGCCTCATAGAAATACACATTTACTGAACATGTAGAATGACCTTTCAATATTTTAAGAAAAACACCTGAACTTTAATATTTCAGATCTTTAAATGTTTATATTAACTGCCTGGACTGGTATCTTCCATTATGCCACCTGATCAGGACATTCATTTGTGCCACCACGTATGGACTTTCAATCCTCATTTCACATATGCACACCAAAAAATGACTGAAGACTAAAACCTTCTCCAATTTCATATTAAATGCTCCTCAAGAACCACTCTTTAGCATCTTCTTAAAAAAAGAAGCTGCTGTGTTTTTGCTTTTCCTTTTTTTCTTTTTTTTTCTAACCAGTCTAACAGAGTTAAGTGCCCAGCTCTTTTTCATCACTTACTTAAAAGATTTCCTTGAAAAACCCCAGCCCAATTATTTTGTTAGTTTAACATCAGACATCTTAATAGACTTTCCCTCCTAAATTTAATGAATGAATGGTTTTACTTCTAACAACTGTAAGCCAAGCCAAGCCAAGCTATGAGAGCTTAAAAAAAATACAGTTAAATCACTGAAGCTATGCACTGGAGTCATGAACAGCTTGAGGGTGTGATTAATAAGCAGGATGTCTGTAGGACTAACAAATCCTACTTCAGACAACTGTAAAACTGTACAGAAGAGACTGTGCATGTCTGACAATGGCACTTCAAGAAATACAGCATGAACTGAACACAGAGCCGCTCACGACTGAAACCTGAGCACATGCCTAGAATATGGGAAGTGAAACTGCAAAAAAGATGCATGATAAAAGATGATAATCAATAAAAGAATGAATGCTATAAACATTTAATCACTTTCATAAATATACGTGAGCATTGACTTGGATTCTTTAGATTTAGTGCTATTTAATCCCTGATACACAGTTATGATTTTCACCTACAGTAGTGCCCTGAATAAAGAAACTAATGTTTCTTTGAATAAAGAAAATCCAGTAAGAAATCATGTAAGAGATGAGAGCTCAGGGAGTGATTTCTACAGGAGTTTGAACAGCCACTGGTGCTTGTGGAGTGAGCAACTGCCCCTCAGAGCACCAAGAGGGGTCTGGGACTGGGGAAGCCAATAGTGGCCAGCAACAGTCACACACAGCACCCGACACTTATTATAGACTCATCATACTTCTGTTCACTGTGTCTGTAGTACTAAATTTAACAATACAAGCTGAAATGCTAAAATATTTTCTGTTTTTCCCTGTAGCCATAAAACAACCAAGCGGGGTTGGGAATGGAGGGAGGGCTTGGTGCAGTTACGTACCGAGGTCTGCGACATGCTTGACTGCTGAGTGACACTCCCAGTGGGGGAAGTACATTGCCTCCCACCTGACAGGCTTGCCTAAATAGCAAGAATATGTGTCAAATAACGAAATCAGAAAGTGCTTAAGTGATGCTCATTTTATTGTATAAACCATCAGAAATAGCCCTCTCTACCTTTACCTTTTCTCTGAGTTAACAATAAGAATGCTTTACTTGGTGGAAATAGTTTTCAGCAAAGTGCACTCTGCACTATGAGACGCTACCTGCAAGGTGCTAAATTCCTTGAAGTCCTACCAAATTTCAGGCATATAATTCTTTCAGATCGAGACTTGAAGAAAAACAATCAGAAGTAAAGTCTGCCAAACTGCTAATGATGGAGCTAAGTGATCACCTCACTGCCTATGGTGCTCAGAACTTAAAATGCGGTATCATAAAAAAGTGTCATTATTAAAACTCACGTCATAATTTTATTGTGACTAGAATCATCTAAAAATAAAGCAAACTTTATAAACGCTAGAGAGAACAGACTCATATTCTGGAATGGTAGCTTATGTATGCACATCGAGCGTCTACCACTGGATGCTATTCCAGCCCTTCAGATGAGTAATAGGGACAGTGATTTAGGTTTCTGTATGAACAGAACCAAAACTTCTCAGCCTTTCCCAACCTGATTTTCTTTGCTCTGTCTCAGTAACTGCATACCCACAGAGAAATCCATCACAACAAAAAAGACAAATCAACATATTACCACAATCTAATGAAAAAGGTATAGAAGAAAAAGCCAGGAGCAAAAATGAGTCAGCCCAGTTCTGACACCAAACAGCCATATCCCTGAGGTCTTTAACTCCATTCAGCATTTCCCTGTGTAAAATCATTAACAACCATCTCTCTCTGCAAGATCACATTCTCAATCCAAGGCCAGCTGAGGTCAAAGGAAATCCTGCCACTGCTTGAATTCAAAATGGGTCTCCTCCAGTGATCACTGATGTTAAAAGCCGTGTTTCAGATATGAAATGTCATTTACCTCCTACATTTTCACACTCAGGGTTAAAATTTAATTTTACCATTACTTATAATGCAGCCAGATGTGAGGCAAAACACTAAGATGCCAGATGTTCATTTTTGTTTATGTCACTAAGATACAACGCTATTCATTGCTTCCCCCATCAACTTTTAGAGAAAATCATGGGATGAAGATTGAAGTAGTCTATTTTTAATATTTATTTTATTACTGCTTGATGATTTACATGAAGCATTATAATGTATGCAATAAAGCATGGAATGGTTGCCTACTGGAGCATTTATACCACTGGACAAAATCCTCCTAACAGTTTGGAGGATGATACAATTTAAAATAACAACGTCATTAAAATACAACAGTGAATTATGAGGCACTAAGCTCAGGCACTTAAGCTGTTATTACGTTTGACAACGACTGTAGCCCTGCTCTAGATAATACACGGTTCTTTTTCAGCAATCTTCACTCTCACCTGTGGAACAGTTGCCAGACTCTGAAATTGGGTACTGCTTAAGTGCTGCTGCTGCAGAGCAGCAGTCTGCAGCATTAGATGCTGCTGTTGGGCTGCATACATCTGCTGGAGGTACTGAGCAGCTGAGCTAGGAGGACGATGCAAGGCCTGCTGAATAACCTGTGATGAATCAGTAGGTAATTAATTACAATTACAAAGCACACACCATGCTGACATGATGTTGAAGTTTACCCTTACAAGGAAATAAAACCAAATAGAGTTTTTTTCACATCAGTTATGTAATACTGAACTTGCTCCCTCACTGTTCTTGACCAAGTCACAGAGTACTGTCAACATCAATATATTCACATTCTCAAGGACAGCCTGACAATACAGCATCATTCCCAACACATCATCCCAGCCTGTCAGCTGCTTGTCAACACATCCTACATCATGTTCTGCTTTTTGAGAGATCAGAATAGTGTGTGAGAAACCCAATTATCAAACACAACAGAATGGACTGTACAGAGTTCAAGGAGACCTAATCTCAAGAACAGCACGAGGGGGCTGGATCCCACACAGCACTTACACCCACACAAATACCTTGGATCCCTGTAGTCAAAGCTGGTCAAACAAACAGCTCTATTTTGCAAAGGTTTATGTTAATAATCCACACCCTCAGCAAATGGTCAACAAACCAAACTTTCTACCATAGCATTTCCCCCTCTCTTATTTGGGAGACAGGCCTACCCTGAACTATCTTTAAGTGGTCTGATACCCTCCAGTAAACATCTGAAAACCAGCAAGTCAGATATTGAGAAAGACAACAGCAATTAGGGATGAAAAGTTAATCCTGTGTAAAGTACTGCACAATGCCTGTATTTAGAGCTCGGTACAGGACAGGGAGGAAGACCCCAGAGCCCAGTACCTGGACAGCATGTCTGTCAGAGCCGCTGTAGACGGAGATCTGTGGCAGCGGCGTGCGGGAAGTGGAGGTGGTGGTGACGGTTGTTGTGGATGCAGAACATGTTGTTGTGTTGGGTTCATTCTCCATAGTTGTGCAGCGTTCGTCCAGCCTGGCAGGAGTGACACAAAAGTGGTTCACAAAGAAGGCCAGAACACGCTGATTTTAAGGCAAAAAATTATGTTTTGCTGAGACAGAACAATGGACAATTTTCATAAAGGTAAGTTACACAGAAACACAGAATAGTTTGGGTTGGAGGGACCTTAAAGACCATTCCATCCCACCCCCTGCCATGGCAGGGTCACCTTTCAATTCACCAGGTTGCTTCAAGCCACATCCAACCTGGCCTTGAACACTTGCAGAAATAGGGCAGCCACCGCCTCCATGGGCAACCTGTGCCAGGGCCTCACCAACCCTATAGTAAAGAATTTCTTCTTACTATCTAATCTTAGTTTGTAGTATTTGCTATTACTTGATGCAGTCTCTAGAGAGATGTAGTTATAATCTTCTAAGATCTATAAAAAGTAGCAATAAAGAACCAATTTAGGAATACATCCAAGGTTTCCAGCCAGCTACACAGGACCAGTATCACCTCTCTCACCCCCACAACCCAGGACTGAAATTGCTGGCTGACCCTGGACACCGAACAAAACCTGCTCTTGGCAAAAATCACCAGTGAAACACCCTGTTTGGGGAGAGAGGGAAAGGATACAGGCAAAATTCCTTTTAAGAACAATACCTCACAGCATACAGCAAGAACCAAGGAAGAAACTACCTATTTAAGCACCTCAAATGATCCTCCCCAGTCTTATGTGACTTCCCTCTGATGCAGAGCACAAAATGTCAACTGAAATGAATCACAAACCTCAATATATGTTATGGGGGTGTTTACTGCAGTTTCTTTTTCAGTCTTTGTATTATGATTAACAGGAAATAGCATAGTAGTTGTTTATTGCTTTCAAAAGGATGCCAAAAAAAGGGAGGGTTGAGAAGATGTGTTTCCTTCTTACCATAAAGAGGGGCTCAGAGAAATAATCAGAGAGAGCTGCAATGTACTAAAAAAAAGGCAGCTTTGCCAAGTTCTTAACAAACCGCCCATTGGATGCTGCATCAAAAGGGAACATAATCAGGAGTTTCAACTCACACAGCTGGAAGCAGAACAGGACACTGCCAGGCTGCCACCCTCAGCTCCCAAAACACGACTACTCTACAAGCAGAGGGCTGCACATGATGCTGCAGTTCCTCAGGACCTGCAACAGCTAAACTTTAACAGATACATGGTCACCTAAAGACCTCTTGCCTACCCTTGCACTGGACACTTGCATGGACTTTGCCATCAAAGAAAATTCGTGGCAATAAAGGATGCTTTAAAAGCAGAGATCCCTGCTATTAGAACTGAAGAAAAAATATGATTTGCTGATAAAAAATCAGGTCTGTTGTGCATTACTGATACCAGTTGTCTACTGACATAAGGGCACAAGTTAACACACACGGGTTCCCATTCCAAATGCAATAAACACAGCATCATTCCTAAAAACCCTTTACATTAATTTCACATAATGAAAAGTATCTTAAAAAAAAAAAAAAATCCTGTCTCCTCCAGTGGATATTAAAAGCACCTCAAAATATTTACACCTACAACTTGTCTAGCTGGTTTTTGCAGAGTTATGCAACCAGTTAAAATAGCTTAAAACATTAGATGTCTCATTTTCTTCATTCTTGGCCACATTTTGGGTGTGTTATGAGCAAGATGTGCAACATATCCCACTTAGTAAATATTCCATCACAAGTTCACTCCAAGAGAGCCGTTAATTCTTTAGCTCAAAATTATTTCAAAAATAATATTGTCACTGCTCAGGTTGTTCTCACAAAGGATGTACAATGAAAACAGTAAAGAGCTCCTAAATTTTTGGTCAGCATCTCCATCTATCCTCTGACACCTCACCTCGATCGGGCATCAGATGCTAACTTATAAGAAAATTAATTTGTTTAATGATGAAGACCTTGCAATGATGCTCCCTGAACAACTTTAACTCAAAGCAATCTCTGTAATGCAAAGTTTTAGAAAACACACTGACTTGCAACAACCACTACGCATTTAAGTGAGCCCAAAATACAAAGCACAACAGAAAACTATATTGAAAATAGGCATTTATTCAAGCAGTAACAGTACAAGACACCACATAACTTCAAGTTACATTGTGCATAAGGTAAATATTCCAAAGTTTTGTTTCTTTATATTTTTCTTGGTCAAAGCAACCACCTGAAGTAAAAAAATACCTGCTATTCTATACCGATTAACAAACTACCCTCACGGTGGACACACGAATGTCATTACTCATGTTGTGGAAAGTTTTGGTAAATGCCATGGTAATAACAAACCCTGCTGACAACCCACATCCACAACCATCCACAACCACATAGTTTATTTTTTTTTTCATTCACAACCTCTCCCTGCAACTCCAAGGGGACAAACCACAAAAAACCCAAACTAAATAAAAATTTCGTCCAAGCCTAACCCCTACACTATTCGGTATTCAACAGAGGGCTACGAAATAATAAAAAACATAACAATAAAATAAATAACGAAGGTATGTTCTGTGGGAATACACCCCACGGCATGCGGAGTACCGGCCCCGCGCTGAGGGGCTCCGGTGCCCCCTCGCCGGCTGCCCCCCGCCCAGGCCAGGCTGACCCACCCTCAGCCCCCGCCTCGCCCAGCCCGGCCCCGCCACCGCCCCCTCAGGAGAGCAAAGGCGGGCGGGCGGGGCGGGCCCGGCGCCGGGGCGCGGTCAGGGCGCGGGTTCCCCGCCCCCGCGGCCCGGCCGGGGCCCCGCGGCTGCCGCTGCCCGCGCTCCGCGCGCCCCGCCGGTACACTCGCCTGGGACGCGCCGCTCAAGGCGCCGCCGCCGCCGCCATTTTCTCGCCTCCCTCACGGGGGAGGTGCCGCGCGCGCGCGGGGCGCGGCCGCCGACGCGCACGTGACGGGACCCGCCGCCATGTTGGCAGCGGCCGTGAGGGGCCGGGGCTGAGGGAGACGCGCAGCGGGCTCGGAGAATTGAAATATGCGGTGTTTTCAGCCCAAATAACCTATCGACTTCTACTTGTAACAAAACAGGGAGCCTCCTTCAAGTGCCTCCTAGATTTAGCAGCTGTTGCTCACTGTCAGCAGTGCATCCATCCTAATCACAGTGTGAGCATCTCAGCTTTCCTTTTTGAGGCTCTGCTTGCTTCCTTCCACCCTTCCTGCCACTCACCAGCTCAAAGCACTGTGTGAATATGAGTTAAAGTAAATATCTCTGCTATCTCTTGCATCACGCCTCTTTGTTTTGGCACCTGATACATACACGCCTACAAATCTTTGTACTGTACACACAGGAAGCCTGTATTTGGATGACTATGGGAGGTGCCTTCAGGCTAAATCCTCTGTAACTTCCACGCCTGACAGAGTTCAAGAAGTGTCTGGACAATGCACTCAGGGACGTGGTGTGGCTCTCAGAGATGGCCTGTGCAGGCCTAAAAGTTGGACTTGATGATCCTGATACTCCTTCGGCCATCACCACAGGAGCCAGGCTGGGGGGATCCCCATGGAAGGGTTGGGGATGTGGGGGCCACACTGAGGGATCCCAGAATGGACTTTTGGAATTCCATTCGGAATGGAAGTCTATTCGGTACAGACTGCACAGGGAGGTAGTAGAGTCCTCATCCCTGAGGTGTTCAAGGAACGACTGGACATGACACTCAGTGCTCTGTTCTGGCTGACAGGGTGGGAATTGATCAAAAGTTGGGACTCAGTGATCTTGGAGGTTTTTTCCAGCCTAAATGATTCTGTGGTTCTATGAAGGGGGGGGGGGGGGTGGAAATTGCCACATGTCTACCAGCTAGTTGGGATAGATAAGCTCTTTGCAAAGAAAAGAGACTCAGCAAATGTCTAAAAAAATTCAAATACCTTCCAAGGTATTAGAGATGAACTTAAGCTGTTGACAGGTGAAGCAGTTGCACTGAGCACAGGTGGGATGCCTGTGACAAGTAGTGACAATTCCACAGGTCTAATGAGGATGCCTCATTTCTATAAAAGATGATGTGATTCAGCAGGAGAAAATGGGCATTTTCATAGGTTAAAAATGAAGATGTAGGGAAAATGACGACCCATTTTGAAATACTCTTGGAAATCTGGGAAACAAAAAACGTCTTGGAAGTCTTGTGCAAGATAAGGGTGAGTTCAGGTACAGCAAGGTACGTCTTGTTATACAAATGGGATCTAAGACTCAGTGGAGCAAATAACTTGCTTCTGGCTTAGAAAAACCCAACTACTGCAGGAAGGTCAGATAGCATGTGGTACTTTGTAACCCCTATTAAGGTAAACAGCAAATAAGGCTTCCAGTTGTTTTGTCACAATCACAAGGAAGAGCCAAGTGGGTTGATTGGAAAGTGCAGATCTCATGTAACAAAAAGCTGAACTCCATGGTGCTCCAATACAAACATCCAGATGTGATGCTGACTGGAGAGGGCAGTGGGAAAAAGGAATTGTTTTACCAGAACTGAAGAAACCAAAGGTTCTTGTTTTCTTAGGACTGGCGGAAACATCAATCTATTCAAGAACTGCTGGACAGCAAATGTGTGTTGTCAAAAAAGCTATTGATGTTAAAAAAGCAAAGCTGGGAGGAAATACTGCTTGCAGTGATAAGGTGGCTTATGATTCACAGCTTTAATAAAATACCTCTTGTTAACCACCCTGCTTCACCCCCCTAGTTGAAACACATCCTTCATGTTACTTTCTTTAAAAATATTTCAGCCGTTTGATACAAGGGAATTAAAGCTTCACCTGAAATGAACACATTGTCTTGTGGGGAGTGCACATTGCAGGGAGTCTTTAGAATTCCCACAGGAAACACTTTGGTCAGTAGTCTTTGTAATGAACACATTGCCAGCTCCTGTTGCCTGCCCCTCATCTCTGTGCTGGCTGCTAAAGGGCAGTGTGCTGCTTTTGCCATGGATTTGTGTTAAAATCCTGAATTTTCTGTCACCTCCCAAATTGGGTTGGGAGCAACCACAACAGTGGAAGAGTCATGTTGTGAACTGCTTGCCAAGGAGCGTAGTTAGATGTGTCCAGTGCTGTTTTTCCTAATGCTCGGATGGGTTTGGTTCTATGTAACAGCCTAGATGGGGAGCCTGGTCCATGGGTGGAATCTGCATCCCAAGAACTACCACTATGGGCATTTCTGGTTCTTTCAGCCTTAGAAAAGGATAATTGCAGAATGGTTGGGGTTGGAAGGGACCTCAGATGCCATCCAGTTCCACCCCCCTGCCATAGGCAGGGACACCTTCCACTAGACCAGGGTGCTCCAAGCCCTGTCCAACCTGGTGAGTCTTAAGCGTTCATGGGATGGGGCAGCCACAGCTTCTCTGGGCAACCTGTGTCAGGGCCTCATCACCCTCCCAGGGAAAAATTTCTTCCAAATATCTAATCTAAACGTACTCTCTTCAAATTTAAAGCCATTCTTTCTTGTTCTGTCACTCCATGCCCTAGCCCAAGTCCCTCGCCACCTCTCTTGGAGACCCCTTTAGGCACTGGAGGGTACTCTAAGGTTTCCCTGGAGCCTTGCTGTCTCTAGGCTGAACAACCCCAACTCTCAGCCTGTCTCCAGAGCAGAGGAGCTCCGATTCTTGGACCCTGTCCGTTGCCTCCTCTGGACTTGCTCCAGCAGCAACACATTCTTCTTCTGTGGATGGACCAGACCTCAGAGCAGGACACAGCACTGCAGGTGCTCAGTATGAGGTGGAGAACCTCTGCTGCCCACGCTGCTGGCGATCAGCCCGACCGGTACTTGGGTAGAACAAGTTTTCCTCCATGGCTCCCTGTCACGGCAGCCACCCGCAGCTGAAGCATCCGGCATCCCACAGCCAACATCCCGCTCCGCTCCCGCCGCGCCGGCGCCACGGCCGCCCCGCCGCCCGCAGTCCCGCCGTGCTTTGCGCTGGGCCGTACCAAGTGCGGGTGGGGGACACCGCGGTGCCGCCCCCGTTCCGGACGCGGCGGCGGGAATGGAGGGACCCCCGTGCGCGTTCGCAGCCGCCTGACCGGGAGCGGCCGCTGCGGCGACTCCGCTACGGGGCCGCCGGTTACCTGGGTGCCGCCCCCTCCGCTGCGGCGTGGAGCATCCCGCTCCACAGGTGTGGAGTCCCGCCGGGAAGAGCCCACGTAGAGCGCGGGGGGACGCACACGGGACTGGCACCCACATCCTGGGGCGGCGGAGCTGCTGCCCGGCCGCTCTCGGGGCGGCTCCTCCCCCCCGCCGGGGGAAGTCCCTCGCTGCCCTCCCGCACCGCCCCGCGCGGCTCCGCGCTCCCTCCCGCCGCCGCTTCTGCGAGTTCCCCTCCTGCCCCCGCGCGTGGTGCCGCCCGGCGCGGGCGGGGCGCGCTGGAGGCGCGGGGGTCGCGCAGCCGCCGCCCCGGCCTGGCCCGGCCCTGCGGTTACCCCGCTCCGAGCCTGCGGCTCCCGCGGCCCGGCCCGGGGGCGATGCCGACACAGCGGGACGGCAGCGCCGGCAGCACCATGTCGGCTCCGGGCGGCCTCGGGGGCAGCCTCGGCGGGGACGGCGCCCACCAGGTCCGGGTGAAAGCCTACTACAAGGGGTGAGTGCGGGCGCCGAGCCCCCGGGGGCGGCCGGGCGGAGAGGAGCAAAGCGGCCCCGCGGGTGTTCGGGGTACCCGCCACGGGCTCCCGTGGATACTCCGGGCTCAAGCCCTGGGTACCCCCTGACTTGCAGGGGAGGGGGGAAAGAGCGGAGGAAAAACACTCCACGACCAACCAGCCGTGCTGAAATGGGTGTCAAGTGCAGGACTGGTGTTAGGGTTCAGGGAGGAAGCCGGATCCTCCCTTCTTCTGGGATTGCCTTCCCGCTGAACAAGGATGTGCCTGAGCAGCCTCTGCCCTGCTCACCCTGCTTCCCGTCACCCCCAGGCCGTGGCTGTCAGTAATAAGTACATATTCCTTCATAACACACGCCAAAAGTCGCACTTAGTATGTTCGGGGTCCAGCTTTGGTCCTGGTCTCTCTATGTTAAGTGATGTCCAGGACTAAAGGAAGAGGTTGTTTGTATGAAAATTTGTTTCATGGACTTTTAGGCTGTTTGCCAGGGACCGAGCGATTTCCAAGGGGAGTCTGTGAATGGTAACCCAGATGCATCTACTGTCAATTATGCTTCTGCTGTTAAAAAAAACCAAACAAAATACTAGATGTCCGCAGAATGGAAGTCTGAATTTTGCGGGCCTAATTTAGTGGCTCTCCAGCAATAACACATAAAGCAAAAAAACCGTCCTGCCTTGGGTTCACAACACCCTATTAAATAGTAACAGTTACAGGGCTTAATAAGTTTCCGTGCAAGGGTTGCCAGTGGTTCATTGGGCCATTAAGTTTGAGGGGAGGTGATCTAAGCAGAAAACAATGTAGGTTGCATTTTTGGATTAAGAGTGAACCCATGATGCCCTTGATAGCTTCCTTCCAGTTATCTGTGTTAAGCACAAGAAGAGGTGTACTACATTTTCAGTATTTACTCTCTGCTATCTCTAGCTGTGTAATTTTAAGGAGACATATAGAAACCACACTGAGCATTTGGTATTTGCTGCTGTGTTTGGTTTCTGGCTTGTGTCTACTTTGGGGCTTTTCTTGACGGAAGTCTGTAGAAGTTACTGTAGAGACTGGCACAATCTGTGGCTTTAAAGGGCAGGTGAGACACTGTCAAAGTATGTGAAATTCTGAGCTCTTTGTTTCACAGTCCCTTTAATCCACCTTTTCTTAAGGAAGCGAAGATGCCCCTGGCTATCAGCTGGCAGAAGTGTTCGTTTGGTCAGACAGTGAACTAAAATGGGAACTGTTCTGGGTGAAAGCCATTTATTTTTCTTCTGCTGGGTGACTTTTAATCTTGATCATTTCCACATGCAATCACATGGATTCTTGCTTTAGCACAGGGAGCCTGTGGAGCAAGAACAGGGAGGAAGCAGCCCAGGGTTGTGGGAGTGAGGAAAAAATCTGCTACATTGGACAGGAATGCTGGCTCATGACACTGGTAATAATTTCACAGGCACTGGAATGTTTCTTTTGAGTCCCGTCCATTGACTTTTTATCTGTTAATGCAGTTATCAGTTTAATAATGGCACTGAGTCATAGAGGGTGTTGGTTAACCATTGTGAATACCAGCAAACTAACAAGCTGAATGCCTTAGTCATGATTTATTTTGAGATACAAGCAAATTATTCTCTCCGCTTTCTTACAACAGAAAGTCTCAAGCCCCTTCTCAGACTCATGCTATCACGTGGATATCAAAGCCAAACATTTTATCTGCACTTGCCCTGAAATGGCTTGGAGACTGTGGACTGAATGCTGATACCAAAGGCAGCTTTTCCCCTGTTCTTCAAATAAACTGTCTCAGAGCTGGATCGAGGAATTAATGGGAAACCGTGTTAATCAGGAAACGTTAATCTCTCCTAATTTCCTTTTAATGGAAGTATTTGAGTGGGTTGTACAAGTTATTGGGAAAGTCTGGCTGGGAAGGTCTTTTCATCTTCCAAAAAGAGTTTCTGGTTAAAAAGAAAAAGAAACAAAAAAACCACCAAGCCAACCCAACCCAGCCACTTAGAAGCACAGATTTGTTCTTGAAACGTTTGGGAATCTGATAGTCGGGATACTTGCCTGGGGCAAAGAGCTGAGCCTGAATCCCCAAAACTTGGCTGGGTCTGGCCAGGAGCCCAATTGCTTTTCTCAGCCAAGACAAAGACTTCACACAGAACCCTTTGAAGAGTCTTTGTTTCATTGAACCATACAGTGGTAATTCTTTGTCTTAAATTCATGAGATATGTTAAAACAGGACGGAAAACTTTCCTAAAAGTGAACAGAGATCATGAGAATAAGGGGATGGGGAATTCCCAGAGACTTGGGAATTAGGGCATTGAGTTTTTCCAGGTATTTCCTTCTCTCAGGTAAACTGTGCTTATCTTTCACATAGGACTGGTTGTTTAAAATGCTTAAAATAGTGTTAAAGAGTTACTGTGATCTGTGCAGTCTGTGTAACAGAGGTTCCTGAGGCAGTTTTTAGGAATTCACTGTGTTACTCCAAACATGGGGTTTTTTGTTGATGCAGTAACAAAGTTATAGCAGCTCCCAGTGTATGGCACTGATCAGCATCTGTAATTACAACCATTTCAGTGCTCTGATGATATTCAAAGTTTGCCTTTTGTCTTACTTCATTTGCTGGAGATGCTTTTTGTCAGGTCAGTACAAGAAGTTGTTATATCATTCATACATATGTTGTAGGAGTAGAGAACAGGTAGGAATAATTCACTTCTCGTGCTCAAGGAATCCTGTGGAATTCATGCTGATTTAAAAAAAAAGGAAAACCAAACAGCTATAATCATTTTTCTGTCATGATTAGAACTGCTAGCTTGTATTCTTTCAGTGCCTGACATAGATTTTATGCTGGTTTTAGCTGTGTGGGCTGTAATGTAGGTTAGATTTTTAATAAAAAGGGGCAGATACCAGTGCTTTGCCTGCCTTCAGTTTGATTTGCTTCAAATGAAGAGCACACCTGACAGTCATCTCATGATACATGTTAAACCTGCTTATTTTCTTGATTTTAATGTAGTTACATGAGTGGAAAAAGTGTGAGGAGAAAATGAATTTTAGTTGTTAAATCAAAATGTACCTCCATAAAGATTTCCAGGAAATTTATTTCTTAATGGTTGTTGAATCTTTCCATAATTTATTTTTATTTATCTTGGACACTTTTTAATGTATTCTTCAGCACAGTGACTTCTGTTGTCTGTTGACAATCAAGTTCTTCATAGGAGAGTGTTCAGCTTAAGAAAACTTTGGACTAAGCCTGTGAATATATTTTCCCCCCTTCTTGCTGTTTCAATATTGATTTAGCTTTCTGACAATATGTTTTTCCAGAAAAACAGACTTGCAGAGGGGAAAGCAATGCTTTAAATGGTTGTGAATGGCAGTGGCTGCACCTCACGGTACAGAAGTGACACTGACACAGCAGAATTCCCCCGGAGTCCTGTGGGGTTTCATTGCAGTGAGCTCTAATTAGACATTTTCAAAAGCCTTAATGACTGGCCCAGGTGTGTGATACATGGATAGGTATGTAGGTAATATGTATAATGTATCTGTACATTTCCACACACGTAATATGGGATATATGAGGCTGCAGGTGGAAAAGTCTAAAGCAGTAGTGTCTGTTCTTACAGGGTTGTTCTCTCACAGGAGTTTAAGCTCAGTGAAAATGAGGTACAAATAATTAATTGTATTTAATTGTTGGCATTGGTTTTGGGTTTTTTGTGTTGGATGGTTCTTTTTTTGTTAAAGGACATTGCAGCTCTTGGGTGATTTGTAAAAGAAGATGAGGAAAGCTGTTTGATCTCAGGAAAGGTGGAGAATATGGTCTTCTAGATGTATTTAAAATTTGTTCTCTAGTGTGTTTAGATTTACCATTTGCCTTTTCTCAGTCTTCCTAAGATTTATGTTTTACTGATTCTGATATTTGCAGGATATTGACTCAGGCCTTCTAGTAGTATGCATAAAAATATCTTTATTAATATTTATGAAAGATAGAAGTGATAGCATTTGCAGTGAAAGTAATTCAGGACAAGTGCTGTCTTGTTTATTTGCATGTCTCCTACTCACAGGTCCCTGATTAAGACCAACTATAATAGTGCTAAAACAAATTGTAAAAAGTCTGGTGCTTCCATAGTAAGAGTTAATTGGCACCTCCAGATGTGGTGGTACAACTGTGTGCTTGAATCAGATTTTCTTCCAATTTCTTATGTGTGCCAAGAGGTGACAAATAAGGGTATTTATTTCACCTTGGAATAGCTTTATGACAAACATGCTTATTCCAAGCAGTGTATAACCTTATCTTCATCACAAGGAAAGGGCTATTGTCAAGAAAATTTTTCCCACGTCTCAGTAAAAGAAAACATTTTGTATCTTTAATGCAAGTTAGCAGGCTATGGTCTGTATTAACTTTCCTTTGTCCCTTAATTTGGCCTACTAACTTTTATTTAAAATGCAAATTTTTTTCTCTGTAGAGTTTAACAACTTCTTGGCTTGACTGAATCCAGCTTTTTCCTGGAGGAAGGCATCATCAGTGCTATTAAGGGCAAGAAGTGTGGAGACACAAAGGTGTGACAGCAGAACCACTGTGAAAGTGAGACCTGTGTCTCAGGAAATGTCAGGGTCGTCAGTGGAGTTCAAATGGCAAAATGAAGTAGTAGGAAGACCTGTAACCTTTCAGTTCCTGTGTTTGTAGATATTGCTTGTGGAACCTTGTTTATACTTAACATCATCTTTCTCTTGTAACATTGCTATTGGCTAGAATTCTGTGAAAGACTGATTATTGTCTGCTGTAGCAGAAGAGAATTCCAAATTATTTAGTACCTGTTTGATACATGTCCTGCTGGAGGTATTAGAGTAGTAATTTAGAGAATATGCTTAAATTCTGAAACAATTAAGCTCTCATTTTTTTGAAGGACAACTGGTTGCCACTTAAAGATACCAACAGGTAGTAAGAGATTTTTTTTTCAGTTGGTACTAGCTTTTACTTTAGAGATATGAAGAGATTCCAAGGCTGTTCAGTACATCTTAACATTGTGACTTTTCCTGTTCACTGCAGCACAGATAAATCTATTTCAAGTGAATTTGAATCATCAAATTTGAAAATATGCTGAACAGATTTTGCTAATATATGTATAATTTAATCTTCAGTTTTTTCTGAAGTATCAGTGATTACATTCTCTAAAAGTGTGGTCTGTAACACTGTTTTTCTGGCAGTAATAGTCATTAAACAAACTCTCTACTGACTAGTTCAATCCCAAAAAAACCTGCAATGTAAATATATATGAATATAGATACTTTGCTTCTCTTCACTCTTCAGAACTAATTTTTTGTTTAAGAACATATTCCAAAGTGAATATATCTGTACTAAAATGTGAATAAATAAAGGGATGGTAAACTCTAGCACCAAATCAGTGGAGCTGCGAAGTAGGCAATGCCTTATTTCCTTCCCGGAAAAACAGGAAATACAGGTTATGGCTTTGCCTCCTAATGCAGGGTTGCTCTGTGGTGGCTGCCAGTGTGTCTGTGACAGTAACACGCTGTCAAATCCACCTCGTTGGCACTGGGTTCCCAGTTGGTGTTTTTGGAGAGGATGTGAAGGGAGACCTTTGTGCCTGAGAGAAGGGTTTGCCGTGTTGGATGGATGTGACTGGGGCTTTCAAATAAAGCCCTGTTTGGTCTAAATGGCTGTGCTGGGTCTAAATACTGGGGTCCAAATGTTGTTCTGTTTTGCATTTTGTCTCACATGGAAAGAATAGGAGCAATTCCTCTACCAAATCATGTAGCAGCTTTTTGACTGCTTTATTCAGATTATTGAAGAGATGTCGTGTTTATTCTGGACGCACGTCTGCCCTATTTACTGGAGTCTGTCCCCTAACTAAACCTAACCCAACTGATGATGCTCATAAATCCAGAAGCAGGCTCGCTGTTCTTCCGCAGTGCTTAGAAATTGCCAGTTAATTTTATTCCTCCTGCTGCTGCTCTCAGAGGAGCCTCAGGCAAGCAGTTTATTTTTTGTGTGCTCTCTGCCTCTCCTGAGTATTGTTCTGGTTCCATGACCACAGCATTTTGTGTTAAGTCACCTTCTTGATCCCAATCTGCCCGTGCACATGATGTTTTAAAGATATTTAACTTGCAGTGTATGTACACTTCGGTCTGGTAGGAACCTTGATGGTATTTCTGACCAGGTAAAAACTTTGTTGCTTCGGTTATTTACTTTAGCTCCCCCCAACAGTCATAGGTGCTGGCACCCACTGGAGCAAATCCAGCTGGATGAGGTTTTTATAGGAAGATTAATCTTGTAGCTCGAACATGGGACTTTTGTGCTATGTTTGCAGAGTGTGTTGTAAACAGCCTTCCTCTAACTGTACCTCACAACTCCTTTGGTTAAGGGACTGAGCCCTGAGTCACCTGTTCCCCTTTAAGGCCCAGCCAACACAGTGGGTCAGCATTTTTTGCTAACTTACTAAAACCAGGTTAACTCACTTTTAATTGTAATCATCACAGAAATACCCATTCTGCATAGCAGTATAGCAGTACCTTTCATTTCTAAGTATATGACTTTCTGTCAGCCTTCCCCTTCGTTGTGTGAAGCACCACTCTTTTTGTAAAGGCACTTTCAATATTTGGCACACCCCCCCAAATCTGCTAGGAAATCTGTTTAGTATTTGTCATTATTTTTTCATAACATCTACACAATCAAAATTTAGTTGGAGTAGATGTCTGTGTTTTTACATTTTGATATCTAATAACAAAATAACTATTAAAGAAGAAGTAAAACCAGAAATATGTTATGAACGTAATTTAAAACATTTGCAGCATTTCATTCTTGAGTTTCCACTGGTGTAAGAGATCTAATTTCTCTCTGTGGTTAATGTCTGCTGCAACTCATTTCATAGTTATTTGGGCATAAAATCTGAGTTTTTTTGAAGCAGATACCTGGAGGATTAAATGTCAAGTAATAAAAAATCATTTGGAGCCTTACTTTGCTGTAAGAAGGGAACTTAGGTACTTTATTTTACTTTAACATTTTGGAGGGAGCTGCATCAGGGATGGGGTTTGTATTAGTGGTATATGGAAGGTGTTAGAGATGATGATCAATGTTATGTTTTGTGAAATAGTTTCTGAACTTTATTTTTGTCTTGCTCAGGGACATCATGATAACCTATTTTGAACCTTCCATCTCCTTCGAGGGACTGTGCAGTGAAGTTCGAGACATGTGCTCCTTTGACAATGAGCAGCTTTTCACCATGAAATGGATTGATGAAGAAGGTAGATCAATGCTCATCAATATATTGCTCAGCTTCCTGCCTTTTCTTTCCCTTTCATCTTTTCCTTTCCCTCTGCCTTCATGAGATAACCTTATAAAACATAGAATCTGACTCCAAAAATAAGTTATCTAATGCCTTCTTAAGTAGAGCTTAATGAAGAGGTATTTGTTTCACACTACTTGCTATGTAGCTTGCTCTCTGTCTTTTTAAACCAAGCAAGACCTCAGTGGCTATGAAAATGTTAATTCAGTGTTAGGATTTCTCATGAAGGCAACAGAAAGTATTCCCTTTTACTGCTGAAGATTCCCTTTATATCTTATATTTTTGAAAGAGTTAAACAGACAGTAAGTTTTACAAATTGCAGTATTTATCTAAAATATGGATACAATTTAATGTATTAATTAAAAATTAAAATTAAGTTGAGTTGTATGTGTAACCAAAACCATTTTATCTCAGGTGTTATTATCAGCTGTTACTTTAGCAACCTAAAGTCTATTAACACATAGCTGCTAATAAAACTTCTTCTAAATACCAATGATGTGTAGTAACTTTTCATCAAAGTGCAGAGACAACCTTGACCGAGAACTCTTCATCTCTAGTGCTTACATTATCCATGTTAAAGTTTACCTTGGATGAAAAAAAATCCAGTCTGTTCTCCGTGTTAACAGATGTCATCCGTTGAGCTGTGTGTGTACAGCAGTAATTTTTTTTAAAGGTTATTTGTAGGTTCTGTTTTCTCAGTGGAATTAGTTCATTCTATATGTAGGTTTTGAGCTACAGCTACAACGAAGAGCCCTCTGAATTATGAGATTGCTGTGGAGTTATTTTAGCTGATGCAGTACATAAAAGGCTGCAGTGTGCAGTGATTTGTTGGCTGTGGTTGGTGTTTGCATGCAGCCATCAGCATAAATGGTGCTTATAGAACTGTTTCCTCCCGTTTAAAATTGGGCTACTGCCAGTTTATTCAGAGCTTAAAGTTAAACATGGAGCAAAGCTGATTTTTGGAAGTGCCATGTAGGCAGGTGTGTTGAAGATTATGTGGTCTTGGGAGTCTGAGCAGGTGGGTTTTTTCTTCCCCTCATCATTCCAGAGTTATTTATACCAGGCAGATGCAGTACAGTAAAATGAGCAATGTTTATGACTGAACTGTGCAGCAGAGCTACTGGGAGTTGAACATTTACTTTATAATAAGCTGGCTGTGTTATTTTGTCATCAGGAAGATAATGGACTCCTCACTGCAGAGGAAGAGTCTGCAGTGTCAGTCATAGTAAGAAGTATATGTATAATCTTTTAATAAACATTTTTTACTGATTCAATAATTTACTTGAAGCCACAGTTTGCTCTGTCTCAATTTCTGCTCTTTAATTAGAGATAGTTTTATAAAAGAAAAAGGGAGGCTGCAGTTTGCCTGAATTATTTTCATGTGTTCACATAGGATTTGATTTTCACAAGCAATCCATGTTTGCTTTAATCATTGACTTACAGTTTAATGTCAGTGGAGAAAAAGTTAATCTGCCAATGAGGAGCGTGTTTAAAACAAATCCTCCTTTCTTTATTGTGAATAATTCTTGCATGTACAATGCATGGCTTCTTGCCAAGCCTCCTCACTCCTCTCTCAGCACCACTCTGTAGTGTTTTCAGTTGATATTCTTTCTAGAAACCTGTTTTGCTTTACTGGAAAATTCCTATATCACATCCTCTTCACCAGAACTGAAGTTCGCTGTTTGACAGTAGCATGAGGAAATGTATGTGCTGTGGGCTGGTACTTGTTACACTATTACTCATGCTTTTTATAGTGTAAGAGAAGATAAGGGGTCTGGGGCATCACTGTTTCCTGACTAAACTGGATTTACCTGGTCACTAAGGTTTTGATTTGTCATATAGTAAATGCCTTTGCAAGATGAGGGCGTCATGTGTAACTACTCTGATTTCATAGAGGTAATGGCACACAAAGACCTAATTTAATTGAGTAGAGTCATCTCCAAAATCCTCAGATGCAACTGGAAAATAGAATGAACTTGATTCGATTTTAGACAAATTTCTATTTTTTCCGTATATGGTCAGTTCAGCTTCACTCTGCCTTCTGAAACATCCTGTGGGATGTGTGTGTCTTCAGTCTGTTGTTTCTTGCTATATGACTCAAAAGTAAATATTTTCCTATGTGTCCCAGTTGTCTTTGACTGCAAAACTTGTACTACTCAAGCTTGTTGAAAGAGATGTCTATAAACCTTCTGTTCTGAGTTTGCTTGTTCTTGAGACCCCCTTTTGCTTCTGCCAAAAGGAAACCCAAAACTATTTGCACAGGTGTCGGAAACAAAAGAAGAAAAACTGGTTTGTTGATTCCCACAGTGAGTCTGAGTAAATACAATTGTTCTTTCTCCTCCCGCCCTGCTCTGCACAGTGTAAGTTTGTGCCGTGGGTGGGCACTGTGGTGTCCAGGTGTCCAGCTGTAGGGGGAAGTGGTTTGGTGGAAAATGACTGTAGGTGGCTTCAAAGACTCATCTTTAGGATTTAGATGTGCAGAAAATGATAAAGACAGAACACTGAAAATGGACCATTTACATTTATTACTGATATTTTAGTGATAGAATAGAATGCATAGAATCACAGAATGGGTTGGGTTGGAAGGACCTTTAAGATCATCTCATTCCACCCCCTGCCATGTGCAGGACACCTTCCATGAGACCAGGTTGCCCAAAGCCCCATCCAGTCTGGCCTTGGACACTTCAGGGATAGGGCAGGTACAGCTTCTGTGGGCACCCTGTGCCAGGGTCACACTGCTCTCACAGGGAAGAATTTCTTCCTGATACCCAATCTAAACCTACTCTCTGTCAGTGTGAAGCCATTCCCCCTGTCCTGTCACTCCAGGCCCTTGTAAACAGTCTCTCTTCACCTTCTATGTCGGCTCCTTCAGGCCCTGGAAGGCCACAATTAGGTCACCCCAAAGCTTCTCTTCTCCAGGCACAACAATCCCAATTCTCCCAGCCATTCCTCACAGCTGAGTCCTCCATCCCTCTAATCAACTTGGTGGCCTTCTCTGGGCTGGCTCCATCAGGTCCATGTCCTTCCTGTTCTGGGGGAAGATACATTAGAAACAAATGCATTGTGATACGTTAGAAACAAAACAAATTATCTGGAAAAACTTTTGGAGGCTGAGTTTAAATACCCCCGGCTGCTGGGTATGTGGTTCCACTGAAAAGCCTTAGCAGTGCCTGTATTAATTTAGAAACCTTGCAGTATAAAACACAAAGAGAATAGCTGAGAGTCTGTTGCTTGTGAACTTTCTAACTGTGGTATCAACTGAGGACTCAAAGCAGTAAAACTTCCAGATTGGATCCAGTTTAGCTGGGATGGAAATTATTCTGCCTTCTTCCAGTTTGGTTACCCATAACCAGTTTGCGACTTAAAGACATGGATAGTAGTATTTCTGTTAAAAATTAGAAATATGGAAAGGCAGACTTGCTGTATGGGATTTGGGCTAAAAGTAAACTTGTGCTCATGCTGGAGGACGAGCATGCAGAGATAAATCCCTTGTTCTTACACAGAACATCTTGTGTGGATGAAGAGGTGGGAAAAAAGTTAAGCTGATAACTAGAAGTATTTTCTTTCTTTGAGGCAGTGATGATTGGGACAACATTGTTTTAAAAATGTTTCAGTTATAGTATTATTTTTGAAAAAGGCTTATTTTTTTAGGGGGCTAATTTTTTTATAATGTTACTAATCTGCATCAGACACCAAAGAAAACAGAGCCTTGTTTGAGAAACTTTATCATCAAGGATTTGGCATGTAATTTAGCCTGCACCATCACAAATGGTCAACAAAACTGCAGTTGTTTTACTAAAAAAAATAAGAAACAAAGCCAACCAACTCCCACTTTTTTCTACCTTGGTGCCCTTTCTTTAAAAGATTTTATTTCACGTAGCCCTGTAAGCGTGAAAGTAGTAGTTACAAATCAGAAAAATGGGGTGTTGTACTTAGATTACATTATTTGTCAAAAGTTTCCATTGAGGTTTGAGGAGAGACTCGAGCTCTGACTGCTTTTGCAGCTCCTAGTGCAAGTCTTGGCAGTGCTGGAGCAGCTGTGAAAATAGAATTGACTCAGTTCTAATTAAAAAACCATGAAATAAAAGGTAATCTTAGAAGGTTTTTAGGTGCTGGAATATAGCCTGCACCTTCTGTACTGAAATAATGTGTAACCGTGCTTGTAGCAATGATGTTTTGTTATTATGATCTGCTTGCCTCTTGGGAATATCCCATATTTTTATTTTCCCTGAAAGAACTCAATATGACTCTATTTTCAGATGTGCTCTTTGAACAGTGTTAAAAAGAAATACTACCACATTTGAGAATATTGGATTTTTGCTACGATAATTATCTTGGAACCAGCTGTGAGGGAACTCCTGAATGGTATGGAACTAATTGGGTTGAGTTTTGTGTTCTGTTTTGTTTCCACAGGAGATCCATGTACGGTTTCTTCTCAGCTGGAGTTAGAAGAGGCCTTCCGGTTGTATGAACTAAACAAGGATTCAGAGCTTCTGATCCATGGTAGGTGAAATTTACTGAAATTTACTGCTGCTCATGTTAGTACCTGGGAATGAGTGGAATTCTTACCTTGCATTACCTGTACTTTTCACAGCCTTCTCCCTTCAGGCCTGTGGGCATCCTGTCAAAGGATGCTGACGACCATTCACTGTGCTTTTAGCTCTTCTTTATTAAATTAAGAGAAGAAAATATACTTTGCTGTTAGTTTATTCATGAAACCCAGCCCCTGTCTTTTCATTCATTAAGCCCAAGTGCCTTCACACACTTGCTGGCAGTGAATGGTAGAAGGGATAAGTACAATTTATTTATTTATTTATTAGATGTATGTATTATCCTGAAGTTGATTATGGATAAGTGCTTTAGAGCAGCATCTCTGTTAGGAAAAAAAGCTGATGAGCCCCATTTGTGAGCCCCATTTGTGATACCAGATACTAAAATTAAGTACTTCAGTTTTAAACTTAATAATATTATGCCCCTGTTTAATGTGTAATTGTTCAATTTTTATTCTTCAGGGTTGTATGTCTGTTTTGGCAGCTTCTGCAGAATATTTTTCTAGCTATTTGTAACTTTTTACCAGTAGAAGGTTGGTCTTGGTTTATCAGAGATTAGAGCAGAAAAGTGATCATTATGAAGTGTTGCTGTGTTACACTACAGTGTCTTAACAGGCTCCTGCTCTTAAAAATATGCAAAAAATCTAGTTTATCGTCAGCCCATTTAAAGGAAAAGACAGCTTGGCAGCTTCCCACAGAGAGTTTTAAAAAGGGGAAGAATATAATCCATTTGTAGATACATTTCACTGCTTCTGTACATACTACTTGAATTTCTGATCTGCCCTTTCTCCATTATTTTTTGTGTTTGATAAGCTTCTGATTAAACTGGCACCAGCACTGTCTCTCCACAGTTATACTTCTCTCTGATGGTTACTGAAGCCAAATAAACTGTAAAAGATGGGTAGTGTTACTGAAGCTAAATAAACTGTGAAAAAAAAAATACTTACATAGTCAACATCCTATGTAACTGTTAGGACACTGTCACATAATACATTTGTAGCGTTTGGAAATCTTGACTAACTGTGAAGATTGGTCACATGAGAAACCAAAATCATTACTTTTTCTAGTTACTTTCTTTAAGAAATAACTTCATTTATTCTGCTTTTTGCTTGTATTTCTCATGTATGTCATTGCTATGCCCAGCAAAAGGGCTTTATGGTGGTTTGCAGCTCACCTATTCTTAAACAAGGTTTTGTTGAACTGCAGTCAATGCTGTTCTCTAGATGGTTGAATGCCTTTCAGGAGTGTTGTATTTAACCCAAAGATTTATTTTCTGTCTGAAATAAAAGCTAATCAGAAGTTAATGTCTTTCTTGCAGTGTTTCCTTGTGTCCCAGAGCGGCCTGGCATGCCTTGTCCAGGAGAAGATAGTAAGTAGGCATTTTAGTTAAGGAATACAGAAAATCAGATTTCCTGTTTTAACAGATTTTGATGTGTGGTTTGGCATCCTGCAGTTACAAATATTAATAATGCAAAATTTGTACAAATCAAATATTTAAAAGGAATAGAAAGTCTTTCTAAGCTTAATGTTTGTCACTTCTGAATCATTGTTAATCAGCATTTCATATTCCTGTTAACTACCCATGTCACTCTGCTTTCCTTGCTTTTGCCTCTTCTATCACAACAGTTTTTTATCCTATTCTTGTCTTTTTGGGAGTTGCCAGATTGCTGGCTGACAACTGTGAGCAGAGGCTTATAACCAATGATAATGACTTGTGTCACCATTTACAGATCTGTGGTTAATTCATTTGAAATTGATGTTTAGGTGCTATCAGGAGGATTCTCCAAAAACCTCTCTTGTGTTAACTAATGTTCTAGACATTAAAGAGGTAATTTCCCCTCAGTCTTAAAGTTTTATGAAAGAGTGTGTGTATGTTATGCACTGACAAATCTGTCAGCTTGGTATCCAAATCTCTGACAAATGCAAATGTGCGTGTTTAAAAGTTAACTTAGGCAGAATGGGTAATGCTGGTTATCTGAAAAATGAGGTTGCAGACTGAATCAGAAAGAGATTTACAGCTCAGTGTAGTTTTTCAGTTTTGTCTTCTGACATGCCTCAAATAATGAAAAATTAAGTAATAGTTAAAAAAAAATAGTGGCAGCTGTGGACTTAAAACACTGGAGTATTTGTCAAGCAATCTTATAAATCAGGACATGCTCCCAAAATTCACCTTCCTTCCTCCTTTCCCTTCCCCACAGCTCCTCCCCAAGGTGAGGTGAGGTATGTGTATACTTTGCGCACAAGTGCTTGTATTGTTTGGACAATTTCCCTTTTCTTGACTCACTGTTCCTTTTAACTTCAGAAAATCAGAATTAACTTTGAGTTGGTCAGGATATTCTACTTCAAATTTTCTCCAAAACTTAAAAAAAAAAAAAAGAAAAAGATACTTGGAACGTTCCTCTGTTTCTGTAAGGTGTAGGAATGAAACTTTACTCTGCAAATCATCTACACAGAAACCTCCAGGAGAAGATGTTGTAGTTCTGTGTTTGTATTTGTCTGGATATAATCCTGTGTTTTTCCTCTTAGAGTCCATTTATCGCCGAGGCGCCCGCCGGTGGCGAAAGCTCTATTGTGCAAATGGTCACACTTTCCAAGCCAAACGATTTAACAGGGTGAGACTCTTGTTGGGTACTTAAAGCCATGATACAGGGATGTCTTACTTTGATAATGATGATGCCACTGCCTTGAAAAGTTATCAGGTAGTTTTATTCTCTTTTTTGTTGTTTGTCTATACACTTTTGGTAATCCTGTATTTTCAGGAAACTTAATCAATATGAAATCATTAGGAACTTAAAATAGAAAAAAAACGAAACAAATTGGCTGCAATTCACTTTACATACACTCTGAAAGCGTAATATCAAAACTCCTGTGTTCCCTTAAAATCTTCCCAGAGGGCAAACTGGAATGTGTTAGATGGCTAAAAGTAGGTTTTCAGTTTTTCAGCTTCTGGGAGTTAAATGGTCTGAACTTGCTTATGATGCACAGACTTTTCTTTCATGACTTTTAAAGGAGAAAGCTGTGATGTTTCTCCAGGCAGCCTGTTTCTGGTGCCATGTAATCGACTGAAAATAACAAACCATTCAGAATGTTTTCAGGAAGCAATGGTCAAATAGAATTAGCTAAGGACCAAGCAGGCTCTGCTGTGTTTAGAAACAGCAGCAGCAAAAACCAAACCCAAAATATTTGGGTAAGTCAGGTCCCTTGACAGCTTCAATAATCTTTCCTTCTTCTCTAAGCTTAGTGTATTGTGTGCTTAATGCTTGAGATCGTCTCCACTAAACTTCATCTTGAGCATCCTCATGTCTAACTTCAGCTTTTTTTGTTGTTTTTTTTTGCCTCATCTGGGTTAAAGGCTGTCAAGGCACCATAGTTAAATCAGTTTCCGCTCTTGCCTCTGTAGGCACCCTGTTTTCATGGATCTTTGGAGTTTGTTTTGTGAATGCCCTTCGACGGGTGTTGATTTTCCCATTCACGTTGTCTGGCTGTTTAAGGTGTTGAAGCTTCTGCTCTCCTGCCTTCCTGTGTAAGGACTCACCTACAGAGAGATGAGGAGATGAGCTTGGTTAATGCAATTGTGGCTGGATAGTTTTAATTAGAGTTTTGTCGGTTTCTGATTGCAGAGAGCTCACTGTGCCATCTGCACTGACCGGATATGGGGCCTGGGGCGCCAGGGGTACAAATGCATCAACTGCAAACTCCTCGTTCACAAGAAGTGTCACAAACTTGTCAATATTGAATGTGGCCGACATACACTACAGCCAGTAAGTAAAACTGTCCTGAAAAGTAACCTGGGAAAAGCAACAACCAACCAATCAAACAAATAACCCCCCCATTTTATACTATTGGTTTTCAGCCTGCAGCCTGCAAATAATTGCAGTAGTTGAAACATTGTTTTTATGGTTACCATGACTTTTGTGAGAAAGTTTGGGATTCAGTGAGCAGAGTTGCAACTTAGTAGCAAGACAGGAGTCTAATTTGCACATCTGATGTTTTTTCCCTTGTCACATATAAGGGACATTTATCCCATCGTTCACAGGGATGTTACATAGCGTGTACATATGTACACACACACTATTTTACATCTTCAGAATGGACTACAGGTAGAGTAAATTCTCTAAATATCTGATACATTCTTGGATTATTTCCCATTTACAGCAAAGGAATCTGAAGTGCAGAAATTTTGACTTTTCTCCCAAGAAATTCAGTAATCTTCAGTTCTGAAGTCCCAAGAAAAATTGAGATTATTACTGCTCCTGGTTTAATAAAACAGACAGCTACAAGTCTATATTTTGGGAATTCTTTTGACTAGTATATATACTGCTGAAGGACTTCAGTTATTCTATCTCACTTCTCATCTGCTGTATTTTTTTCTCTGTTGTACCAAGTCACTTCTGCAGCTTTTGGAAACATGTCATAACTTCCAGAAAATAGGGAAAATAAAGAATGCAGTTGCTTATTTCATTGTGTATGTTTTAGTAACTGTGTTGACTAATCAAGTTAAAAAGTAGCTAGATTATATTCCTCAGGGGTCGTTAATTTAATTTATTGTCCAAGCATCTGACACTTGGACAGTCTATTACAAAAATCTATCTATGTTTGCAGGAACCAATAATGCCTATGGATCCATCATCAGTGCATTCAGATAATGTAGAAACAGGTAAGATCAATAATTTTTTTCTTTAAATTACTGTAAATTGCTGAAAAGTGAACTTTGAAGTAAAATTATTTTAAAAACCCTTCTTTACTTTTTCATAGAATAAGTAAGATGGGTTTTTAATGCTAAGGGGGATATAAATGTAAAAATTCCAGTTTTCTATATCTTATCAGTTTCAGAAACTTGATTAAAAAAAGAAGAATTTAGGCTATCAGTTATATTTAATAAGCTGAGTACTTCAAATGCCCTGATCAAGCCAAAAAACCCAAACCCTTAACAGCAGTATCAGAGCTTCTTCTGGAGTGGTGGCCAAACTTGTTTATTCTTGTGGCAGTCAGAGTGATGGTCCTTATGCAAACCTATCTTTTTTGAATACTTGCAATAGAAGCATTTAAACTGTGTTTCTCTGAGTCTGGAAATTTTAAGGCAGAAGAAAATCCTGTTGTGTTGCATTGGTGTAATAAATTTTTCTTGCACCTCCAGTGATTCCATACAATCCCTCGAGTCATGAGAGCTTGGACCACGTTGGTGAAGAAAAAGAGGTAAAGTGTCTTAACCAGGCTAACTCTCTACATAGAATCACAGAGTATCTGAAGTTGGAAGGAACCCATGAGGTTCATTGGAGATCTTAAAGCCTGTGTGTCTCAATTTCAAGATTTTAGTAAATTAATTTGTCACAAACTGAAAATTAGCACAAAGAGCACATTTGGGTTGCTCCTGAGACATGTGCATGTATGGCTGGCATGCTGCTTTATTTTGAACCTTGAGCTGAGATGTGCTTTGATTTGGAAAGTGTTCCAAATTCTTCCAGTTTGGCTTGTTTCTTATCTGCCAAGTCTCCTTTGCCTCCTTTGTTTCCCAGCACATTCCTTTCCAGGACAGTATGGTCTTAAGATAACAAGTGTTAATTGAATTACTTGTTTATATTCATTTTGAAATGATGTTGGAAATGCTGACTTTTGCAGTTGCTGACAGTGGCATGGCTGCTTCCTCATTTCAGTGCATCTTTATCCACAGGCAATGAGCATTAGGGAAAGTGGCAAAGCTTCCTCCAGTCTGGGCCTGCAGGATTTCGATTTGCTCCGAGTCATTGGAAGGGGCAGCTACGCCAAAGTGCTGCTGGTTCGGCTGAAGAAAACCGAGCGCATTTATGCCATGAAAGTGGTGAAGAAAGAGCTCGTCAACGATGATGAGGTGGGCAAGGTGTTCTCAGTGAGTTGGGCAGTTCTTCCAGACAGCTCCAGTGTCCCCCACGAGGTGGGAGCCAGGTCTGGGCTCCAGCACTCAGTGAGAATTCTACATTTGGTTTTTTGGTACTGCTCTGTAGCAGGTTCACGAGGCAGGTAACCAGGTGGAGTCTGATTTTCATATGCTCAAGTCTGGGTTTTTGTCACAAAGAAATCTCACCATGTTATTTTAATTGCTTGTTAAATCAGACTCCCATCTTAACAATTTTTGCACAGTGATTAGTGAAAACATGTCAGAAATTGCACTATTAAACTGCTGAAAACCTCTTGTTGCTGAGGATTTCCCTTGGGTTTCTTTAGGCTACTCTGAAATGATTGGAGTGACTGTGGCTTGCTGTCCAAGAGATTTGCATTTATTTCTCAGTCTACCATTGATTCCTTCTGCATTTCTTGGTGCTACTTTACATTTCCCTGCACCAGTTTATCTTTTACAGATCAGTGTGTTTTCATTCCCAAGGTGGTTACACAGTGAGGCTAAGAGTAGGGGACATTCAGGAAAAAACATATGCTGTCAGCTGTTGCTTCACATTTCAGAACTATAGAATATTTAATTTCTTACAAGTAAAACAAGGACAGCAAAGCCCTTTTATGTCTTTCTGCTGATTGTCATTAATACTTGACCTAGGAAGTGCAACAGTCCTTTTCTGAATGTCGCTTTTCTTCAAAAAATAGGATATTGATTGGGTTCAGACAGAGAAACACGTCTTTGAACAGGCCTCAAATCATCCCTTTCTGGTCGGACTGCACTCTTGCTTCCAGACAGAAAGCAGGTAAAGGTCATAAATTAATAATAAGATAGTCTTATTAAAAATACTTCATCCTATCGGGTACCTCAAAGGCCTATTTAAAGCATGAAGTGTTAGGTAGCAAAGTCAGTGTTTTGTAAACCGTTGTAGTATTTTATGATCCAAATGCCACGTGCACCTAAGGTTTTCAGAAGGGGAAGATGCAGAAGAATGTGAAGTACTGGTAGATGTGGTGGGGAGGATTCTGGAAAGGAAGAGAAGTGCAGCTAGTAGGAAAAAAAGGGATTGAGAATATGTGGTAGAAGAGAACATAGAATGGAAGGAAAAAAAAGGCATGGGGAGATGAAAATCAGAAGTACAAAAACTGAGGAATAATTGTCTCAAACTTGCCTGGATTCTCTGAAGATGAATCTCAGAAAATAGAATCCGAGTTTTCAAAAGGTAAACCGAGTAATAGAGATGAAAATGATTATTTTTCTATTCTATACAGTAGTAACTTTAAGTACATATAAAATACAGTTATTGTATATTTAAAGAGTATCCTTGCTGTTTCAAAAAGGTGACAAGCTAGTGGAGGGAAGTGAGAAGAAAGAGTGTTTGTAATACTCTCACTGTATTAACCACAAACAAAGGAGATTAAAGGGATCAGGAAGGAAAATTAGATTTTAAATTTTTTTTATGGTTTGTGCATAGAAACTGATGTGGCTCTATACAGTCACATGTGTAGTAATGACAAGCAGTACCTGTAATGGATGAGGAGTATGGGAAGGATTACTTACATTCCTTTAACAATGAAGGAATTATCTAGAGAGACTTTGTATACTCGATTTTTAACTTTGGAAATTTATTCAGGGAGTTGCAGGGGGGGAAATGGTGAAACCACCCTGGTGCCAGAGGGATGGGAAGAGTGGAATGGACATTGTTCTACAGCAGACCTGTAACATCTCACACCTCTTTCAGCTGTGCACACAATCATTTGTAACAATCCTGTGTGTTCCAGGTTATTCTTTGTTATAGAGTATGTCAATGGAGGAGATCTGATGTTCCATATGCAGAGGCAGAGGAAGCTGCCAGAGGAACATGCCAGGTGTGTCTCGTTCCAGATTTCTTGCATCAAAACAGTGGGTTTCTGACACAGTGCAGCAGTGCAGAGATTATGAGGGATGAGCCAGCAAATCCTCTCCAGATGTTAAGGATTTAAGAAATGTGAAACTGCATCCTCCTTTTGCTGCTGCAAGCCACCATGTTTGTGTTTCAAGAAGGGACTGTAATAGGAAGCATTTAGATGCTGTTCGCATTGGCATTACTCTGTATGACTTCAGTCTGCTATTTTTTTCTAGAAAAACAGTTTTACGGGGTTTTTTTTAATGTCTAATGATATCAATGTGTTTCTCGTACAACAACCACTACCAGCTGTCCAGGCAAATGCTGAGTTTTTGGTGCATATGCTAAATCTCAGATGGTGAGATAAAAGGGATGATTGCAGTAGACATTACTATTAACTAAAAACAATTTTTGAAGTGCATAGAAACATTTGTGTGATTATAAACAATTTGCCACTTCTGTGTGGAAAAAGAATAGAATACTTGGGATTATGTACAGAAAATATCATACTACCAAGACTGAGTTATTGAGCTTTGGGTTTTGATTACTTGAGTAATCAATATTTCTTTCTACACTAGGTTTTATTCTGCTGAAATCAGTCTAGCACTGAACTATTTACATGAGCGAGGGATAATCTACAGGGATTTAAAACTGGATAATGTGCTCCTAGATTCTGAAGGTCATATTAAACTCACAGATTATGGCATGTGCAAGGTAAGATCTATTTTTTTGCTAACCAGGAAAATCAACAATTAAGAAATGTTGTAAATTTAAAGATGCAGAGACTTCAAAAAGTGGAATTTCAAGGTGTCTCTTTGTACACAGTGCACACAGGCTGTATATTCATTTTACTTCGACATGTGGAGAAAAGGCAAATGCCAGAGTGCACTGACCACACTTACATGTACTGTTTATGTTTTTATAAAGCTGGATCAACTTGTCTGGGAGGGGTTGGCTGAAATAGTCAGGATAAGGTGATTTCAAAAGAGGTTGAAATTATCAGTCACTTGCTCCTGTTTGGATTCTGTGGCACTGCCCATTTCCTCTGGGAAGACTTTTGTCACTACAAAGACACTGGAGCACGGGTTTGACTTTGCCATGGAATTGCCATTATGCTGGTTATTCAAGATTTAAATTAATTCAAAGTAAAGCTCTTAACAGAGGAGTGTGGGATCTTTGGTTAACTGTAAAGTATTTTCTTTTCCTAAAGGAGGGGCTGAGGCCCGGTGACACAACCAGCACATTCTGTGGGACTCCAAACTATATTGCACCTGAGATTCTCCGGGGAGAGGATTATGGTAAATGGAATTTCTTGTTGCTGCCTTATAACTTTCACCTTGTCTCTTCTTACTGGAGTTGTTTAGCAGTAGAAAGTAAAAGTCTCCGTTAGACACATAATCAGTCTTAATTCAACATCCTGTCTGGAAAAGTAAATAAAGCCTTCAAAGGAAGAGCAGAAGACATCACACAAAGCAAATGAGATACTCTGCATTCCACATTTTAAATTCTTTTGACCAGTCTTGAAGAATAGCTTGAGTCTTCCAAATTTATTATTGTTTATAACTATTTTAGATACTACTAATGATATACTTGCAGTCTGGCATTGTGTTTGGTTTTGGAGCTTTACATTTGGCAGCAATGATAGATTAGATATAAATTCATTGCAAAAGGCCTAGATAGTAGATGTCCCTTTACATATTTTTTTTAATCTACCGTCTTATTTCAATCAAATGTCTCTTTCATACTGGCTTCAGATATTCCTGCTTATCACAAGCTTGCTAGGCCAGCCAGACTGTATGAGCCCCAGCCTGGCTACTGGGATTTCCTGTAGCAGTGAATAGTAGGGGAGATATGCTTTGTTCCATGAATGACTGACTTGCTGCTATTAAGACTCACATAGTTCCTCCTTAGCCTTATCTCCCACCCTGGATAATGCACTGTTGGTTAGTAATGACTAGGCTTAAATATTATCTAAACCTTTGTTGAGGTCTTAACACCAACCTTTGAACTCTTTGCATTTCCTCTGTACAGCATCTCCTCCTGTTGTGAGCGTAATGATCCATGTAATGTCTGGTACAGTCGTTATCTCTCCATTATTCAGCTAATTGGAAAGACTGGCAATATTTACGTTTTTAAACTCGTTCTTCTCTGTCTGTTTTTAGCCCCAGAGGTGTTGGTATTTTTGTTGTGAAATGTCTCCAGTGGTGTTTTCTCTCTTGAATTCTAGGCTTCAGCGTGGACTGGTGGGCCCTTGGTGTGCTGATGTTTGAGATGATGGCGGGCCGGTCACCGTTCGACATCGTCGGGAGTTCTGACAACCCTGATCAGAACACAGAGGATTATCTCTTCCAAGGTACGTACCATGGGTGTTCCTACACTTCAGTGCTTTGCTTCCACTTAACCTTTAAACTAACTTCAAAGATGCAAAGGCTGATAGGAGCCGTGTTTTCTTGCAGTAATTTTGGAAAAACAAATCCGAATTCCCCGATCCCTCTCTGTTAAAGCAGCAGGTGTTCTAAAGAGTTTCCTTAACAAGGTAAGAGCTGATGTACTTTATCTGCCACATACAGAAATGGGGTAGGAAAGATGAGAGCCTAAAGCAGAATTTCAGTGGGGCTGGGGACCCTATTCTAGATACTTCTCGTAAAATCTGAAGCTCCTAGTTCTCAGGCTGGGATTGTGAGTAAGTTTCAAAATGAAAGGCGTAGAAATGCTCCAGGTGATTTCTTTAACCTGGGGAATTGAACAAACTTCCCAGATTTATTTTGGTTCTGAGAGAAGCAGCTTAGCAAATCACTTGGACAGCTTCTGATGACTTCATGGAGCGAGATGCAGAGGCAGGATGTGCTCGCTGCTTGCTGGGAGCTCTCTAGCCTGAGAGTCATAAGGTGCACGTGTGGTAGTGGATGATGAGTCCCAAGCACTTGCTGGCTTTTAGAGAGTGTTATGTGAGTGGGAAGAAAGAGATACAGGAGAAACCAGATTTGGTAAAGTTATTCTAAGAAAGTAACACCGTTCACTGCCCACTGTTACAACTCCCTGGTAGTGTGTGCATGTGTGTACGCGAAGATGGAATTGTCTTATTAAAATAACCTTCTTTCCACACTATTTAACAGGAACTGCAGTTACTGCCCCAGTGTGATTTCCTGGCGTAGTCTGTTCAGGGAGGAGCAAGGGAAGGTGGGGAGAAACAATCAAATTCATTAGTAATCTAACCAAGCCTGCTCTGAAACCTATGGTGTGTTTAAACAGGTCTGAATGAAAATGAAGAAAAGCAGCATAGTCATTTATATAAAATTCAGTTAAGGGCTTCCATATATTCCTGCCTATTTCAGAGGGTAAATTGGAGCAGTTTCCAAAATAAATAATCCTAACGTAGTTCTTCAGTATCCCTTGTAACTCTGGTATTTCACCTCTCATGGGATTTGTAATATTGGCATTTTATTCATGTGTAGGCCGTGGCATCCATTTAGAAATATTTTCTTCCTTGCCCAGGATCCAAAGGAACGCTTGGGCTGCCATCCTCAGACAGGGTTTGCAGATATCCAGGGACATCCCTTCTTCCGCAATGTTGATTGGGATCTGGTATGTGAATGCCCACTGCCTTGGCTGAGTTTCTTTGCATACAGTGGTGGCTTGACAAAGGTGTTTTGAGCCTAAGAGAGGACCTTAAGCTCAAAAACCTTAAGCTCTTAATTTATGTTGTGCCAGAATTACCATACACAATCTTTTATCCCTTTTACACACAGTAAGTGCAGTAGAGTAGTAGAATGATTGTAGAAAGTATAAAAAAATAAACTTAATAGTAATTTCCATCCTTGTTTAAAAATATTTCAATAGGTTGTAACTAATTCTCAGTGTGACTAAGTGCATTTATTCTTAGATGGAGCAAAAGCAAGTGGTGCCTCCATTTAAACCAAATATATCTGGAGAATTTGGTCTGGATAACTTTGATTCCCAATTCACCAATGAACCTGTGCAGCTCACTCCAGATGATGAGTAAGTAATGTAGAATTTAAGAAGTTCAGATAAGAGAAGATGCTTTGTTTAGCTTGTTTGGGTGTTTTACATTGTTAGTAGTCAGGTGAGATTATCCTGGCTGAAAAGCCTTTATAAAAGGCGTGATAATGTGCTTGATTTTGGTAGTGGATTTGTGGTTCTTAACTCTTGAGGAGCCCTGACCTTTCTAGCATGATTGAGCAGCTGATGTTCACATTTTACAAATTGTAGGGTTTTATATGACATTCACATAGTATGTAAAGACAAACAGTGAATATTAAATGTTACCTGTGCACTTTAATCAGGTCTGAAATCCAACTTCCTTCTTCATCCCTTTCTAAAGGCAGACTGTACAAATAAAGTTTAGAAAAGTTGCTGATGCAGGTGCAGTATCTATCACATCCTGATGTTTTCAGGTCCTTACAAAACCGACTGTTTAGGGCAAGTTTTAAAACTGCAAACCTTGCAGACTGCTTTGTGGGAGAGCGAGTGCAGCCCAGTCACTGCTTTTGAGGGGTTTTGTGTTTTGGTACCGTTATTGGGGTTAAAAAAACCCAGTGGTAACTGTAAAGGTAGAGAGAGATAAAAGAGAGAAGGGAAATGTTCTCAACTGCAGTCCCCTATACAGGCTTTCATTTTAAGTCAAACTATCATTTAATGTTATCTTTTTAATTTTGCTGAACTAATGACTCTTTTTTAATCCTAATAGTGATATTGTGAAGAAGATTGACCAGTCTGAATTTGAAGGCTTTGAATACATAAATCCTCTTTTGATGTCAGCTGAGGAATGTGTCTGAATTCTCCATTTCTGAACTGTGCCAATCGTTACTCCGTTTGTTTCTGCATGGATAAACATCTCTCCATTTGGATGCACTTGCATAAAATGAGTAACTCAACATCCTGCCCTTGCCACCTAGTGTGAATTTTCTTTTTGTATTGATTGTTGTCCAGGACAGTTGTTAAGCTGAACCTTCAGCTGCCAGATTTAAAATGTCAGAACTTTCTAACAATTCTGCCAAATTTGAATTTTAATACTGGAGTTGGTATCTGGGGCTCCTGACTGAACAAAGGGTCTGGCTGTATAGTTTGCCAGTACAATGTTCTGAGCAAGGGAAGGTTTTCATTGCTTAAAAGGACACAAATTGTATCAGGTGTTGTAATAATCCTTCGAGGATTTCAGATTTTTCAGCAAGATGAGTAAGAACTTATCACTTCTGTAGTTCCAAATCTCTTCTCTCTAAACATCTGATTTTCCTGTTCTAGACATAGAAATTAGAGCTATGTTAGTGCCCTTCAGACTGAAATGACAGCAATGAGAGCAGATACTTACACTGAATAGGTCAAGACTGGCTGCTTTCATGGGGAATATTAATCCTATCCTGAAGGAGACTATTAACTCCATATCAGAATTGGTAGACTTTGCTCCAAAACTCACACTAGGAATTGTACACTGATACAAAGAGTGCCTTTCTATCCTGGCCCTTTCAGCAAGGGTTGGACATGGCATCAAGTGTCAGTTTAATTAAAGAATTCGGTTAACACTTAGAGAAGTTAAAATCTGTACAGCATAGTTTAGCAGTAATGGGCAGCTAATACTGAACCTCATACTATTTATTGCTTTTATACTTGCTGTCTTAACTGCATCAGAACTGCACACGGTACAGCCACAGCCTGGAAAAGGGCACTGGTTCCTTTTTTATCTTACTGCCACACTGCTGGGAATGAGTTCCACTTTGCCAGTGGAAAAAGCATATCCAGAATAAAATAGGTGCTGTCCTCAATGACTCCCATAACTTCTGCCCTTAGAGATGGTGATCTGTACTTACAATCAAACCTGAAATGTTGGTAGCAGGCTCAAAGAAAGCAATTGAAAGAATGGTTCGAACTAGGACTAGGAGGTGTGTTTCTTACATTTCATGTTATTAAGCAGTGTAATATACAGCACAGATAATTCTTATTTTTAATGCTAAAGCAATAGTTATGAATGTGATGGGCTGAAGAAATGCCAAATGTACCACTTTTTTTTTACTATTATTTTGGGGAAAAGGGATTAAGAGACACTAAGGAAAGGAATCTGTGTTATGTAAGAGCCGTAAGACAAGCTAAGTGTCACTGAAAGCAGATCTGAGTATCTGTAAGCGCAAGTTGGCAAACATTACCTGAAGCTTTTAGTAGACTTGCTTGGCCATTGTCTTTCTGTGAAAATCCTTGTATGGCAACACTAATTTCATAGCACAAGTTTTCTGGTGTATGTCTGTTCACTTCCATGTCAGCTGCAAGCAGAGAGATTGCACAAATCCACACTGGTGTCATGGTATGAGATTTAGTTTATATTTTTCTTTGCAATGTGAATAGGAAACTCTTTAGTATTGGACTGTGTTTTCAAAACAGGGAAGTGATTTGAGGGGCTTCAGTTTCAGGGAAGCATTGAACCTCCTCACTGTTAAAAATCAGGTTTCCTTAAATTCCAGTTGTGTCTTTTCAAATGTAAAATATCAGAATGAACCTTCCTTTAAAGAGCAGCTAATGACTTCAGCACATTTAATTTGGGTCAAGTGAACTGCTTGCGTGCAGTTTTAAAATGGTGATTGTTTAGCCTCTGACTCCTGCACCCACATGATCAGTTTAGACATCAGGGCATAACTGATATTAAACCAGGAAATAATTTAAAGCAAACAAGAAAAGCCTTGTCTCTACAGTGGCATAATTTCCTACAAGGTATTAAGGAAAATAGCTTTGTGTAAGGAAGGGCATTTCTGCCATTCATCATAGAAGAGTAAAGCAAAAGTTAATTGGTTTTTTTATAATGTCACAGAAAAAATACTTTTTCTGTTTCCATATCTAACCATTAAGAATGTTGCAAAGTGACAAATATCTTAAATTACTGTAAATCCATTTTTAAACTTTAATTTTCTCCAAAGTGCCATGATATTAACTGTTATTTTTCATTGTTAAGCATACAGCAACTGTCATAAATATTCAGAAGGGACATTGGGTGTAAACAGTCCAGTGCAGTAGGTTTTGTTTTTTTGGAGAACATGTCTGTATCAGAAGCATGATGTATTTATGTGGAGTAACCTCCTTTTTGTATGTGAGTTGGATTCCTGTGGGTGCTCTGCTAGTTAATATTGTCACTAATATTTTCCTGTTTCATATGGAATATGGTCCTGAGCGTTGTTGTGTAACCATTCCCTTTATTTGTGCACACTTTTTACTTTAAATAAAACATTTCTATTCAACCTCTGTGTGAGAGAAATACTGTGAAATGCTGGTCTTTGCTTGGGGTCATCATCTGACCCTTTTTAACTATCCACATCCCATGGGAGCCTTGTTCTAATCTTTTCATTTCTTGTAGAAAATTGCACTGGGATAGGCCACAGCAACCCAAGAAATGCCTTTCTCACCCTGCATTTACCAAACGTGTCTGAGAATGCAGGTTCTGCTCCAGCATCATTCCCCGGCCTCATGCTCATCTTGTCCTTTGGAAAAATACCATCCTTGTAGGTTCTGGTTTTCCTTCTACCACCAGTGATGAGACAAAAGCAGTGAGGCATCAGTCCTTTGCACAGAGACAGAAATGTTCAAGGAAAATACAAAATGCTGCTTTAGCCTGCTCATCCAAGGGCCTCTTTCAACTGGAACTCATACAACGTCATCTCAGCTGCCAGAGCTGGGATTTGGAGTTCACAGCAACACTGTCTCGTCTGCTGCACTTACTTCTGCATGATTTATTTCTTTGTTTCTTCAACTCCTCCCCTGCATTCTCAGATTTCTGACACAGAGGGTGATGGCACTTAGCTCATACCCTGCCACAGATGCAGTGGTTTAATATCTGTATTGCAGTATCTTTTTTAAAAGAGATTTTGTCTTGCCTGTTACCACGGGTGTGTGTCGGCAATCCTGGCGAGTGCTGCAGATGGCTGCATATCTTACATTCTTAACCTCCCCCCACGCACGCTCCGTGTTTCTGTTCAGTTGGGTGCCCAGCTGCTCTCGCCTCAGTCTGAGCAATTGTTTATGCTGAGGCACTCTGTGAAGGAAGCTAATAGCTTGGATAATCTATATATACACTTGGTAAGTGCTAAGCAAGCATCCTCACTTCAGCATGGATGGTGTAAGGCATGTGAGTAACAGAGGTATCTGAAACTGGCCACAGAATAATGATGGTTCCCCGGGAAGAGAGAAGGTAGGGATGGAGCCCCGTTGAGAAAGAGCGGATTTTACCATATCTTGCATTTTTTTTGCAAAGAGTTCCCCATGGGTTTATTTTAAGATTTTTTTTTTTCTGCTTATGATAAGGGGATCTGGACTGCATACTTGAAAGGTGGACTCTTACCATTTAATCAGAATAATTGAAGGTAGAACAGCATCTACATCCTGGGTCTGTGCAGCTTTTTCAGGCATAAATAGAACCAGGAATCTTTTGTGTCCACATTTGACTTCTAAGCATGAGCAAAGTGTCTGGGCTTATACCCCCCCTTACACCAGAGGAATAGTTCAAGTTCTTCAGGGGCTGAAGTGTTTTGTGCACTGTCCCCACTCTGACTTGTCCTGTAGAATGTGGTGTCTGCCAAAATCTATCAACTTTTTGTGCTTAAAACCCAACCTATAATAGGGTATCTATTTCACAAGAGTGAAACCTCCTATGACAGATTAGCTGACAGTCTGAACTGTTGCAATTTACTATTACACAGTGCTACCAAAGTGATTTTTTTCTTTAAAAAGCACAGTATAAGCTCATCAGAGAAGAAAATGCACTGTCTTTGTTCAGTTAAATTGTGCTCTCCAGGGCACAGTTCGTAGTTAAATTGTGTATCTTCAGGGACTGTGTATCGGGGAAGTTTGTGAGCTTCCCCAGAGCCTCAGCACTTCTTGAAAATTCAGACACTTTATCAATCAAAGCAAGATTCCTCCTGTGCTATTAATGCACTTTATTACTGCTTGCAAAGGTCTGTAACTCAGGTTTTAGTTGCACAGTGTCTTCAGAACTGCTTTTCACAGTCCACAGTAGAAGTTGTAGGCAGAGTTAACATCTTTTTTTAGACAATCCTCTACCTACAAACTTTGTCTTCCATTGCCTGATTATTGTAGCTCTATAGCAACACTATCATTACAGCACAATAGTTACCAGAATTTGCAACCTGAAATGGAACATTTCTGCAGCAGAACCTGAAAAAAAACCCAACAAATTAAACAATGCCCCTGAATCCTAAGCTTCCATGACATCAGTAGGTCTAATAAAAGATGGAATATCTGTCTACATATGTTGTCTTCCTCACAGACATCAATCAGTCCAGCTCTGATGTTAGACACCTTGCATTTTCTTCAGTAAATTCAAAAGGGATTATGACATAGTGCATTTCACTGATTGGTATTTGAAGAGATTTTTTTTTTAATCAGGTCCTGAGGTCCAAGAGGGTGAAGCAGACAGGAATGCTTAGAATGTCTAGACAATTCCTTCACAGGTCCACGTCTTTCAGAATTAGCTCCAAAAGCTGGTAGATTCAGAAATCTTGTTTTACTCTGCCGTATTGTTGTGGCTTTTAAGCAGACCTTTGTATCTGCTCAATAAATAAGTACTGGGTGTTCTTCACAAATGTGTTTGCTTTTCTATAAACCCCTGATGGTTTGGGTTGGAAGGGACCATAAAGATCACTCAGATCCAAAGATATTGTAGATATTGTTGCAGGTACCGCAACTGATGTGGTGGTTTAAGTGCGAGTTAAGTGGCGACTCGTGAAGCAGCTTTGCAGTGATGCTCAAGGGTCTCTCCCTCAGCGAGCCCGGCCAGCCCAGAGGAAATCTGAGCATATCAAAGGTGCGAAGTCAAGGATTAAAGAGCACCAAACGCCTCTCTCAGCTGATCAGCAGCGAGGCAGGTTTCGTGGCTGTGCCATAATCCTCCTGGGACGGCATCAGGGAGCAGCGCGGAGGGGATCTCGCCGGCCGCGGGCAGCGCTGGCCGGTGCTAAGCGGTGCCTGGTGGTTGTACAACTGCCCCACTTTCACGTGCTGTGCTTTTGTACTCGCATCAAAATATGTAACTGTGTGAGATGAAAGGAAACGGTAAATCGGATTGCGCCGTAATCCCAGCTGAAGCGCTATCTTCACAAAGATGTAAACTGAAAAGCTTTGGGCTTCTTGCAGGCAGAAGAAACTTGTAATACACGAACGAGCTGTACAGCGACTAAGCTGTCCCTGAAGAGCATCTTCCCCGCCTCTCCGCGGTTTGATCGCTTCCTGAAACATCTCCTGCGCTTCAGCATCTCCTACGAGCCCGTGGCTGGAGGGAGCGGTCTGTGACACTGCTTCGGGGACAGACACCATCACAGTCACCCGCCTTCCCCACGTCTCCCCGTCCCCAGCAGTGGGGTGTCAGAGCACAGCCCACCCTTGTGGGGACAGTCCTCGCTGGGGGACAGTCACTGAGAGACCCTTGCTGAGGGACCCTCTTTGAGGGACAGTCACTCAAGGACTCTCACTGAGACATCATCCTTGAGCGACCTTCTTTGAGAGACAGTCACTGAGGGAGCGTCGCTGAGGGACCTTCTTTGGGGGAGCCTCGCTGGGGGACAGTCACTAAGGGACAGTCACGGAGAGCCCCTCGCTGGCGGCCTCTGCCCGCCGCCGCCGCCGCGCCTCAGGGGAGCGACACGCCCGACAGCTCCCCGACAGCGCCCGGGCCTCCTCCCGCCTGGCTTTTCCCCTTCCGCCATGGCCGCTCTCCCTCCCCCCCGCCCCAGCTGCCGCTCCGTCCCGGTCCCTCAGCCGGCCCCTCTCGGGCGCTGATGGGGGAACGGCGGCAGGGCGCGGGGCCGGATCTGACCCGTGCGGGCTGAGGGGACGCCGGGCAAAAAGAACACTTTCCCATGTATATTCACTTTATAATGTATATCATATATTTCTTTTCATTTTATTTCTTATTTATCTTCCTGCGCTTTCCGCGCGGGCGCGGGGCGGGGGGAGACCGGGCCGGGTTTCCCGGCGCTGAGGCGGCGGCGGCGGCGGCGGGCGGGGGAGGGGCGGGCGGGCGCTCCCGCCGCTGCCCCAGACAGTGGGCGGGGCCGGCGCGCGCCGCCGGCGGGTTCGTGCCCGCGCGCCGCCGCCGCCGCCGTCTCGGTCTCCGCAGTGAGGTCACGGGTGGGCGGTGCGAGCGCGGCGCCTGTTCCGCTCCCCGCGGCCGCCGGAGCCCCCGCGGCGCCGGGTGAGCAGCCGGGGAACTTACCGGGAACGGCGGGGAGCGGGGCGGCGGAGCCGTGGGGGAAGGGCGGGAGCGCCCGCGGGGGATGGGAGAGAGCGGCGGCGGCGGGGAGGTGGCTGCGGGGGCGGCGGGGAGAGGGGGAGCGAGGTACCGGGAATGGGAGGGGGGTAGGGACACGGGGGCGGCGGAGCGGCGCGGTACGGCTGGGGACAGCGGGGAGCCGGGCAGGGCGGAGGGGCGAGCCTGGCGGCGGGAGGGGGAAGGGCCGAGCCGTGCCCGGAGCGGTGCCGGCGGGGCCGGGGTGAGTCACGGCGCGGGAGGGAGCGGCGGGATGCGGCGTCCCGGGAGGGGCTGCGGGGCTCGGGGTCGGTGCCCGACATGGGGGGGCCGGTGCCCGGCTCGCCGGAGCGCCCGTCCTGTCGGGCGTGCACGCCGGCAGCGCCGCTCCGGACCGCCCCCTCCCCCGCCGGTATCGCCCATCGGTCGGGGGCTTGTCCTGATGTTCCGCGAGTTATTGGGAAACGCACCCTGCCTCTGGCAGGAAATCCCGGAATGATTTGGGCTGGAAGGGGCCTTAAAGCTCATCTCCTTCCAACCCCCCTGCCATGGGCAGGGACACTTCCCACTAGACCAGGTTGCTCCAAGCCCCGTCCAACCTGGCTTTGAACACTTCCAGGGATGGGGCAGCCACAGCTTCTCTGGGTAAGCTGTGCCAGTACCTCACTGCTCTCACAGAGAATTAATTTCTTCCTTGTATGAAATCTAAACCTTCCCTCTCTCAGCTTAAAGCCATTCCCCCTTGTCCTGTCACTCTATGCCCTTGTCGAAAGTCCGTTTCCAGCTCTCTTGAAGCCCCTTTAGGTACAGAGCAAAGTCTGGGATTGCTTGTGATCAGCCTCTCTCTCTTTCACAGGTTATCGGGAAGGACTGGCAAAACTCTGTGCCAGCGCACGGCATGAATTCAGCCCATGGCCTGGATCTCACCTCTATTACTAATAACTCGGGCTGGGAAAATTCTGACACACGCCAGTGACATCTGGGCGAAAGGTGACTCTCTAGGGACGTTTAGTTTTTGCCGTCGATCTGGATCAGCCTTTAATTTGAGGATTTATTTGTGAACTGCCATAGTAGTTGTCACGGTGGTGGTGAAATCATAAAGCTGGCAGCACAATAAAGCAAGCCCTTAAGATTGTGTTTGATCTCTGGGAGCTGGAAGTGCTGAATAAAATTTTCACACAACTTAAACTACGTTTTGGATCAGTTGCGTTAAGATTGACGTTCTTCGAACTGAGCCCATTTTTCTATTTTAATATTTAAATAGAGACATTTGAAAAGACGTTATATTTTTTAAGGGAAAAAAATGATTGAGGATGAACACGCGTCAGCGCATCGTTTTTTACTAAATTGCTGGACAAGACGACTGTGTAAAATAGTGGGTAGGGTATGAAGAAAATCTTTTGTATACGTATTGCATTGGGGTTTTTATATTATAAAATTGAACAAATAACTAAGAAGATTGTGTAACCTCTCCATTAGTAATTTTACAGTATTACATGCAAAATGGGTTACAGTTTTTACTGTTGGATGCTGAAGAAGTAATGTTTCGGTGAAAGAAGTGTGCAGCTTAGTGTACCTGAGGTAATCCAAGATCACGAGAAACTATTTTTTATATGAACAAGCAAGAAAATGCACATTCAGGACTGACTTAGTTAAAGTTCTAGTGTTTAGCAATGGAAAGCCCACAAATAAACTTCCCTCTAGGTCTGGTTTCAGACCAAAAAAGGAGCAGGATCCAAGAGGATGGGAGTCCTCCACTGAAAAAAGCAATGACAGAAATGCATGTAAATAACAAAGTACAGGTCGTGATAAATAAATTGCCAACAATAAAGAAGGAAAACTTGGATGACTATGACGAAACTCTGGTGGAGGCTGATGGGGAAACCGCCAAGCCAAACAGTGCTTCAGTATCTGAGCCTTTGAGTTTAAATCCAGGTTTGAAACACACGTTGGCACAGTTCCACCTAAGCAGCCAGAGTTCGCTGGGTGGACCCGCAGCTTTTTCAGCTCGGTATTCCCAGGAAAGTATGTCACCCACCGTCTTCCTGCCTCTCCCATCACCACAAATACTCTCTGGTCCACTGCTCATCCCTCCGGACAGCTCCACGGAGCTCACCCAGACCCTGCTGGAGGGGGAATCCATCTCTTGTTTTAAAGTTGGAGGAGAAAAAAGACTTTGCCTGCCTCAAGTGTTGAATTCGGTTCTCCGAGACTTTTCCTTGCAGCAGATCAACACGGTGTGTGATGAACTCTATATCTACTGCTCAAGGTGTACTTCTGACCAGCTTCACATTCTGAAGGTTTTGGGAATTCTTCCATTCAACGCTCCGTCCTGTGGGCTCATTACGCTGACAGATGCTCAGAGACTATGCAATGCTTTACTGCGCCCTCGCACTTTCCCCCAAAGTGGCAGTTTCCTCCCTGGTAAGAACACCTTGGCCCAGCTGAAAGAGACTGGCAGTGCCTTTGAAGTAGAGCATGAATGCCTGGGCAAGTGCCAGGGGTTGTTTGCACCTCAGTTCTACCTTGCCCCGGATGACCCGTGTATCCAGTGCTTGGAATGCTATGGGATGTTCTCCCCCCAGACCTTCGTGATGCATTCACACAGATCCCCAGACAAGAGGACCTGCCACTGGGGGTTTGAGTCGGCCAAGTGGCACTGCTACCTGCACATTAATCAAAAATACCTGGGCACATCAGAGGAGAGAGAGTTGAAGCATCTCTTGGAGGAAATGAAGGAGAAATTCAGCGAGAAAAATCAGAAAAGAACTCGGTCCAAAGTAAGTTCACCTGGTGTTGTAAAACTCCCAGATCTCTTTCTGCTCACACGTAAATACTTGTTTTAGAAGCGCGTTACTTGGCTTTTCTAAGTGGGAATACTTGTCACATCAAGCCTAAGTTAAATTTGTGAGAGAGCTTCACCATGGAAATAACATTTCTCATTAAAAGGGGTGGCAGTTTCTTTCCTCTTTGGGCTGAAAGTAACCATTCAAGCTGGCTTGGCTCAGTTGGTTCTTGTTCTGTCCTAACATATACAGACTCTGGAAAATTCAGGCTATTGTGGAAATTTTCATTCTCCCATTTGACCTTTGAGTAGGTTTATGCGGTGTGCGCTGCAGCAGCTGAGCAACGGAGAAAGGAGCTTGAAAATCAAGTATTACAAATGAATTCTTTATTTGTTATTTGTACTCCAGCATGCGCACGTGGGCTGGATGGCAACCTGGCTTGCTGGCCACCCGTCTCATGACTTATGTGCAGGGTAATGGTGCTTTGCTAAATGGCTATTTAGAAGCCCAAAGTCTGCTTGTTCAGCAAGAGCTTTCTGTTTAAACCACTTGTGCAGTGAAATATGCCAAAAAGAGGGGGTTTTAAGCAGCCCAAGTAATGAGCTGTAGGCCGGTATCTTGACAATAGTTAATAATAGACATCTTATTTTTTCCTAAAATACTGCTGCAAGTCTGTGCTGTGGTTCCAAAATACAGAGCTTATTTGTCCCTTGGAGAGCTTCTACTTTAAATAATAGGACAAGCAGCAGAGAAACATTAATATGATAGATGTTCCCGTTCATAGAAAGCACAATTTTGGGGTATAATTTAAACTTCAAGAGGTTTTTAATGGTTTCTGCCCCATGACTGTTTCTTTTCAGTGTATTCGGTGTTTCTGTGTCTGATGGCTGCTGGTTTGATGATAAATCCATGTTGCCTGTTGGATGTTTTGTGGTGGATTTCAAAATAGCAGCAAGAGCAGCGCAGATGGTTGAGCCCAAAAAGGGGTGCTATAAGCTGACACCTTTCAGCACAAATTTCTGAAAAGTTGGTGTTGCAGGAAGGCTGACTGTAGTAACAGGTATTGTTACAGTGGTGCCAGTCTGCAGGAAGAGATTTTAACAGCAGATTCCCATGGAAGTCTGCAGTATGGCATGCTTCCACATGCTGAATTATTTGAAGATGCAGTCTCCTAGCAAAGAGACTTTGCTTTTCAACTGATAAAGACATGTCAGTCTTTATTCTTGCAATGCCAGTGTAGGAAATTAAATACAGCATGGTGGATGCATCAGTGCAAATAGCCTTCCATATTCACACCTGTAAGTGCTGCTTTCCTTTCCACAGCAGCAGATTTCAGACAATGAGGTCTTTCAGTTTCATGTGCAAAGATGAAAAAAAACACAGCTGAAATTAACAGTGGCAGTAATTTGGACTGGACTGGTGCATATGAAATACTAAAACTTTCTGCAGTCTTCTGTTGCAGACTTGTGTAGTTCTTTCTTACAAAGCAACATACGAAGAGTGAGAAGCTGTGAAAACATGAACAAAATACAGTGGTGGGGGAGGTTTTGAGGTTTTTTTCTGTCTTGTGGATATTCATCCGGGAAGTACAAAAGGTTACAAGAGTGTAAGAGGGCAGTTTCCCTTTCCTTGTCCTGGGAAAGCTTAGGCTGCTTCAGTTGCCTTTTCATAGAATCACAGAATGGTTTGGGTTAGAGGGGACCTTAAAGATCACCTCATTCCACCCTCTGCCCTGGGCAGGGACGCCTTCCACTAGACCAGATTGCTCACAGCTCCATCTGACCTGACCTTGAACGCCTCCAGGGATGGAGCAGCCACAACTTCTTTTCCTCATTTCAGTGTTGTGGGAGAGGTATCAGGTACAACACGTAAACATTTCCTTTCCTTACTCTCCTAGGGGAATTTATTTGCAGGATGTTCCATTTGCTGTTCTCTCACCTCCTCAGCACCTTTGCTGAGTCAGTCCTCAGAAGTGCTGACACATCTTTGTGGTTATCTTGGAGGGCCCAGGAAGAACAGTTGCCCTTGGCTAGGTCTTTCCCCATCTGATAATAATGAATTACTTAAGTCCCATAGTCTTTGGAGCATCCTGGTTCCTGTGCCTTGTCTTTCTCCTTAGCATTTCACTCTGAGTTTATTCACCTCACAGTGCAAATACACTTTTGTTTCAGTATTTTAAGAGCAAAGTACTCTTGAGATTAATTCCTTTCTGTTCTTTGTGCTAATAAGAGAGCTGTAAGCTGTGTGCTTGATTGTCATAATTTTCTGTGGAGTTCTAGACTGCAGTGCAACATCCACCTGCTCTTCATGGAACAGCTGTCACCGAGTCTCTGCTGATTCCTGCGCTGACAGATCCTTGTTCCCTTTGACTTTGCGACAGTTTCTCATCATCTCTGCACTAAAACTTTGTCTTGCTTCTCAGACTGATTCCTTCAGCTGGTCACAGTGTGTGTGGGAAAGCTCACAGTGTGGGGAGTTAACATTTCTTCTGAGGGTTTTATAAATTCAGTCTCTGCTAAAAGTACTGGCTTAATGATTACACTGAAACCATTACTTACCTATGTATTTTTTCCTCAAAGAGCAGCTTTGTCCAACTAGCATAGAAGAAAAATAAGGCGTTTTTCATGTAAACCTTTTAAACAGAGTAGAAGTAATTCAATTCAACTTGTTGTGTTTAGAGAATTATTTAAGAGCATCTAAAATAAACAAATTGTTGGGTAATGAAATACACACATATATATATTTGGAAGTAGATGCCTTGTTTCATTTACCTGGATGGTGAGGGAAGAATCCTGTTAGAAAAAGACTTCATGTTTATTTATGGTAACATTTCATTTTCTTTCCTAAGTAAAAATTTGATTGCAAGGTTGCAAAAATTCATTTGCAAGATGCACACTAATTGGTAGACAATAAATCTGGTTTCCATTTGCAATAGGTAAAAAAAAAAAAGCAAAAATCTGACCTAGTAATTTGAAAATGGAGATGACCTGATAGTTTCACATGTAAATATATAAGCATGTTAAAATGTGAGTCCTAAAATATGGACAAATGTGGTCTGAAGCTGAAATCAGATCACTGCATGCTAGCTGCAGTATAAGTAGATTATCTGTGATTATTTAAATTATTAGAATGATCTGGGTATGTAGAAAAAACTTGACAAGTGTCAGGATGAGGCCATTTTTCTAGAGATTATTCAAATCTTTATTATTTAAAGCCTTCTTACGAATTCACAACTCCAGAGCTTCTCTTCCTTCTGCCCTCCCTCCCTTTCTGTCTATGTTGGAGGTGATTTGAGGAACTGTAGGGGTGGAGTTAAATTTCAGTTTCGTTGTGAGAGCTGAGTTTCGTGGGCTGGAAGTTTTGGTCAGAGTGGGGTGGGTCGGGTTTGGCCCCTGCCGGGGTCGGGTGATGTTGGTTTGTGCAGACCCTGGCACAGGTCACACCGGTGTCACTGGGGGTCTCCCACTGCCAGCAATGAAGTTCTCTGAAAGTTTATTCCAGGGTGGATAAATATAAACTTTTCTGATAATATAGCACATGAGAAGTTGTGAAGATGTTAGAACACTACATGGAGGTTTCAGTACAGGAGTATTTAACTTTTTTAGCTTTATAGGCTGTTTTTTAATTGAGCAGCTTGTCAGGCTGGAATGGTGTTGACTTTCTTTGTAGCAGCCTGTATGATGGTGTGCTTTGGATCTGTGGCTAAAACTGTGGGTAGCGCACCAGTGTTCTGGCTATTGCAATAAAAACTGGGATTTTTGGGGAGGAGAAAGAGGGTTTGACATCCAAGGTGGAGGTTGTTTGGAGGCTGGCTGGGCAGTTGTATGAGGGAGGGGCTGAGCCATGTCCTTTGCTTCACTTACATTTTTCTCTTTCCTTCACCTCTTAAACCAACTTTATCCAGGAGCTTTCTTGCTCTTGTCCCTTCAATCCCCTGGGAATGGTGCTGAGGGAGCGGCTCTGTGGGTGCTTGGCAGCTGCCTGGGGTCAGCCAACCACACCCTGCCCAAAACCCCACATCCCAAGGCTGTTCTAGTACAATGAAATTATGAATCAATTTCTTAGCTGTGAGACTATTTTAAATACGTGATGAGACACCTTTCACTTGAAATTAAGAGCAACTTTGGAGGGGAGCACAAAGTATCACCAGGAATTTTGAGTAAAGAGTAATTTCAAAAATATTTCTTGAGACACACATAACAAGAATTGCTTTCCAAATGCAAAATACACAGAAGTTTTTAAGATTGTGTATTCTGGTGCACCTAAATTAATTTTGTTTGGCACTGCAAAGGGAATGGCATTGCCATGTTACTGGGAGCAGCTTTGACTACTCCTATAATAAAAATTTGTAATGACTAAAGAAAGTTCTGGCCCTGGAACACCAGCACACTGTTCCATTTAATTTTGAAATAAAGTATCTAGCAGGTGCTTACTTTATATAGACATGCTATTACAAAAGGCTCCTATAACCTTTTGGGAATCCTAGTTCCTGCTTTCTGTTTCTCCCAAGCTTGTTTAGCAGAGTTCTGGAAACTCAGCAGAGCTTTTAGATAGGTCTGTAAAGAGATTTTCTTTTAATTTCATTGCTATTTTACCCACAATGGTAAATTTGCGATCAAAGAAAATTCTGTGGCTTGTGTCACCCTGCATCTCTGCCAGAGACACCCCATTTCCCAGTACCCCAGTTTCTCTGCCATGGCTGTATTAATGGTGTAAATGCCATTTCTGTGAGGAGTGGTTATGAAAATGTAAATAACCTGTATCCATGTTTCAATTACCAATTTATTTTCTTTCCTTTAGGCAGAGCCACAGCAGAACCTGGAATTATCACAGTGGTATCCAGTTATAAAGCAAGAAGCAGAAACTGATCCTCAACCACCTTCCTTTTTCCATCCCAGGTAACTGAGTTTCCTGTGTAGAACTATAAGCACTGTCAAGCATTTAAATACTTTTGGCTTTTTAGGGATAATTCAAACTGAAAAAAATGTATTTGCAACCTGAACTGTTAGGAAAACTCTTAAGGTATCACACAGGAATGATTTAACCCTAAATTTTTATGCATTTCTTAGTGTAAATACTGATGAACTGCTTATGAGCGTTTTTTTGGGATAGGACTCAAGCTGTGACCTGTGGGTGTTCTTCTGCAGGCAATACAATTGAAATGTAATTAAAATTTTCCCTTTCTTAGTAGAAATGACAGAGGTAATTTTTGATCTTTCATATTGTATACAATGCATGCATGTGGAAAGCTGCACAGGGCCTATTTACCGTGAGGACGACTTAATTTCCTTCCAGAAGAGACTCCCAAGAGGTGTTTGAAGGCTTTCTTCCACAGAGGAACAAGGGCTGCAGCAGAGTTGTCTGCGGACTGGTTTCCTGGTTTTAGAAACCAAGTGCATTTCCTTGACTTCTTACCCAGTTTGTCACCTGCATCAGCAAGGGAAACAGTTTTTCTTGATGTTCCTCTTGCCCTCACCCTTTGTGGTTACACAGGTCTCAAATTTGGGTCAGAGCAGACCCTTTTTGGTGCGCACACATCACACTGGTTCCCACGCAAACAAGGGAGTGGAGGAACTTCTGTGATGGGCCCCCATGTTGTGTTTCTGCTGGTGCTTTCCATCAGAACCACGAGAAAGGGAAGTGTTGAAGACAGCAATTGAACTCCAGTGACACTGGTGATCCTGGCACTGACCTGAACACACCTGGGGCTCTCTTCTCTCTCTGTTAGGCTTAGTGGTGAGGTTAGGGTGGGACGCAGGGATGCTCCCAGGAGTCCAGGAGCTGTGAAAATCCAAATGGGCAGCTCAGTGTACGTGGGAAAGAGTGTCCAGCATTGGTCTCAGACATGCCCCAGGACTGTCTGAACACAGCTTTGCTACTTAAGTGAGGTGCTCATTCCCACTTCACTGAGCACTTCCCCATCCTCTATTGCTAATATAAGGATTATGAAAATGCTGGAGAGTCTGGATTCAGTGGCATTCTGATTTCACTCTTTGCATTTAAATGAAGTCTTCGTATGATTTTCTGTAATTTTTTTTAATCAGCCATGTTTGGAAAATCCACTTGTTTGATAGCCTCAAAACCTTATCTAGATAATCTACTCAGTAAAGATGAAGTGGGTCATTAGGCTTTCCTTTTGCATAGGAAAAATTTAAAAAGGACATGCTTATTTTTCATTGATGCTTTCACAGTTTGAACTCATGTAAAATTAAACTTACGGCTCTCAACCAGCCATCATTTATTATGTCTTACTCTTCACTATGGATTTCACTCTTTTGCTCTTTCAGTTACTACCTTTATATGTGTGATAAAGTGGTTGCCCCGAATGTATCTCTTGCATCTCAATATAAGGATGTTGCAAAAACAACAGTAAAAGCTTCAGAAGTTAATAAATCTTCACCTGGGCAGTCAGAGAAGAAGCTCAGTAGTGGAAAGCACAAAAAAGCTGCCTCCTATCCAGAGCTTTCTCTTGAAGAACAGGAAAAGATTGACTTGAAAACTGGTGTGGAGCAGCCACATAAACGTTTAGGTGAGTAGTGAAAAAAATGTTAAAGTCTTTGATTTTTATACCACAGAATTTTGGAAAGCTTAACGCTGAGCTAGAACTTTGTGATGTCACTTCAGATTTCCAAAAATTCCTTTCACCTCTATGTAATCTCAGTTTTCCTTGCATTTTTTTCACTCTGGAAGTTGAACTTTCTGTGATTATTGTTCTGTGTTCTTTTCTGTGTAGATCCTCCTGTGTCAACTCGTTCTGCGAGAGGTGGAAAATCTGAGCGTGTTTCTTCCAAAATCACCAGGGACTCTGGCCGTGTTGAGGGAGGTGCTGATGCACGAACCTTGTCCCCCACCCTCATGAAAGACATCAGCTGTGAGGATGACAAGGGAAGGATCATGGAAGAAGTAATGAAAACCTACATCAAGCAGCAGGAAAAACTAAACACGATTTTGCGGAGGAAACAGCAGCTCCAAATGGTACAGTGGCAGCTGAGTGCGTTTCCCCTTGGACAGCAGGGAGCTGGTGTGGGCTTGCTGGCTCCACAGTCAGCATCACAGATTGCATCCATTTAGTTACACCAAAGCACACAGATCATTTTTCCCTCAGCTTAAATCCAGATACCAAATCTTCGATATCCCTTATGCTCGTGAGTTTTGAGCCCACTAATAATTGGTGTCTCTCCAGTTTGCAGCTGCCAGGTCCAAGCAGCTCCTGCTTTTGCTGTATCCTCTGAAATTTCTCAGTTTTCAGGTTTTTAAAGATGTAGATATCAGTATTCTAGCAATGGTCTTATTGCTGCCCTGTATAAAAAAGAACACCACCTTCCTATTCCCATTTGCAAAGCCTTGCTTTTAGGGATTTTATTTTTAGTCTTTTCTTTAATAATGGATGATTTTAGAGGCTGGCGTTCATTTGTGACATTTCTGTTTTCTGAATTCAGTTAAATACTGACTTTGCTTCTTGCATTCGTTGCACAGACCTAATATTTTAATTTATTTTATTTTAATTTAAATGTTAATCTCAGAATCTAGGCGATCAGGTAGGGCCCTAGAGCTGCTACGTTAAAATTGTTCTGCTATTGGAGGTAAAGCTTGTAGATAGGTTTAAAAAAATTACGAGTTTAAAAATACCAAAATGTCAGTGGACAAAGCAATCAAACACTTCATTTTGTATCTTGATGCTACAATTTTTGCATCTTCAAAGTATATTTTAGTGAATCAGTGCTGCTGCTTCCTGAGGTTCACTGCTGGAAGTGCATATTTGTTTCTGGAAGATCAGTGTACATGGAAATATAGGTAATTTCTTAAAAATTAGATGCATGTTACAGAATTCCAGGCTGTCATTGATAAGTAGATAAATACCATTATCAGGCTGTTGTTATTGGTAGTTACAAATGGTCTTTTTGGCCTCACTGGTTCCAGATACACTTTTAAATTCAGGTTTTTTTATTTTTCTGGTGTTAGAAGGAAGGAGTACGTGATCTTGATCTTTCTTTACAGGAAGTGGAAATGTTAAGCAACTCTAAAGCTATGAAGGAACTGACTGAAGAGCAACAGAATTTACAAAAAGAACTCGAATGTTTGCAAGCAGAGCATGCACAAAGAATGGAAGAATTTTATTTTGAGCAGAGAGACTTGGAGAAGAAACTGGACCAAGTGATGAAGCAAAAATGTAGCTGTGACTCCAATTTGGAAAAAGACAAAGAAGCTGAATATGCAGCACAGGTGAGAAGGGAAGGTTTATTTCGAACAAAACATATTTAGTGTAGCAGGAAATCATGCAGTTGTTGTTCAGCCACCTTAAGGTTTCATTTTCTCTGTGTGTTCTGACGCCATAGACAAATACCAAAATAGGTCAGTGACAGCAATATTTATTTCCCTGTTCCTTTGATTGAAGCTGAGGTAGAATGTAACTTACGGAAACATATGATGTTATTGATGAAATATTAAACTTAAACATGAGCTCTGTTACATCCTCATTTAAAACAAATTCCATTTTTAATATATATGGCCTTGCCCATGATATAGACTTAAACATTACCATTATTTTGTGTAAAAAAAGAAAAAATCCAAACCTCTGAACCGTCTTTTTGTCACTTTAGCAGCATACCTTGCTGCTCTTGCTGTTCCTTGGTGGTAGAACCTTCTGCACTATCTGATGAGCCCCTTCTAGGCTCTACCAAAGCATTTGACCAAGAGTTTTCTTGGAAATGAAAATCTTTTAGTGTCTCTCATTCTTGCCTCTTGGATTCATATGTCAAAACCTATGGAGCTCCCTCTCACTTTCCTTTTAGCTTTTACTACTGCTTCTTTGTGTTGGAGATTATTCCAATGGGAAAAAGTAAAGTTATTGCCAAAGGGAACATTGGAATGCCCCTTTTAAAAATCAGCTGTAGTTATGATGAAATTTTTTATTTTGCACCATATCACAGAAAACTAGTCTTAACAGACTCATTTTTAAAGTGAACAAAATCCAAAACCTGAGCTCAGTAAAGCTCTGTGGTTCTTTGTTCACAACTGTGTGTATTTCCTGTTCTTACTGACTCAAACTGAGAAACAGGCACTACTTGAGAGACAGGTTTTGGTATTTTTGGTGAGTAGGGCAGAGACTCGCGTCGTAAATCCTTCTCATGAATTTAATTTCATGACATCCCACTCCACTGATTCCTGGCCTTTGCTGCCAGAAATAATCCTCTCTGACTAAGGCCTGATTTACTAAACATCTGGTACAAGCCCTATTAGTGCAAGTAACAACGTGTTCTAATTTATGGAGATCATCTTGTACAGCACTCTTTATAGGGCTTGTGCAGCTTACTTCCTTTGGAGGGTGAAAACTGTGGGTTGTTCTCCAAGGAGATTGGTTGTGTGTTTCTTTTGAAGTTAGACTCTGAAAACTAAATACATGCCTTGTGTAAAAGTTTACTCTGTTATTACCTCTGTGGTAGATCTGTTCACAATGTATAATTTGAAACTTTTTTTTCCATTTATCGCATCTTGCAGTAGATTCTGGTTCCAAGAAGCACCAGAGTTAAACAGGGGTCTTGAGAACAGGGAACTTCCCCAAGCTGTGTATACAGCATTTTAAAAAAGCCTTAATCTGGTGTGTTCTTGAAGCAGTTGCCTTTTCTGTCTGAGAACTGTGGACTGGGAGGAACTCTCCTTGTGCATTAAACAGAATTAATAATTTGATATTTGCAACTCACTTAAAAGTCTCTTCTCCTTTCTGGGCCTATCTGAAGACGCACTGTCTTCTCCCCCTTTGTGACTTCTTTATTGAAATGGTTGCTTCACCCTGTCAATCACAGTAGGGCAGAATAACCAGTACTGGAGGCTTTCCTTAGAGCTGGAAATCAAAACTCAGCCAGAGACATGCTGCAGCATGCAGGCAGTGGGCACTCTTGCACTGCAGCGCTTCACTGCAGCACTTGTGCAGTCAGGACTTGCATTAACAGCCTGTCGCTGCCTAAGAACTGCTGAAGTATTTCTGGTTGTAGAATTGGAGATGAAATGTGGTGTTTCTCTAAAATCAGCACAGCCATTCCTTCGCCCGGTACGTTCTGTAGCAGTTGGTGAACACCAGTAATGCCCTGTATGTTCCTGCTCTTTCATTCTTATGAGCTGTCTTCCTCATTTTCAGTGAGATGGATGCTTAGTGATGATGTACACCAGGTAAATACCTGTCATTACAAAGGCAGATGGATTTTTTTAGGTGGAGTGAGGTCTTTTAGTAAGAAATGACCCCATGAATCCATGGGAGAGAAGGTAACTGGTGTCCAGTCTCCTCCCTGTTTTAACTGCTGATAGTATACTATAAGCAATAAGCAACTTTCCCATACTTGAAAAGGTGTTTCCAGATGTCACTGTAAATAATTTTAGTGGCATTCTAGCAAATTTGTACCTTGCTGTATTCCAAAGAGGAAAAGAATACCTAATTTCCGTGTTTAAACAGAAAATATTTCGAAAAAACATTTGTGTGGACTCAGGTTTATATTTGAACACAGACACACACAGATGGTTATGTTCAAGATTTTCTGAATGTTTCATTTATACTAAGGAGTATCAGAAAACAGTGTTGGTGGTTTTGTTTCTTCTAGAAATGCATTCAGGCTTTGAAATAAAGAAGTAATATTTTGTCAGGTAAGAGAAATGAACCTGGGAAATGAAAAAATGCAGTTTATTCTGGGATTTGTGACACATCCAATGCAGACTTCACCACAATCTTCTCAACACATTCTGTGTGTTATTGTCACTCTAGTGTGACAGTTCATATAGCTACAACTTACATGCATTTAAAAATTAGATTTTCTCATTTTTTAAATTATAGTATGATGTTTATGCAGCTTTGCACATTGACATTGTTTGCTAATGGGGTAATAGGTAAGTGCATAATTCTCGATAACTGCATAATTCTGGTGGACTGAAATACTTGGATGCATGGAGTGGCCATCTGTGACCTCTTGATGTTTTAAATAAGTTTGCAAAAATTTACTCTGCCTCTCTGTCTCTCCTGTTTCACAGCTGGCAGAGTTGAGGCAGAGGTTGGATCATGCAGAGGCAGATAGACAAGAGCTCCAGGATGAACTGAGACAGGAACGGGAGGCCCGGGAAAAGTTAGAGATGATGATAAAGGAATTGAAGCTACAGATCTTGAAATCTTCAAAAAGTGGGAAAGGAAAATAGAAATTGGAAGAGGAAGCACAGCTGCGTCCTTCAAACAGGGTGTTTTGGTTTTAATGATTGTGAACAATTTTTGTGTGCTGAGAAAAAGTGTTCTCTATGGATTTCTATTTCCCAGACAGGTCCAGATGAAGATATACATAGATATAAATAAATAGAGATAGATAGACATTTTTAGATTTTCCTAACCAATGAAAATCTGCATTGATTTGTACTGGTGTTTTTCTCAAACAGTGAAAAATACGAAACTCTTGATTTAGAGTGACCAGTTTCTGTCTATTTCTAATGCAGTCTTAAGGACTCTACACCTTTTAACATTGTCTGTTAAAACATTTGTGGGTATCTTTATTTTGCTATCAATTGCACATCCAGTTATAAAAATACATTAAAAACATCATGAATTCTTCAAGGTCTAAAATAATTTGGGTTTCAGTGAGAATTAAATGTTCTCAAACTGAGGAAAGTAAAGGCAGCTTTTTGTCTGTAGGGCAGAGCTCAAAATTGCCACAATTGATTGATGATTGAGCATCAAAAGTGATTTACCAGCATGAGTTTTTCCCATAATTTCATTGTGTGAAGTCAGCTGATCTTTTCAGTATTGTCTATTTAACAACTCATTATCAATCTAAGGAGTGTTAGAGCCAGCACTTGCTTGCTCTGCTGGAAGAAGAAAACATTAGAGTTGGTTTTTCTTTTGGGAAGTAAAAAAAATTGCAATTACAATGGAATCTTGGGAAGTTAAAAACTCACAAGTTCTCTTCTGTTTTTTTCTCTATAGTATGTGTGAAAGAAACATGAATAAAAGGCTTAAAGGTGGGGCTTTTCCTTCTAGAAACTGAGAAAGCTTGACTTCACTGTTTTTCAGGTATTAATGCTTTCAAGAAAAATAATATTTATTAAGGAATATGTGTTAGTTTCTTTAGTACCCTAAGCCTCCACGCTTTGAGCTTCTCACCAACTTGTGGATTTTTCTTTCCTTACATAGAACAGGCCTTAACTGACATTGTTATCATAGCTTAAAATGTAAAATTCTGAGATATGGCACTTTGAAAATTCATTTTGATAGTCTCTGTATTTGAATGACATGGTAGGGTTACCATGAATTAAGAAAATACAGCATGTTTGTTAAGCTATAACATTGGGAAATGTGTAATTGTACAGAATTACTGTTTTATGTATATGTATGATGTTCAAGTACTTCTGAAGTCTGGTTCCTAGTGGGTTAAATGCATGGCTACAAAGTTGGATGAAGAAAAACTTCTTTGCACTTCTCTCCAAAAAGTTGGATACAGCTGGCAGGTGTCAGCTGATCATGTCAGTGATAGGAATATTTTAGTAATTCCAGTATTTCACTACATAATTTTAACTTGTGCTTTTAGTTTCCGTTTTTGAGGTACTTAAGTTTAATATTCTCTTAATAATTCAGTTAATTTTGGATGAAACCACTAGTAAAAACCTACATTGATTTTTTTCCCCCTTAACTTGTAAAACTGAAAACTCTTGTTCTTTTTTGTTTCTCTGTTAGTGGTATAACAAGACTGAATATCACAGAGAAAGATAAAATTGCACATATCTTTAAATTGAATGAGAAATTAGGTGGTAAATTAGATGTCACGGAGTCATAGGATTTTTTTTTAATAACTGTACAATTTTGTTTATGAACTCTGTGTTGTATTTACACTGACAAGCAAAGCAGGTTAGATAAAAAAAAAGAATTTTCTTTGTCGGTGTTGAGAATCATAGAATGGTTTGGGTTGGAAGAGATCTTAAAGATCATCTAGTTCCACCTCCTGCCAGAAAAGAAGACCAGGATTATATTTTTCTCTTCTTCAGCTCCCATCTCCAAATTTTTGCTTTAACAAAGAAAAAAACAGAAAAATTAAAAAGGAAGAGGCCTGTCTTTGCAGCTTGGTTTGGAGGGAAAGGTGCTGACTAAATGGTTCTGGTTGTGTGCGCACCACTTGCTTTAAAAACACCGTGAATGTTTTGTTGCCCAGCCACCAGACCCGTGGGTACAGGGGGAGTAGGCAGGGGTATTGCTAGAGGTGTGATGGCTGGGGAACAGAGCTTGAGGTTGTCCAATATGATTGGCAGATCCTGTGTTGGATGAGCTGGGAGACTGGGAATTTCCACCTGGGTGCTGCTGCAGGATGGAGAGAGCCCGTTTGTGTTGCTTCTCAGTGTCGGTGTTTTGGGGCAGGCTCGGGCTGTCGGTGTGGGTAAGGCCACAGCTCGTTCTCACAGCTGCAGTGACTGATGCACCACAGCATTTATAGCTTAGCTGTTGGATGCTTGGAATCCTCCTGGGGTTATTATATTAGTAGGATAGCGAATATTCCATTTCCATTCAGGTCTTGTCTGTGTCCTGTGACTTCTGCTCAGATGTCTCCCTTGGCCAGCGGTTGTTCAGCAGTGGCAGTGGAGGGCTGGTGTAGCCCAGGTTCCTGTGCCTCAGCCAGCACTTGGGTCACTGCTGGAGGCTCTTAAAATGCTGGTGGCCATCCTTTGTACCAATGTTTTCACTGTTGCAAGAACTCCAGCAGCTACAGGAAGTTTTACCAATTCCAGTTGCAGATAAGGCCTCCTAATCGTTTTCAAACATCTGGCTGATAAAGCTAGTGGAACATTTATTATAATGACCTTAAAAGTAGCTTTGTAAATATTCCATTTAGTTAATCTAAAGTTAGAATGCATTTTAAATTATTGTAATCCTCTTAAAATTCTTAAATACTACTTTCAGGCTCTTGACGTAACATAAACAATTTTCATACGTGTAGACTTAATTTTATACCGATTTTAAGTAATAATGTATACATAAACATGCCATAGACCTTTGTGTGCTCACAGTCTTTGAAAGATAGTTTTTTAGTAAATTGTAAATAATGCTCATAAGTTCTAGAACAAATATATGTTGACCTTTTTTTTGCTACCTTATCCTAATTCTATGGAATGGTTCATTTTACAGCCTGACATAGGAACTTGGAATGCACACTTGAGGGCCCTCACTTAAGTGCACACTTAATGGTAGAGACTAAATCACTCATTAGGTCTTTGCTTTTAGTCATAGCTTGCTCATTTTATGCATTGTTATTTGGTTTGCCTTAGTCATTGCTTGCTGATCTTTTCAGGCAAGAAGTAATTTTCCCAGATAGTTGTGACGTGAAGCCTGTAGAACAAAGTCCTAAAATTGTCTATAATTTGAAAGTTGCTTTATTAAGCACGTACACCAAGATGGAAGTTGTCTAGTGCACCTTTTGGAATCAGTAGGATTCAAGGTGGATACCTGATCTGCTCCTATACTGTTTTAAAAGAGATCTTTAACATGCTTTGTATACTTTAATCAATAAAATATAAGAGCTTAGAGGGTAAAACTCTTGTAATTTTGGCAGTCTGGAAACACCCTCATTCACAGTGTAATCAGGTGTCCCTCAACGAAAGGGATTTTTATCTAAATCTCCAAACTTAGTTAAGTCTGTGTTTTAGTTTTTGTAAAGCATATCATTCAGTTTGAGTATTTAGATGAATGTAGTTATGTTTCACATTCTTAAACTAATTTTATTCTATATTTAATATATTGATAGCTTAGGTGTAAAACCATCTGTACATAGTAAAGGCATAATGCAATTAGTGATGTAGGAAAAGTTGGGTGGGAGCATAAAGCTACTGGTGGCCTGAAAAGAAATATATCTTGGCCCATATTTTAGAAGTCACAATGTTTTATTCATACATTCTTGTTTTGTATTGGGGGAGGGGATAGCTAGAATGTGTTATGAAATTTTTGGAAACCTTTCCTAGCATTAGTTGGGAAGTTGGCCTTGAAATGCTGTCATGGTCAGCTTCCCAGAATTCACTTGTTTGTAGAGTATATATTTTGATTGTCAGTAAAGATAACAACTTTGTATTTTTTCTGCACTTAATTCGTGTAATTAATCCATACAACAGAGTTTTCTATAACATGGTGAAGTCGACAAAAGATGTAATTTCTCCTACCTATTAATCCGTGCTTGCAATATTTCGGTAATTTTATTTAAGCCATCAATAGTAAGCAGCAGAAAGCTGCAAATTTCAGTTTTGTTTTTGCTCATTACATTTGTAGTGTGAGTGTTCATTGGTTTTCTTTACAGAAAGCTTGTAGAATTTTCTGTTTGCTGCATATATCTATTTAAAAAATACAGTCATTTTTTAGCTTTTGTGAAAGCAGTTACTGCTTACAAATTGCACGATGATTTTATAGTGTGTCTCCATTACTTAGCAAATTGTTCTTTTCAGGGTTAGTGGTTCAGTTGGAAAATGCTTGAAAAACGAGTTCTAAGCACTTCATCAAGCACAGCAAACACGGTATAAAATTTTGCTATTTGAAAATTAATTAAGTGTAACGATATCAATTGAATTTTTTTTCTTCTAAGAGATACCTCACTTAAAGGAAAGCACAGCTGTACTGTATTTAAACGAATTCTAGGAAATAATAAAAAGTTGGTCTGAAATATTTCGTTGCCATCACGTTGCTTTCTGTGATTGACAGAACGTTTTTTGTGTTCTCATCCTCACTCTCTCAAGTATTTATTGCTGTTAACATGCCAGTATAATTCTCTCAAATGACAGAAAGCAGCTGCAAAACAACCGAGTCCGTGTTCGCTCAAGGCAACAGGTTGAATGACTCCTCTGAAACCATTGGAAAAGCCTATGAAAAACGATCAGTGCATTCAACAATTTTTAATACTTTGCCAATGATGTACAGTCTTACTGTCAGCGTTGCTGTGGTTGCATTACATGACACACAAAACTGTCCTCTACCTCACGTGAGATTTAACAGATATTTTATATGGTTTTAGTAAACAAGATGCATCTATCTGGTCACTTAGTTTACAAATTTTGAATTATATTTATTGAAACATGACATACTGTGCTCTTAGCTTATACCTCAATTGTATTTTGTGCTGTTATCCATTTCCATGCCTTGTAAATACCTGTATAGATCGTGGATTCAAAAACAAATAAAGAACTGTAATGTCAGAACACTTGTCTCTGTCGTGTTTTTGAGCTCTGACTTCTAAACTTGTCTCTTTGAAGGTGTTTAACTGGTTCTTTTCTGAGGAGCCTTCCTTGCTTTGATTACAGTAAATTAAAATCTGATTACACTGAAACTTTTTAGCAGAGCTCCCACAGCCTGCAGCAGGTCCCCAGTTCTCTGAAGGGTATTTTAAGCAAAATCTACAAGATCAAAGCCTTCCCTCCCCATGGATCCACTTTCTAAAGCTCTTATGATTCTGTAAAGGTATTGGCACCAAGCTTTCTATGTCTCTTGGCATAAATTCGGTGTTTATACCTGAAAATAGAACTCCTTGCATACTTGGCAAGTTCTCTGGTGCCCAGCTTTGTTGCTACTTGACTGCTCAAGCAATGTGTGAGTTGTTCACAGCTCTCTTCCATAACTCAATAATAAATGAGACTAAAAACACACATTGCCAGATAAAGTGCTGAGATTTATACAAAGTTAAAATCAGAAATGAGAATTTTACTGTATTTGCTGAAAAAATAGTTACTGCTGATGGCGAGTGACTCTCAGGAGTTCTTGGTTTTTGTAAACCATGTGGTTGTATTACCTTAACATTTTTGTGTAGCATCAGGGAGCTTAAATAGCAGAAAAATCAGAGTAGGAGAGGGAAGGAACAACGGATGAGAAAAGAGGGAGCAGTTCCTCTAAACTACATGTTCTTCCACAGTAATTTATTTACATTGAGTTTCTATCACTTAAAACAATAAACTCCATTCTGTTGGTCACTTAACCTCCCCTATATTGTAGTAAAATATAACTCTTGCTACTAATTATATTTTGGAGATTTTCTGAGATTTTATTCATACTGAGGTTTTTCTTGGCAGGTAAGAAAGCACATGCATATACACTCACTTTGCTATTTTTTCTTCCCCACAAATCAGTGCAAAAATACTTCGTCATTGTATTAAGGAACTGCTCTCCCGTATAGGAAATCCTGATGATATTTCAGATAATTGCAAACCCTTAATGCTACCATGTGCTTGCCTGTATTTTGCAGATAAAGAGAGAAAGGAGCCCTATGAACCAGGATAAAGATGAAAATGACAATGATCAGCTCAGCCTTCAGTATAGAACAAAATTAAGAACTGACTGTACCATTTAAACTTGTTTATTTCTGCATCCCATTGTGCTTTTTTATACTACTGTATTTCCGAACAGGGAAGAAACAAACCATCAGGCTGAAAATGTAAAGAAAAAGTTCAAGGTGAGTCATTTGGATGAGAAAGCCATGGGGTGATGATAGCTTGGGTAGCTGTGACTAATTGCAACCCCTGTCTTTTGTCAGAGAGAACAATGCGGATCAGGGAAGAACTCTGTGAGCGAAGGGTAAAAAGATTGATTTTTAAGGAGTTCACACTGTTGCTGGAATAAATGCCTGTGTAGCACTTGCTTTTTAAAAGGCAGCTTTTAAGACTGTTGCCTAAAGTGTATCAGCTTATTTGGCATATAGCTGACAAGTCAGTCCTTATTTTACTGATCATGTAAATCATTGTCCACTTGTCTCATACGAACTTATATTCCCTTAACTCTTGATGGTGTGATTTATAACACTGACAAAATAGTAAATGTCTCCTGTCTCTCTTGACATTGATGAAATAATTCACTCTGTGTCCTGTGGGCACCAGCTTGAGTTCTGCTGAATAGTGCTGGTTACCAAAGTGTCAAATTTACTCCTTGCTCCTGCACACTCCTTGATAAAAACATTTGTTAAAGAAAACGTGAAGATTTTGTGGTTAAGGAAACCAAAAATGTAGGAGACTGAATTACAGAAAGATGTGTTTGCCAATGAATACTTTACAGCATTTAAAAAATACATTGTGCGTTAGGATGTGCCTGCACTATCACTGTGTAAAATGATCCCAAACCTCAGCTTTGGGATTAAATTCGTCATCTTTTGAATTCAGAAGGTGACATTTGATCTTTCCAATGCAATTGCCCAGTCCAAGAAGTGGAACAACACTAGCTTCACCCGAGAGATAACAAGTTTATATCTCCTGAATAGTGAATAAGCAGGGATATTTTTTTAGGGGAATATTAAATTCATCTAGAATTGAACCCTAGACAACATAAAAGCTGTGGTTAGATGTCAGTAACAGTGTGCTCCACCTCAGGTGGGTGCAGTAGGAGGATAAGCTGTGCAGGAAGGTGGAAACATGTCAGGAAATTTCATGGAAGGCCAGCTGGCAGCTTGGCTTCACAGAAATACCATAAACCAGGTATAGAAAAAACTCAAGGAGTAACCAATGATATAAAACAAATGTGAAAACAACTATTAAATTTATATTTATTATAAAAGCTTCTCTTTTAAAAGAATTTTCAACTATTTTGGTAGTGCTCCGGTGTTCAGATGAAGCTTTGACAGAAAACTGTGACCTCATGTCCTTGAATTTTGGATCTAAGGTGCAGGTGACAAATGAAGCTTAGGATGCTCTTGTTCGTGTTTTTCCCTTTATTTGTTAAAGAATGGGAAAAAGTACCCTTGGATGAGGAGCAGGATATATTTAATTCCTGGCATTTTAAACTCACAGTGGAGTTTCCAGTATTTCTTTCTCCCTGACAGCTCTAGGAGTGAATGAAATTCATTGTTGTGTCACTTTCTTGTGCCGTTTCCCTGCCCGTGCACCGCAGACAGCTCTCCACTAGTGGTCTCTCCAGGCATGTGGCATCCGCCTCGTTCCAAACCTTCCCTTCGCAAAGCCAGCAGCGCTGGAGGAGGACGCACAGCGATGGAATATCCTCAGGGATGTGCTGGCACGGGAGAACACACATATGTGTCGTGAAAATACAGAGCCAAGTTAGGAAAATACCCAGCTTGCCCGTTTCTCCCGATGCAGAACGGGAGGATGTGAAGTTTCTCCACCTCTGGCATTTTGAAGTGGGCTGCTCCTGTTTTACCAAATGTCCTAAAATTCATACAGTAAATTTACTCAGACTAAAAGTCTGAGTTAAAAGCTGCTCATTTTAATTTGAGCATTCAAAAGTGGGACTAAGGTGCTGTTGAACACGTATTTAAGACTTAGTGAGTGCTAGTTAATATTTCTGAAAGCCCAGGCACAGCAGAGAATGCAGTGATGGATCTTTTATATTCTTACAATTACTGGAAACATCAGGAACGACCCAAGATTGATTTTGTCCCTTTACTGCAGCTGTGTTGATGGCTTTGATGAGGTGATCAATTCCACCTCATGAGTAACTCTCCAGCATGTTTCTTCCCTTTACATGGGAGGGTACCAGTGTGACTATTAAAGTCCAGCTCGCAAACACTGCCTCAATTTTTCTCCCTCGATGCTAAATTTCGAATAGTCAGGCTGTTTGCATTTGAATAAACCCCTCTGGTTCGTTTTTCAAGCACGGCTGGGTGTGATTGTGCATCTCCTCCTCTCCACACGCTCCTTCCCCTCGGACGCTCCGGATGCTCTGGCAGAAGCTGGGGCTCCCCACTTGCCCCTCCCATGCGTTGTGGGGCTGGAGGCAGCTCTGACCCCTCCCAGGGACGGCGCTGGGCAGAGGCAGCCGAGTGCTTGCAGCAGAGCCTGGTCAGGGACCTCGTCCTGCCAAACCCCATCCCTCCTGCTCCGGCAGCCGGGATCTCCCCGAGCGGCTCCGCTGACCCCCCGTGGGCATTGTCCTGTCCAGCTCTCCCCACTAAAGGACAGAGATGGTGGCCACCTGCCTGCACCTGGCTGGATTTGTCTGCAGTTTTGTCGGGTGGATCGGGGTGGTTGTGGCCACGGCCACCAACGACTGGGTGGTGACGTGCGGCTACACCATCACCACCTGCAGGAAAATGGATGAGCTGGGATCCAAGGGGCTGTGGGCAGACTGTGTCATGGCAACAGGTCTCTATCACTGCAAGCCCCTCGTGGACATCCTCATACTGCCAGGTACGTGTGTCCCGTCCTCCCCTCCCCACCCCGAGTGAGGGCTGAAGCCTTGCCCTGAGCAGCACAGGTGCTGCTGCCGCAGGAGTTGATGGTAAAGCTTCTTCGGCTTCATCAGCACAGGAGATGATCCATTAAACACACTAAAGAGGGTGAATGATAGCTCTTGATGTGATTCTCATTGATTTACACCTGGTTTTAATCATACCCAGGTCTCATGTTTCCTGTGGCTACAAAAATCCAGTTAAAGTTTAATCATTGCTCTTCGTAAATCTCACTGTTCCTTTCACATCTTGTCTCTGGATTGCACTGCAAAACATACAGAGCACACTGAGGTGTAATAGAGCATTTCAAGGGGATGGTGAACTATTACAAATGTTAGCGTTCGATTGCTTAAAGTGATTTGGAGCATAATGAATCTTTCAGCATCTATTATTAATGCTGCTATGGCTTTTAATCTTTCAGAAGATCATCATTAGTCTTGATGGTCTTGTGCTTGCCACAGGTTCTGAGGCAAGACAGAACTTTTACACAGCAAACGGATGTAACTATATTTAACTTGGTATTTTTTTAATGATGTAGTAACTTTCATCTGGCTTACTGCAAAGCAAAAATTGAGCAAGGTGTTTAATCAGCATTAATACATCTTTTGATCTGATTAAACCTGCCAAAGTCTTGTGAGGTCTGCTCCCTGTAAGTTTAGTTAGTGATCTTGCTGTTTCAATCACTGTTCACTCTGTAGCACTTCATTCTGCTGTGTTTTGGATTGCAACTCCTCTGCGATGTCAGAGGTGCCTCTCTCAAAGCTGGCAGGGCAGAAATGACCATTCCTTGTCATTTTCTTTCATGTTTCCTTATTTATTGGTTTAAATTGTTGTGAAAATAATTTTACAGGAGGTTAAAAAGATTATTCCTGAATTTCTCTCTGTTACAGAGTGTGGTCTGTGTCACACACTGCTTAGCAATGTTGAGTCTCTCATTCTCCTTTTCTCTGTGTGTGCTTACTTTTGTTTTAGCAAGTTTGCCTTCCTTACTGCTACTGTGGTTAAATCTGATCCAGCAGAGAAGAGAGAGGAAGGTTTTGCCCCAAAGAAACATTAGTGAATGCAACTTAATAAATAAGTGAATGGGTCTTGCAGCAGCAGAGAGCAAAGCTTCCCTTGAGCAGAAGCAAATCACAAACCAAGATGTTTCTGCCCGTAGCCTGTTTGATAGCCACAGCTTGGCATGAGGGGGAAATTTATCCTGGTGTGCCTGATAGCTGAAATATATTTAGAGCCTTTCGTTGTCTGAGTCAAGTCTTTGAAATGAATTTGTTTGTATTCTCATTTACTTGGGATTGATTGCACAGAATCCACACTGGGTACAGCCATTTCCTTTGTTTAGGGTCTCTTTTTATGCCCTGAATTCCTCAGGTAACATTTTTTTCTTAAGATTCCTCTTGAAAAAATCAAGGAAACATTCAAAACACACAGTGCCTGCATTTCCGGGAACAGTAAAATCCTCATTCCTGGTGTTGTACCTGTGTGCCAGTGGGATGTGCTCAAGGCCCCTCTTTGCTGGTGTTGGTTGAGGCATCATGAAATTCCATGTCTGCCTCTGGCAGCTTCATTTTGTTATTAAGAGGGGACAGAGAACCAGCACACTCTCTGTGCTGAGACTGTCCTGAAAACTGGGGGCAGTCACCAGCCACTGGGACAAATCTGACATTTGTCCTTTTTCTTTTGTATGCAAGTAACGACCTGGTTTAATTCATTTATATGTAATTTTTGTACTGTGTATATATATTACATACAAAATACATAAAATTTAAGTATGCATAATGTATAGAAATATTTTTAAATCGTATATTATGATACATAGACCCTCCTAGAGTGGCAGAAATGTCGTAGTCCTGCCCAGCACCCCCACATCCCCATGTCCCTGCTATTTCCTGTTGCCTTGTGCACAGGGACAGATAGGAGAGGAAGGGGAGCTGATGAAGTGCCAGGGGATCCTGTGATGTCCGTAGGGACCCAGAGGAATAACGTGGCCCTCGGTTAGGCAGCTCAAGCAGCTCTGCAAGCCACAGTCTTCTCCCCAAGGAAGGGCTGTGCCAGTGGTCAGCTCAAGTCATGGATCTCCTCTGAGACCCCACAGCCAGGCTGAGCTCCTGGGATGCAGTGCTGGGATGGGGCTGTGGGTGAGGAGTGTCCCTCCTCCTCCTTCTCACAAGCCAGCAATGCTCACTGCCCTGGGACAGCTGCTGGCAGCATCCCATGGACCTGCAGTGTCAGCAGTGGGTCTTCAACTATTCAGCCCTCTGAGTGATGGGAGAGTCTTTGAGACTTCAAATTCCTGTTATTTAATCTTGAAGACTTTAAATTCTTGTTATTTAATCAAACTTTTGCTATGAAAAGATATAGGGAAACTCCTTCCGGTCCACTTCTCCTACTTTCCCTTCCCATATTTTCCAGCTCCATGATTTCTCAGTGTCTCTCTGGGAAGAGCTTTTGTTTTCCGAGCAGTGCTGTTTGCTTGTTTGTTTGCTGGAAAACCGTGAGCCTGCACACCCCGTGTTCATGCACTCCCCACTGCACTGCAGCCTCACTGCCTTGTGCCTGGTGAGGATTTAATGTTTACACAGGGACGGACCCACTTCCCATACTCTGTGCAAGTCTTGGGTTCTAATCGAACAGGAGCTTTTGTCCAAGATCTCCCTTTCTTGTGCCAGACAATAAACTCCTCATCCCTTGCCTTGCCCGCAGGGTATGTCCAAGCATGTCGAGCGCTGATGATCGCCGCCTCTGTCCTGGGCCTTCCTGCCATCTTCCTGCTGATAACAGTCCTGCCCTGCATCCGGATGGGCCACGAGCCTGGGGCGGCCAAGTACCGGCGGTCCCAGCTGGGAGGGATCCTCATCATCCTCCTGGGTAAGGTCCCTGCCACGTGTGGAGGGCTGGAGCTCATCCCCTGCTCCGGGACATTGCAGGCTGGTTGAGTGTGTTCTCCTGGAAGGATTTGTGCAGGCTGGGCTGGCTCCGGAGCTCTCCAGCGTTGCTGCAGCCTGTGGGTGGACAAAAGGCATGGACAGGAGTGGGAGGACAAGGACAGGAGGCAGGGAGTGAAGCAGGGTTAGAGGGAGGGCTGCAAATCCCTCTGTCTTTGCCTTGTGGAGTCCTTGGGCATGAATTCTCCGGGAAGGCCGTGGCACACGGGCAGTGCCTGCAGGCACCGATTGTGCTGGTTCACTGTGGGAGTGATTTTTGGAAAAGGGCCTAAACTTCCAAGCTACTCACAGGGAATGGATAGCCTCCAGATTTTCCTTGGGCATCCAGGGAAAGTAAGCCGAGGGAAGGGAAGCCCTTACTGAGCGGGACTGGTCCTGTGGCAACCATAGGGGAAGGAGCATGGAGGTGGCACTGACATGGGAAGGGGGCTGGCACTGACATGGGAAGAGGGCTGGCATGTTCCCTGTGCCTCCCAACCCCCTCTGGCCAGCATCGCCCTCAGCCTCCAAGCTCCCCTGGGAATTTCTTCCCGTCCTCGGTGCTTGTGGAGGAGATTGTTTTGAGCAGCACAGACTGTGGAGCTCATTGTCCCCCATGCAACACCTGCATGTTCTTGAGGCCTCGTCATCTCAGCAACAGCCTGCAGGGCCTTGTTTTCACCCGTCTGTGGCAGAGGAGGAGGGGAGAGGCAAAGTGGCCTCTTTGTGTGGCTCTGCTGCTCGCTGGCAGCCAGCACTGACATCATGCCCGTCTTCTTTCTTCTTCTTCTTCTTTTTTTTTTGAAGTGGGCACTGAATATAGCTGCCCACTCGGAAGGGCTGTCCTCTGGATGCTCCTTCGGTGCAAGTGATCCCTCCTCCATCACCTTGGGGTTAGTACAAGTCCATATATCCCAAATCTAAGGGATTGAGTCCAAGGGGCCCCACTGGTGCCTGTGGAGTTTAAGAGCACAGCTGGAAATCCTAACCTCAGCTTCATAAGGGCCTGCCTAGGATATCCCAATCACGAACAGCAGTGTTGGAATGTGACCTTCCCCCCTGCCCTGGAACCTTGAGTCACGTATTTGGGCTTGGAAAAGTGAAAGAAAAAGTGGGGGGGTTTCTGCCTATGAATGAAATTTTAGTGCAGGAGGAGTCTGCTCCGATGGATTTGCCCTGCCCAGGACAGGGAGGCCCAGCAGAGCTGCACTTTGCCACAAAAGACACGAGTTTTTGGCTCCAGTCAAGGAGAACTGTGCTGCAGGTCAGCCCTTCTTGCATGGCTGCAGACGTGGAGGCAGGAGGATTGTCCCTAAAAATCCCGAAGGGCAAGAGGGTGACAGGACCAGCACATATGTGACAAATTGCAGTGACAGTGTTGGGTACCGCTGTATTAGACAAGTGAAACCCTCTGTGCTGCAGTGTCCCACCAGAGTTTGGGGTCTGGTGTGCCACTACCCCATCCCAGTCATGCTGCAGTGCGACACCAGGGAGGAGAACAGATGTGAGGGGATGATGGAGACTTGTGGTGCTCCATAAGCCAGGCTCCCCTCTGCCTCAGAACGTGGTTTTCCCTCTAGGTAGATGCTGTGAGGAAAGGAAATGTGAGAGATCACATCTCTCTCGTTTGTATCACAGAGGCATTGGCAGACAAATGCACTTTGGGTCAGATTTGGACCAAATCTTCCTGATTTTAACCCCTGTGAGCTCTGAAGCACCTACAGGTGAAGTGACATACTCATGTTGCTGATGTCCTGAATGGTCTGGGCTGGGATCAGCAGCCTGGTCACAATGTTTTAGTCACAATTACAATAATGCTCTTTTTGTCAGGTCACAAATGAAGAATAAATAAGCTTCTTTTGCTCCTAAGTTGCTTTTTTTTAAAAAAAAAGAAAGAGCAAACCAACCCACATTTACATTTACAAAGCCCATTTTTTTCCAGGCTGATCAGCAAGACAGTCCCTTTGGAAGAAGAATAATGTACAGGGTTTAGGACTTTGACATTATTTAAGCTGATTAATGATCTGTTAGTTGCAAAATGAGGTGTCACCATTCCAGAGCATTTAACAAGCACGGATCAGGTCCTGAAAGATACAATACTGACTTAAAATCCATTATATTCTAGAAGTAACATGCCCTGGACTGTTTTTATTCACCCTCCAGCCACTGAACTCTCACTCGTGGTTTCCACAACCTCACAGGCTCCAGACTTTTCCTCTTAGGGGAGAGTAACACCCAGAGCTCTGGTTAAAAGAAAACGAGCCCCAAAACACTCCCTAATGCAGCAGAAATAGGAAGTGGGGATGCAAACAGGGGAGCTGGCCCCATGGCAAACTTCACTTGCTGCTCAGGGAAGGGATGGCAGATTGTCACTGAAATTTTCTGTAAGGGAAAACAGGGGCTGAAACACTGCATGGAGCCAAAAAAAACTATATATAAAAAGTTGAAAACTTGCCAGGAAAACAATGGGCTCAGATATTCCATTGATTTTTCTGTCCACTGATAATCACAGGCTGCCGGAGTGCAACCTGTGTGCACACCCTGCTATCCTGCTGCTGATGTGTTTATGGCTTTGCTTGATCCTATCTGACCGAGAGAATTGATTTATGGCCGAAAACAACCGTCAGCAGAGGTTTGCTCTGAGCTGGTATGAAAACATTTCACACATTGGTGTTGATGGAAAAACCCTGGCCCAGCCCGTGTTGTTGATACTAATTTGGAGGACCCCTTGCGGGTAACCAAGGGGGCATTTTCCCAATGGAGGAGAGGGACTCAGACACTGGAAAATAGATGAAATATATGTTAGTGGGAATTGCTACAACAAAATAAGCCATTGTGTACTAAATAAAGGATGTTAATGAGTTCTTCTGAAAACTGCATGAGATTTACTTGTAAAACCATAGATATCAAGATAAAAGGATTGCCTTGAACATAGAAAAAAAGACGGTATCTATTTTTTTCAACTAAATGCTTTGAAAGAGAAATCCGTGTGACTTTGAGTCAGCAATTCAGAATAGTTAAATTTAGATGTGAAAGAAAAGTATTCTTTCTTCTGCAGGAAGCCTTTAACTTACTGTTAAGGAATTTGGCTGGGACTCACTGTCCCTTGAGTTAGAGTAATCCTGTTCCCTCTCCCCCAGCTCCCCAAGCACCTTCTGTGCTTCTTGTCTCTGTGCACGTCCTTCTGACTCAAATACATCTCTAATGTTGAGTATTAAGAGTTTCAGCTCAGCAGACTGAGCTACTGCAAATCCACAGTTAAAAAGGACTTGGAAGCACTGTAAGCTGGGCTGTGTCCCTGTGGATTCACAGCAATCTGATGGAGGAAGGACATTCACACCATGCAGTGCTGAGATGATTTTTTAGGTAGAGGCAGTGGCTTTTACAAGATTGCCTACTCCAGCTGCAAAAGGCAGGCAGGATTTCCATACACGTGTGCTCCAAAACAGGCCTGTTTTTCCAACTAACTTGGTTGCTCTAATAGAAAATATTCCTTCTCTTTGCAGACCTTCTTTTATTTTTCTGCTAGACTGTATTGGCTACAGCAGCTCTACTGTCTGAAGATTTCTTGTTTAGAGAGAGGCAAAGGGTCTCTTGACATTAGCACAAGAGAAGGGATAGTAACTCCTGTCCACACTCCTTTTCCACGTAGGCAGCCATTTTAGAACTTGAAACTTGCCCTAAAACTCCTGTTCCAGTCTCTTTGGGTTTCTTGGCAAATCATCTATTTTTTTTTCAGCCTTTCCCTGTAGTACAACCAGAACAAAATTTGAGCCCACGGAGAGATATTGCAATTGCTGACTCTCCTTTTCCCATCCCCTCGGAGGATTTACAGCCCAACCTAATCTATGCAGAGCGATGAAACCCAGTCCTGTTCCAGGGCATTCCTCCTGCTCAGCGACATGGTCACTGGTGACTGACGGCAGCTGGTGGCCTCCGAGGACAGAGAGGTCAAGTGAACCCATGCAAAGTCCTTGGCTTGTGTTTCACAGCTTTCTGGTATTGTCAGCATTAAAATAAGGTGGTTTTACATGTAGTGGAGCCACATGCACAAGAGATGCCATTGTGTGAGCATCCCTGAGAGCTCTTCTCACCCCAGTGCAAGTGTTTTCTTCGGTTCTGTCTTGTGGGGGAGGGTCTGGAGAGATAAGGCTCTTACAGTCTATAGACAAAAATATATATATTTACTGCTGACAGAGAAAGAAAAGATGATTGTGTTTTTTCGGACAACAAAGCAGCTTTGTTCCCAGAGCCCATTAGAATGCTTTGTGGATTCCCAACTGATACATTTTTGTTTTAAAGCGTTGGAGGTTCATGCATTGTTTGCAGGACCACTCCACACACAGGAGAAATGCTCTTCTCCCCTCTCTGCCTTCTCCAAAATTCCTTCCAAAGCTGTGGGGCCCTTCCTTTGAGGAGGCCCAAAATTATTTCTGGCTTTATAAGCATCCTTCAAATGTTCTTCTCTTTTCCATAAGAAAATATTTTCTCTCACAATAACTGCAGCTTTGGGGATGGGTTTTTTGCTGTTCCGGCCAGGAGCTATGGTTTGTTCTCTACTTTAACTAAACAATTTTATTTTTAATCTCACCCCTTTCTTTTTCCCTCTTGCAACCTTAACTTTCTGACACTGCCTCCAGATACCTTTTAACACGGTCGGTGGAAATCTGTAATGCTGCCACGGTCCTGTTATTGTTTTGCTCTGATTCTCTGATAGCCACAAGGATGGAGTCCTGCACAGCTTGTCCCAGAGGCAAGTAAATATTGACAGATTAATTCTTCTCAGATGTACAGGCCATCAAGGAGTATTGTTTTAGGACCTGCTCCTGGGAGGTGATTAACACCATCAACTCCCGTTGCCCTCAGTGCATGTGGGGACTCTGTGGGGACTGTCTCCCTCACGTGTCACCTCACAGCACCACTGCAGCTGCCTTCCTGCTTTTTGTGGAAGAAACCCCTATGGAACTTCAAGTAAAATGTGAAGCCTGCAGTCATTTTTTGACCCGCTGTAGCCTCTAGGTAGGATCCTGTTTTTGCTTCTGCAGACTCTTCAGGTCCCGTTTTTATTCAATTCAGTAAATGTCTGGAGAGCCTTGCTGGGTTTGTCCCCATTGCTTGACAGAAATTTTCCACAGGGAAGTGGAATCTGTTTTCCAGAGTTGTGAGGCGTTTCCTTTTCCATGAAAAAACTCCAGCAATGCCTAACTGCTGCTTATTTTGTCCCTGCTCATTTTCTGCTCATATTTCATAAACCCTACTCTGCCTTAGAGTGCTGGGGTATTTTGATGATGTTTATGTGACCACTCAGTAGAGCCACTGCAATGATGAGGATTGACATGGGCTGAGGACACAGCACGTGAGTCCATGTGGAAATAGGGACTTAAACCAGTTCACACTGGTCCGCAGATTTTATTCTCTCACTGATCCGTATGGTTTTCATGGCCTTGCTTCATATCTAATCTATTCCTATTTCTTCACATCTCCAGAACATCAGTTTCAGGGATGTCTCTCATTTTTCCCTCTTAAAGATATTTCTAGGGAACAAATGTGTTTCCCTTCTAATAAACATATCAGATTGTATCAGGCAGCAGTCGTTTTTCCTTCTTGTTGGTCCTGAGAGAGACGGCTGTTCTCTCTCCATCTCTCACTCCTGAGGCTCCCATCTTGCCTCCTGCTTGGAGATCTCTCGGACCCAGCCCTGATGCCGCTGCTTCTGGGTCCTGCCATGGGACTGGAAGGGAGGAGGGATGGGTTTCCTCTCTGTCCCCATGCTGTGTGTCCCGTGGCGGGGTGACTCTCCGGAGTCCCCTCCAGTTCGGAACCCTAACGCTGTCCTTCCCCTCTGTCCCCAGCCATGTGCGGCGTGGTGGCGACCATCTGGTTCCCGGTGTGCGCCCACCGCGAGACCACCATCATGAGCTTTGGCTACTCGCTGTACACGGGCTGGATCGGCTCTGCCCTCTGCCTCTTCGGCGGCTGCGTCATCGTGTGCTGCTCGGGAGACGCGCAGACCTTCGGTGAGAACCGCTTCTACTACGGCTCGGGATCCAGCTCGCCCACCCACGCCAAGAGCGCTCACGTGTAGACGCCCCGGGGACGCCCCACGGCTGCCGTCAGATGCTTTGGCTGGTGGGTTCATGTGCCCTGGGTTTGCTTCTGCTGACACGCGCGGCTGTCAGGCTCCCAGGGGGAGATTTAGAAAAGCAGCACAAATGTCTGGTAGTTTGAAGCATTATTCTCCCCGTCTCTTCCTCCCCTTTTCTCTAGAAAGACAGCTCCAGCCAGCCCTACCTCTTGGTCCTCCTTGTTTTGTCCCAATCACCTGCCCTGTCTTCTTGCAGCCAGGATGGTTTGGGGATGTCGTGTGGGTTTTAGGGATTTTAGTTTATCTTCTAGCTCCCCTGATTATAGGAGAGTTTAAAGCAATAAAACAGAAATGAGAGACACTTTCCCACTGTTAGGAGGACTCTGACAGCTTCTCCCCGCTCCTCACTGTTTGATTTCCCCCGCTCAAGGTCACGGCTCTTGCAGGGCTGGGGAGGGAGGATAGGGAGGAAGGCTGTCCTCTCCCACCGGGCAAATGTTTCTCTTTTGGAACAAGAGGAGGGGATTTTTCTGCCTTTCTCTGTAAATACTTTTGTATGAGTCTGATCATTTTAGTAACAGTATTTCCCCCACCCCCACAGTCATCAGTATGAAGGAAACCGAACCCAAAGGTCCTAATGACATGGTAGATAACAGTGCCTTTTTAAATAGTTATAAATGACTTTGGGGGCTCTAATCCCTGCCCTCTGGTTTAGTTTCTTTTTGTTTTTCTTTTGTACAGATCAGTTACTAAAAAATGTATTTTTACATTTTTTTAAACTCCTTTCTTTCTTCCTCTAAGTTTGTGTTCCGTCTTGCCTCGTTAAAGCAGCACATTTTAACACGCAGTGTAATGTACCTGTTACAATACAATTCTGGTGAGTACTGATGATGCCTTTGTACTTTCAGTGAAACACTGTACAATAAATAACAGAGTACCTGCAACCTCCGACTTCTTTTTTCTCCTTCCTTCCTGTGTGTTTCCATAGCCAGTTTTCCCATGACAGGGGTTTGCCAATGATTTTGAAGGTTTTTTTTTTTAACAGCAGTTCAGGATGAAAAATTCTGCTCTGCTGTGGCATTAAATGAAGAGTACTTAAACTATGAGTAATCTTCCTGCATGGAGCTGTCCATTATCTTATCCTTTCAATGTTCCCAGTAGCTGCTTGTACCTGTGGTAGCCATTTGTGGGATTCTTTATACAGGGAAGAATTAGAAAGCCCCTGAAGTGGTGGAGATGACCCCGAGCACTGTGAAGTTGAGACCTTGAGTTGCTGAAGTGCTCTCAACTGAAGTAGGAGTCTGATCTGGGGTCATAGCTCTGATTAAAACTGTGTAAGATCAAGATCTAACTCTGTCCTTACCAGAGGCTGTAGCAATTTAATTGCGCTGATACAAAATCCCATCTGTTCCCAGAGATGTTAACTCAGTTCAAACAATTTGTGTAAGCCAAGAGAAGGAAAAGAGGAATAGCTGCTGTTCAGACGTGGGCGAGGGGAGAGCTCCAGTGGAGAGGCAGGAGGAGGAGAAGGGTCTGAGCAACCAAGTATTTTGGGGTGATGAATGATGGGAAAACAAGGCTGTCAGTCAGGCCTCGTGCATTCGGGACTGTCCTTGGTCTGCTTCAGCTGGAGAAACCAAACTGAGCGGTGCAGCCACGGGCAAGGATGCTGCAGCTCCCACCTCTCCCCTCGTCCACGTGGGAAGCTGGAGCATTTCAAAGGAGCTAGGGGTAGGCTGGCTGTGCTCCACAGGGACCCTTTGCCTGCCTGGCCCAGGGATGGGCAGCAGCCCGAGCATCTGCCTTTCACACCGAGCAGCCTTGAACGCGGCTCTGTTGTGTGAGCTGCGCATCGCTGTGCAATGTCCCCAGGGCGGGCGGTGGCAGGACACTTGTGCCCATGACATCACAGGCAGGGCACAGGCAGTTGTTGTACGCGCCGGAGGACGCTGTCAGTGCTGCCATTGATGTGCGGGTGCCCCGGGCGGAGCGGGGCACAGACGTGCCAGCTTGTGCAGGCTGCCCGGGGATTGTGGATTGTGCCCGCGGATTTACCCGCTTAACCCCGGGACCGACTGCGGCGTGGGACCCCTCGGAGCAGAAATCCTCCGCAGTGCTGCCCTGCAAGCAGCCCTGGAGCGAACTGGGAGGGAAAAGCACAGGAACACCAGTGTCGGATGCCCGGGGGAGGGTTTTGGTGCATGACCTGACTGGGAACGAGCCCTGCCAGGCAGCGCTTAGGGAATGTTTTTGCTGCCCACACCCCTGGGATGCACCTTGTCCCTTCCAGTCTCACCCATTCCGTGATCCCCATGCACGTGGTGCTGGGGATCCTTGGCAGGGGATGCTGCTGGGGCTCTGCGTGCTCTGCCCATAGTCACAGGTTACCAGCATTCGACCCCAAATCCAACTCTTAAAAAGCCCTGGGAGAGCTGCTCAGAGGAAGGAAAAAGTTTTATTTCGGGGAGGAGAATTAAAAACCAAACAAAGCAAAACAACCCCACAGCAGCTGCAGGGAAAATGTACATCTGCAGTTGTGGGGTGTGAGTAGATGGGGCCAAGAATATGATGAGGTATGACTGCTGGCACCACAGAGGGGAAGTATTCAGAGGAAGCACACAGAACATTAAACTTTTCTAGTTTTCAAAGGATCAAAGCTGAAACACCTGCTTTGTGCCCTCCTAAAACACCCTGCTCCCCTGTGGGGCTCTCATGGTCTGGATTGGCCATGGCACTGTTGGCTCATGAAGGCTTTTAGTGCTCATTTTCTGACCCAAAGCCTCAAAATAGGATCAAATATAATTGTCCTGAATTGAAAAACTGCTCCACACCATTCCCAACACCAAGTGTGGAGTGGTGGCTGTGAGCTGTGGTGGCCACCCCAGTGTGGAGGTGATGGTCTCTGATGCCCAGCAGAGCTCTCCCCAGCTCCACCAGGACCAGCTGGAGCTGCTGATCCCATCCCCATGACAGGGAGAGCACCTGGCAGGCTCCCCACTCCCCAAAGAGCAGGGACAGCAGGAAGAGGCCCTTGGGGTGCATGCTGGAGGCCCTGAGCACCCCAAAGGGGACAGGCAGCTGTGTCTGCCTCTCCACAGCCCCGCTGCCCGTGCAGGGAGGGGACAGTGCTGTGACACCTCATTTCCTCCAAGGAAAGGTGAGTGCCAGTGGTTGGGAAGACATTGGGGCACCCCAGGCCTTTGCACTGCAATAGTCAACCTGTGCTCATTGGTTTAGGTTTTTTCTTTCTTTTTTTTTTTTTTTTAATTGTCTAAACAGATAACCATTTTCTCTCACAACACTGCAAGTAAATAACAAAGTCAGCTCACTGAAATGGATCTTCTAAAATGGAATTTTTGAGGCACCTAAAGAAAGATTTTTGTTAATTTCTAGCTTCAATTTAGCACTGAAGAAATATCAGACCTTTGGGTACTGATTGGTTTAACAAAATTTACATGGGAATTTTTTATTATTATTATTTTTTGGTTTAGTCTTTCATTTAAAAGATTTACATTACTATGGAAACTAATACTAAGACACATTTCTCTCTGGCTTTCTTTACAAATCCCTTGGCTCCTCTTTGATTTTTAAATGTAAAGGCACACAGTAAAGCTTTATGCATTTATTAAAATATACAGATTTTGGTAAATTTAGATTTTTTTTCTCTTAGTATCTTGATTATATATACGTATTATATGTATAGTTGTCAACAACACAGTCATTTGAAAATAAAAATCACTCCATAACATATCTGCATATTTTTTTTCTTTCTCATGACACACTACAAGATCCCATTGTACAATGCACCAATGGGCTTCTGGAAACCACAAAAAAAAAATTGGATAGAACAAACTGCTTTTAACAAATACACCAACTTCATACCAGAACTGCAGAGAATTGTTACACCAGAAAGTACCACCTGCAAAAAAAAAGCAAGATCTACATCAGAAAGACTGAACAAAACGAAGTGGAGGTCATTTACGAGCTGGATTTACAACATCCCTTGTTGTTGGGGTGTGATTTTGCTGCCATGTGGAGGATGCCGGAGTGCTGGGCCTTGGACCAAGGGGTTGTGACCGTGTGGAGTGAATTTGTGGAGGGGCTGAGACCTTACGGAGTCGGCCTGGAAGGTTTGAGGTATTTCTGCTCCATCTGCACCATGCACCTGGCCCCTCAGGGTGTGTGACCCGTGGAGGGCAGGCAGGCACGGAGGGGCTTTGTGCCTCTCACCAGAGGTGGGAGCAGGACGGTACCACTCTGCCGTGTCCTCCTGACAGCTCAGGGCACCCAGGGGAAAGGCTGGATTTGGGTTTACAGCAAAGCAAGCACTCGCACCTCTTCTCAGACCCCTGGCCAGCAGTGCCCACAGACGATGGACACACCTGGACATTTTACCTTTGCAGCCTTTGCTTGTGCCCACTGAAGAGCCCAATGCCGCTACAAGAGACAGCACGTGAGTTCCCAGAGGCTGAACACACACATCTCCCAGGAACTGCCACCTGGAATGGGGAGCAGGGATCCTGTAAACCAGCCCTTGGCCACAGGCAAACCCGGGCAAGACCCAGCCTGTGGCTTGGCCACCTTCTCCTTAAACACCTCTGTTGTGTGGGATGTGGTGGGCTCAGGAGGAGGGTACAGCTCCCACCCCCGGCACGGTGAGGGCTGATGGAAGCCCATCCACATCAGACAGTGCCGTGGCACCAAATGCTGTTCCCTGGTGGTCCCAGGATGTGGCACAGCCGTCTTGCCCCAGCACTTCCCTGGGAAGGGGAAGGAGGATGGATGAAAGGGAATGGGGGCAGCCAAAAGGCTGCTCAGATCCAATGGAGAGGTTCCTACAGACACCAAAGAGCAAGGGGTCAAGCCCTTGTCAAATTATACGGCGTAACTAGAGCGGACATGACAACGGACACTGGTACTGGTAACTGCCCCGTAGCAAGAGATTAAGGCTGCAAGAAGAACGGGCTTCGACTCAACAGGGTACTTGGGCATGAGTTTGTGGCTCAGCAGATGCCCAAAAACCGTGCGGAAGCAGGACGAAAATGACTACCTTGGATATGGTATGGTACAAGAGCTGGTAGGAAAATAGCATCAATCTTTCTCCCTGAAAACATAAAGCCAGACCTGCGAGGTGCCATCTCTCTTGGGTACTTCTAAGGCATCGAGGAGGAGAGCAGCCAAGCGTGGGTGAGCGGTGACCGTCGCGAGAGGAGCTCAGCACCACCGCGGAGGTTTCCCGAGCTGGCCCGTGGGCGGTGCATATGGCAACAGCTTTTTGGTGGGACACACTCAGCATTTCTGCTTGTAGAAGCATGGTAGGGGTGGACAGCAGGAGTCGATGCCAGAGCAAAGCTTACAGGTCCTTTAGCCAAATTCTCACTCCCACCCTGAAGCTGCTGCAGAGGCCAAACTTCTCTTGGCTTGCCCGGAGCACTCCAGGTTAAGATCTGCAGAATTGGATGCTCTTCTCCACAGAGAAAAGGACTGTAGTTTGTCACTGTTTGGGACAGGAGCTGCAGGGAAATTTTTGCAGCCCCAGGCAGAGCCTCTCCATCAAGCCCTTGAGTCCCAGGAGTGAAGAGGATGGGCACAGGTCCAGGCACCCTTTGCCACCACCTGCTTGCCCTAAAAGGGTGCCAGGCAGGTCTTTTGGAGGCCTCTGCCTCATCCAGTGAACCAAATGGTTAATGGTTCTTGGTATCCACAAGGATATTTCCATATTGGAAATCCTGCCCCTGCTGATGTTAAATTGTCCCCTGGGATGCCAGCAGCAGCCCATGGTACTAGGGATTGGTCTGGGCTGCACTGGAGCCCCTGGCATGGATCCATCTACAGCCTTTGGCAGCTGAGGGGAGGATGGGAGTTGCTGTCTGATACGGGTTTTGGTTATTATTTATTCAAAAAGACGTTCCTCCACCACAGTGTTTTACACTAAGCATGATGGGCTCCACAACTGGACCTGCTGCTAATCACTGACCAAACCCCATCACTGCTGACTGATGGTTCTGTGGGGACACTGGCAGCAGGGAGTCTGATGGCACTTCTGGGGGCTGTGGCCATGTTCAGGGGGTTTAACATCCACTTGCTGGCCACCCCTGCCCTGCGAGCCACCAGCTCTGTTTGATTTCAGACTGAAATACGGACACTTACGGAATGAGCAGCATTTCAGTGTTTTTCACACAGCACCCACCAAGCCAAGGTCAAAACCAGAGAATATTGTACAAGGTGCAGACGGCAGTAGGGAGACAAATTTCAGCCATCAAGTCCTCTCCCCTTGCTACCCATGGCCCAGTCCTGCCAAGACGTGGCTGATCCACGGATTCTGCTGCTTTGTGAGGGCATGGGTGGGTGTCTGGAGCACTGAGGGCAGAGTGAGCACTGGAAGGTGCCCAGCACGTTGAGAGAATGACAGCACGGTCATTTTTGTAAAAGACACAAAGTGGTGGAAGCAGTGCCCAACCTTAGACTGGTGGTGCTCAGAGGAAGAGTGTGTGGTCCTTGTTGACCATTCATACAAGGAGGGTTGAGCCAAGAGCGGGTCACAGCCCTCGCTATGACCAGAAATGGGATCAGGCTCCCAGCCGTAGATTTGGGATGTTGGGCCGTGCTGGGATGTAAAGGTTGGACTGAGACATGGACTAATTTTGAATCACTTTTTGGGTTTGGGATGTGAGGATGGACTTGGACTTGGGATGGGGGAAGCACTGCTGTGTGCACCGAGCCAGAACGGGCCATGGAAACACTATGATGGAATCAACTATGCATCTTTGAGCTACTCCCAGGGAAGAGTGCGTCCATCTCCATTTTGGATGTACCCACTCGACTGTGCCTCTGGCTCAGCTAACACTTCTAGGTTGTTCAAAGGGAAAAAAAGACACATGCCAAGAAAGTGCCAAAAACGTTAGAGTGGCATCCCACCGCTGCGGCCATCGGGTGGACATTCCCCAGGGACAATTTGACTTGTCGTCCCCTGCGGCTTCCACCTCTCAACACCCTCCTGGTTTGGCACAACTCCCACTCCACTGCCTCCACTGGTGCAGCTGGTGCTGGGAAATCAGCCAGCATTCACCAGAGTGAGACCTGACTGGTGGAACTGGGACGGGCCATGGGTGGTTTTGGTTCGGGGTCAACGGCAATCGCAGAGCGTGTCCCGAGGACCGGAGGTGAGCAGGGCTGTGGTGGAGGACCTGGGGAGGATGGGGCAGCACAGGGGAGCCACGGGGACCCTTCCTCATTGCCTGGGCAGCGTGGCGCCCCGCTGCCCATCCCGCTACTCGGGCGAGTAGTCCAACTCATCGTTGGCGATCAGAGCATCTGATGGCGGTTTGTGCCGGCCTTTGCTTTTCGACCTGCTACTTGTCCGATGGCTTTCCTTGGCCCCCGCCATTTGCTGGTACGAGAAGCCCTTGTCCTCGGAGGGACCCCAGGCCGGGTAGCTCTCGCCCTCGGGGGCGAAGGAGAAGCCGTCGTCCACGGAGAAGGGGTCAACATCCACGTCGTAGCGCTGGTAGGTGCTCTGGTGCAGGGCCTCCTCCCGGGCGCTGATCTCCAGCGTGCTGTTCCACATCCCATAGCCAAAGTAGATGAGCAGACCTGGGGTGGGCAAGAGGGAGAGGGTTGGACTCCAGCTACCCACTAGCCCTGCTAGCCGTACCTGATCTCACCTTCCTGCACAAAAGCTTTCCCTGGCAGCAAATGTATCCAAAAATCTAATTTGCAGTGGGTCATGGGATTAACCTACCCCAGACACACGCACAGAGAAATCCAGACTGCACATGCCGTGGACTAGCTGTGGGCAACTGATGTGAGGTTAAAACAGGACCACACATCTCTGCCAGAAAAACCAGTGGGATGTCCCACCCCCAACAGCCATGGATGGGCTGGTGGAGCTCAGCACACCTAATACAGTGGCTGAATTGGCCCGTTGTCATTGCTGGCAGCAAGAGGTATTCATTGCATCCATAGGGGAAAGTGCTTAATCACAGCAGATTAAATTGATGCTTTGGAGTCATCTTTTCTCCCAGGTAGAAGGGCTTTCCCTGAATTTGCAGTTTCATGTATTGCCCCCAAGGGCCAAAAAAGCATTGAGTATGTCTTCTCCAGCCCAAAAATGCAGGTGGCAGCTCCTGCCCCATGGCTTGGTTTGGAGGAGCTATGAGAGCTGCTCTCAATGCTCTCTTGCATTTGTGGAGTAACTGGGTTGCAATGTAAAGCACTGTGGATATGCTGGACTTCTGGTTATGTGTCAGAAAGCCTAAATTTGGGAAAAAAAGGGTCCACAACAGAGTCTGTGAGTCCTAAGATGCCCCTACCCCAAATTTCAGAACTTGGACTATAAGGAAATACAGTCTACAGATGTGAGTTTCCCAAGGCTTTTGGGATTGGGCAGCTCTGGGCTTTGGAAAAGCAGTGCTGAAATAGTGGTGTGGGCTGCTGAAGAGCTCAAGTGGGTGACATAGCAAGAAATCAGGCTGATTTCTGTACGAAACCTGCCTGCGAGGCAATTTCCAGAACCCGCCTACTTTGCATCAAAAAAGCCATCAAAATAGTCACCTTTGCACGGAGTCGTTCTCTTCCACGAAACCGATGTTTTCTGGAGGTGTAATTTTCCATTTAGCTGTGGTTCGGGGGCTGGATAAAATGAGATTTCTAAGAACTTCAGGATGGCAAGGGGCAGATGAGAAGGACTGGGTACGTCCCAGGCATCAGCCTGTGCACTCTAACTCGGGAAGTTGTTATTATTAACACCCTTCCAAAAGAGTGTCAGTTAAAAAATTAAAATAAATGAACTTGGGACTCACCCACAAAACACCAGACGGCAAATCGGATCCACGTGACTGTGGAGAGCTTCAGCATGAGATAGATATTCACCAGCATGGCGAAGGCAGGGACGAAGGGCAGACATGGGGCCATGTAGGGCAGCTTCTTGGGGTTTTCTGGCTGCTGCAAGATCACAAACACCAGCACAGCGATGAGCAGGATCATCAGCACGACCAGGAGGACAGCCCACCAGCTCTGCTCGGAGATGTAGTCTGATCCAAAAATTATGAAGGAGCAGAAGATGAACATCAGGACAAAGAGCAGGAGCACGCAGGTGGTGACCGTGTGGCCGGTGGCCACCGTCGGACGATCCATTTTACCCGGCAGTCCGAGGTGGATCCGCATCGTGTAGTATCGAGGGCCGATCAGCTTCTTCAGCTTGATGAGATAGATGTTCTCAGACTCGTCTGCCTCTATCCCCGAGGTCATGTCAACAGTGCCATAATTGGGGTGATTCACGTTGTAGGCAGATTTATCGGATTTCCCAATTAGCATCTCGTTATCTCCTAGTGACGGCAGATTTTTTGCCCCGCACGTGTTGGTCGGTGGGCCGGAGAACTCCTCTCCTTCACTCCCGGGGGAGCAAGCTTCCTTCTCGCAGTCGGCCAGGATGCCCTCCTTCTTCTTGGTGTGCTCCTCGGAGAGGAATTTGACGAAGCCGTCGATGTCGCTCTCGGGCTGGTACCGGAGGAGCAGGACGCAGACTGACACCAGCGTGTAGGCGAGCAGGGTGCCAATGGACATCATTTCGATCAGGTCCCGCAGGCTGACCAGCAAGGACAGCAGAGCTGCGAGGAACCCAGACACGATACAAGCCACAACAGGGGTTTCTGTGTAAGAACTGACGTGGGACAAAAACCTGGAGTGCAAAACAATCACAGGAAGTTAAAATCACAGATCTCAGAGGTTCCCTGCTGCAATAACCCTTCCCTGGTTGCAGGGGACAGACTCAGGGATGCCTTCAAGTCTTGCTGCTTTTTGGAACTTCAATTCCAGCTGGGGACTGGAGACACTGCTGAGGTTGAATCTGGAGTTAGATCTAGGTCTGACCAGCTCTGCAATGAGCACTCAGATACTTGCAAATAAGTACCCTGATTTTATCCATATAAATTGCTCTCCTTTGCAAGTAAATCTTGAATTAAACACTCATCCTCATGTAATCAGAAGCTCTAGGTACCAGCACCAAATGAGAAACTGTAGGGTAGACTGGTCCTGATATTTTCCCCCCAGGATATTGCTTTGGCTTGTACCCCATGCTGCACCCACCGAGTCTGTGCGTGCCCATTGCTCCCTGCAGCGACAACACTGCTGGGGTGTCGGGGCCCCCCAGCCCCCCAGCACAATTTCCCCTCAGATCCCAAGAGACCAGAAATGAATGCCAGCGTGGGCATGACTGACCTGAAGAGCAGCCCATCACCAGCCATGGCGTAAATGACTCTGGGCATTGGGAAGAGGGAGCCCAGCAAGCTGACAGTCAGGCCGGCCACGGACCCGATGGCAACGATGAATTTGGCTGCGTAGAAGCCGTGGACCACAAACATTTCCATCAGCGGGGACTCGGTGTCGATGGCATCATAGGGCACCATCAGCGTGAGGATCATGCTCACCTGGGGAAGGCGAGAGGAGCAGGACAGAGGTATCAGCAGCAGCACTGGGGGCTGCTGGGGATTTTCAGGGTGCAGGGGCTGCTTCTCAAGAGTGGAGAAAAAAATTTCAGGTCTGATTTGGCTTGTATCTCTATGTCCCTTGTGGAGGAGATGTAAAATGCTGGAGTTAGGACTGTTTGCACTTTGCTGTAGGGTGGTTAATCCAGAAAACTGTGGGGTCTTAGTCTCTGTTATCCGAAGGCAAGAAGGGGGTGCTTGAACCTTGCTTCAGTGGTGATGCAGGAGTCAAGTGGGACTGGTGTGACTGGTGAGGCTGGTGGGACTGCCAGGGTTAGTAACACTCACTTTGGCTGCATTCCTGTGTGGGAATAATGCTGGGGCAGATCCCAAATCCAGATTGCATTGCTTGGAGCAACACTCTGGCCCTATTTGAATCAAAGAATTTGTTTTCATGAGAAGCCCGCTCCCCTGCAGGAGAGGCAGTGGGTGAGTTTCTTTGAAATAGTCAGAAGAGTGTTTTTTCTCCTTCATAACTAATTTTTGCTCTTTTGCAGGGCAAATCTCTGAACACAGACATGCTTTTATTGGGGTGCAGAGCAGTGGAATCTCACACAGCCATCCCTGCCTATCCCTCCTCTCACTTGGATCCTCTCCCACATCTCCAGCAGAGGCAGTGCTGCTTTTCCCAGAAACACAGAGAAAGGATGCTGCAATGCTGCTGCTCCTTCTTCTTTGCTGCTCTCCTGGGTGCAAAAATAGCTGTGGATGGGGATGAGAAAAAAAGCTGTCTGCCACCACATCCCTGCAGCTGGCAGAGGGGTCTCGTCAGGTGACAGGAGCCTGGGCACAAACGAAGAGGAGCCTTGGCAGGCACTGTGCAGGTGCCCAGAAGGGACTCACATGATACATAAATACACATCTATATGCATACATACATATTTATGTACATTCACACCTGTGCAGGGACTACTTACAGACACATAAGCTGTCAAGCACGTGACGAGCGAGGCTGTGATGGCGTAGGGGATGGAGGTGTTGGGATTCTTCGCCTCTTCTCCCGTGGTAGCAATGATGTCGAAGCCGATGAAGGCATAGAAACAGGTCGCAGCCCCTTTGAGCACCTGCAGGAAGGATCAAACATCTGGGTGCCAGGAGGGAGGCCAGCACCCAGCCAGGGAGAGGGAGCTGAGCAAAAATGGAGCAGCCCAACTCTGCCTCGTCTGAGCTAAAGGGTGAGTGGGGGCAGGTCAGGGGGTGCACACGCAGAGCTGGGGACTGACCCTGGGAGCACCCCTAACCCACCGATCCGGTCTAGGGAAAAGATTTCACAACCCGTGCCCTGAGCCACCGGAGGCATCTGCAGCTCACCCCCCAAACCTGCGCCCGTGCAGTGTCTGAATCTGCTGGGAGATCCTGCCAGTGACAGAGGAGACAATCAACCAGCTTCAGGTTTGTTTTCACGATCCTCCACCCCAAATCCATTTGTATTAGTAGGGATTTGGAACATGTTTACACGTTCTGCCTTAGTAAGATGCCTCATGTGGCAGCAAGATCCACTCGCAGAGGAAGCAGGAGAGAGCAGCAGCTGTCAGATGTGAGCCGCTTCCCAAACAACCTCTGTTTTGCTTGGAAGCTGCAGACAGGTTAGGAGCACACACTGGAGCACTTGGATGAGGAATTATTTGTACTGTTTGGTTATTTTTTTTAATGTGATTTTTTAAAATATACAATATTAGCGAGGACATTTATAGGAGAGGAACGCTGGAGCAGGGCAAAGACTGCCTGGCTGTGAGTGAGCTCATCTGGACTGTGAAACCCTTGCATACATCTTGGTAGCTTGCTGGGTGCCACCTGTCCATCACACCTCTGTCATCTCAGCTGCCTAGCGATAGTGCACACAGTAAAACTCACCTCTTTCAGGGACTGTCCGTAATTATCCTTTTTAAGTATCCCCTATGCTCCTGGGGATCTAACACGTGCTTGGTGGTGGATTTGCTTTTACAAACAACTTGTGAGTCAATGAACCAGCTGAAAATGATGAGACGACCCTACCGGGTCTGATGTGTTCTGGGTTTGCATCTATCTTTTAAAACTGTATTTTTTTTTTGCCAGGAAATACTTGGTGTGTTGAATTGGAGCAAAACAGGTATTTTCTATTTTCTCTTTTTCACTCCCATTGCATAGCATTAAAAGCCAAGCACAACCCAAAGGTAAACATGACCTCTGCTTTCAAGTGAGCCTCAGTGCTCCTCTCCTCACTGTTGTTCTCTTGCAGAGAGGTATTGATTCACTGAAGGAAGGTGCCAGGACTGTATAGGAGTTTGGGACCCTTTCAATAATCAAGATTCTTGGTTTACTTTACTTTCTTGCTTATTTTTCTGCACAAAACCCCAATAGAGTTGAGCAGTGTAAATCTGAGAAATTATCTTGGGTTTAGGCCAGCTGAGATATTTTCAGTCTCTATTCATCCTTGGATAAAAACCAGTGCAAGCAAGCTAAAAAAGCCAAATATGTCCAAATTCTCAGTAAGCTTTGAGGGAACATCCATAAAATAAGTACTGGCAGGTGGCATTATGAAGTGCTCAAAACAAATGCTTGAGAACATTGTTGTTGAAAACCAGCCAACAAAAGTATCTCCCCGCTCTGCAGAGGCTGAGCCAGCTCTCTGGAGCGCTCCATCTCCGATAGCCACAGCATTTTGCTCCATTGCCTGGCAATTAGTGGCATTTCCTTGGGGATACTTTCATGTGGAGTTTGGCTCTGCACAAGGACATTTTGGGAAAGTTCTGGGTTTATGCTAGGAGGAGTTAGGAGATAAGAGCAAAGCATTGAAGTACTCTTTGGGTTTGGCGGAGAGAGCAGGTCTGGATCCAAGCCTGCACTCCTGGTATTTGGAGGTTCCTGGCCAAGGCACAGATGTATTTAGCAGGGCTGGGTTCTGGAGGGTGCAGCAGAAGTGGGGTGTGCACACCATGAGCAAAGTTGAGTGTGTGGCAGCACTTAGGTGCTGTGTGTCCCTGCGTGCTCCCAGGACTTACCCCCGGCCATCCAAACGGCAGGAATTGCCCTTCAGCCCAGTTGTCACTTTTGATGTAGAACAGACCAGCAATCATGATGAAGACCCAAACTGCCAAGTTAATGACATTGAGCACGTTGTTCAGTCCCACTGAGTTCTTCACCCCCATGGCCACAATGATGGTGACAATGACAGCAATGACCAGAGCAAGAAGGTCAGGGTACGACTCCTCTCCTTTCCCTAGGTGAGAGAAACGAGATGTGTTACACTCCATCCACAGAATATCCAGGAACTCTGTGAGGCAATTTTAAACACTTTTCAGACCTTGAAGGTTTGCAGAACTCTTTGGTCTCACTGCAAAGGGGCTCTCCAGAGGTCCGTGCCTCCGTTAGCTAAAGCTGTTTAATTAAGGTGATAAATCTTGATGTCTCAAGACACCGTTTGGACTTTTGGGAGAGTAGCAAACCAATGATTGTGTCCCAATTTGCATAACATGTATTTGCCAAGTACTCATTAAAAATCAATCAGCCATGAAGTTTTCATGACGCAGGTACAGGACAGCTGGATGATTTACGTACTGGTAGGATTCATGGACTGTTGCTGGAACTGCTGGTCATACAGGACCCCCACAGCCCCCAGTCCATGGAAGTACTGCAGACACCAGCTTGTGCTCTCTAACAACATTCTCTGTGTGCCCCAAGGGGACCAAGCAGAGAGTTTGCACCGGGTGAAGTGTTTCTCTGCTGCCCTTACCCTCTGACATTCGACTATTTCTGTGCATTTATTCTAAATGCCAGCTCATCCCAAAGGGGCTCGAAGTACCGTGTATCCCATCCCCTCAAATCCTGCCCGTGCGCCAGGCTGCCGAGGAAAAGCACCAGAGCCAGACAGATGGTAAATAATGAATGAAGCCTAATATCCATGTCTGACTTCTGACGAGCTTCCAATTACTTTTCAGGCCCTAATTAATGGAGGTATCTCTGCACAGCAGGACACACCCAGGCCGTTCAGCGTGCCGACGCTGTTGATCATCCAGCGGCTGATGGTGTGGTTGGCCAGCGAGTCGAACATGCTGCTGAGGGCGCTGGCGCCCGCGGCCGTCCCGATCAGGTACTCCAGGATGAGGTTCCAGCCGATGAAGAAGGCCACGAACTCCCCCACGGTCACGTAGCTGTAGGTGTAGGCAGAGCCCGTGGTCTTGGGCACCCGCACGCCAAACTCAGCGTAGCAAACGCCTGTTTGGAAAAATAGGAAGCGGCATAAGGGAAACGTGGTTGGGAAATGCAAAAAGTAAAACTGCCTGCCTGGAGGTGCTGGGAGGTGTCAGGGCTGCGGTCAACATCAGGAGCACAGAGACATCGCGTGGTGACCCTCCCTCCACAGTTTCTTGGCTTAAAAACCAGAAAAATTTCCACTAAAATGAAGTTGTGATGGGTTTTTCTTCTTGAGCTGACACAGTTCAAGCCAGCCAGATGTTTACATGGGACCCTGGACCAGTCCTGCACAGCCTCATCCCAGAGGAAGATGCCACAGGAGGGCTCACACAAGGCTAGACCTCTCCCTGCCCCAAACTTCCAATCTCCAAACATTCTTGCTGCATTATTGCTCTGCAGATCCAGGCACAAGCTCTGTCCTGATCATCCCTGCTTTTGTTCATACCCAGGAAAGAGGAGTTTGAAGACATCTAACATAGAGAACATAAGTCATTTTAACACTTAAAAAATATTATATTTAAGTCTTCTGAAGAATAATTGCAAAACTAACTGTGCAGAAGAAGAAAAGGAAAGCAAAAAGAAATATTTACCTGTAACTATTTGGGAGGAGAAGTCAGCAGACTTCAGTACTTTCTGAACTCCTTGTGTGCTTACTATGTCAGGATAATTTTTAATAAAAACCTGACCCTGACACGTTGATGTATTAAAACAACCATTGGCTTTTATTTAAAAGGAATGGATGTACTTAGTCTCAAATTCCTCAAATATTATTCAGGACAAGTGCTGGAAGCATCCTGCATGTTTAACACTGATTAAGCCCCTGCCCCAAAGACCCCAGTAAAGTTCATTTGAGTGAATTGGTTAAGGTCGTTACTACCATTGAGTAAGCATGTAGTAATTATTGAGCTCTCGATCAACTGATAGTCTCTATTTAGAAGATAATAATTGCTTCAAATTTGCAATCAGTTTAGTATAGAGAGGGGAATGAATAATTTATAAAAACATGAGGCGGCTGCTCCTACTTTAAGTGCAGTTTTTACACAGTACAAACACAGAATTGTTGAATCTCTTAAGCTGAATTTGGTGGTGCTTCTTTTCTTGGTACTGGAGGATTTTTATATTCCATTCACTGCTTAACTTGAATGAGGGTTGCTTTGCAATGGGACTCTTCAAAACTTGATTTCTGTAAAGCAGCCCAACAGGAGCCACAAGACGTTTCCATCATCCATCCAGCTCTACCGACAGTCATTATTCAAAGCTGATGAAAAATGCATGCACTCAGCAAAGGTACGGCGTACACAGATAACTACAGGCCTGAATGATTTATGAAACTGGTGCTCTGATGGGGACAAGTATCTAGTTTCTCTCTGTGATGGCCTTAAAAATATATACTCTTTCTTGTAGGCAGCTCTCGTTTTAGCCAACGACAAGATAATGATTGAAGAGGATGGTTATCGATACACAACGATAATGCCAAAGCAAAGAGATGAATATGTATAAAATGGTTGAGTTTTTGATTATTCTACTAAGACCCCAAAACAGAAGAGCAGTTTTTCACCATGCACTGGGTACAGAAATAGGTTGTGAATATCAGCATTAGGTGTCAGCATGTATTACACACACACACACACACATACATATATAAAATATACCAATCTCTGCTGCATCTGCACTGTATTATTATTACTATTGTTGTTGGTATTGTCATTATTATTATTATTATTATTATTATTATTATTTTTACAATCTAACTGCAAAATAAAACTGTGTTACACAGTTACTCCTTGGCAGCCCAAGTTACTCAGCACCTTGTTCCTCTGTATCCCGAGGGATGCAGCTCTCCCAGTGCTCCTGCACAGCCAGCCCAGCTCTGGGACTGCAGAGAGAGGCTGGGCACATCCTTCATGTCACAAAAGTTTGAGTTTGGAGACAGATTTCTTTTCTTCCCCCCAATCAAGAGTGTTCACAATTTCTGCAGAAACCAACACAGCGGTTTTTTGAAAGAGCAAACATTCTACAGAGGGTCATTCCTTTTCCTTGAATATCTGCTACACTTGTGCACCTGGTGTGACAGTCATTACACTGGTGTAATGATACAGTTATTGACATTAATCAGCAGGACATAAACACAGCTGAGTGGTTTGGTCCACGGCACTGGCCCTTCCAAGAGCCCATCCACAGAACAGCCACTGGGAAGCACAACTGGTGGCACGAGGAACTGGTGCTTTTGGCGTGCTGGCACCGTGGTGGCCGTGATGTGGGTGCTGACGCTCCCAGTGATACTTGGCCCAAGGCTACATGGGAACCATGAGACATCCCACAGCGCACTGGCACGATGAGAGAGGTTTCAGGTGAAAAAAGCCTTCTGAGAGGGGCCTTTCAGCCGCTCTGGAGGTAACTCCAAATAATTCACGCTATCACACAAGAAATCCAGAGGGAGCATCCTTCATTAACCAAGAGCAGCCAACTTATTGAGGAAGGCATGTTATTTTCACCAAGCCACTGAGCCTGTCCATTGCGTTTCATGATCACCATGTGGTGATACACAAAAGGCAGCTCCATAAAGAAAGCTCCCATGGAGCAAGGACTCCCATCTCTCCAGCTCCACCCAGGCAGCTGCAGGTGCAGCCCCTCATCCTAGAGCCAGGCAGCACCTGAGGCATGTGCTCAGCTCCCCCCTGCTCCATCGTGCATCCTGGCTGCTGCTGAGCCTGTTCCTGTACCGGTATCAGGTAAGAGTGTGGCTCTGTGCTCCCAACAAGGTTGCATTGCTTTAGGAGGGGAGAACAGCAAAGGCACAAGAAATGGCTGGTGGAAAAGGCTGTGGAGAGGGTGATGGGGTTGAGAGAGATGCAAACTGCTGATTTTTGCTAAGGAGGGGTTTTAGATAAACAGGGGTGAAAGTGGGGAATCCTGGAGGCCACAGCTGATGGAAGGAGCCTGCAGTGCACTGGAGGCTTTGTGGAGGGAAGCTGGGCAAGCATTTCAACTTGGGAGCTGAATGAAAGGCCTTCTAGTGAGACAACAAAAGAGACTGATTTAATTTATCAGTTTAATCAATTATAGTGTGTCTGTAAGTACATAAGAGGGGGTACATGTTGCTTAAAACTATGGAAGGTGTAAATGGAATTTGTTGAGTAGATGAAATTGGAAAAGTCCTTATCTGAAACCAGGCTTAATAGTGCAAAGAGACTTCCCAGTGGCAGGGTTTTCCTATGGCTGTCTCCCAGGGAAGCCAGATGACTTTCTGGATGGTTTTGGTTTATTTGTTTTTTGGTTTTTTTAACCCAAAACCCTTCTGGGCTCACTTTTGCAAGCAGTGGGGTTTGACTTAGTGATTTGTGATGGGAAAGTTCCTTAAAATCTGTCCATGCACACTTGCCCAAACTCAGTGCCTGGCATACCAGGAGCAATGGGAGAGATGAAATCACTTCCCCAATGAGTCTAACAGCCCATCCAGCTCCTGAATTCTTACTTGGTTTTACTTGCCAAAAAACTGTTGCTGTTACAAACAACAGCAGCGTTAACGATGAAGTGAGGAAGCAGCCAAGGAGACTATCAAAACACTGCATCCCTCACAAAACGCTTTCCCAGGGCTACAAAAGCAAGGGGAGATGAAAGCGGAGCGGGAAGCAGTGCAGACTCCTGTGGGCGAAGGCGGGAGGAGCCCCTGCTGCGGGGCAAGGCTTGTGTCTGGGGTGAAAAAGCCCCTTTTGGAGGACAGTGTGTTTTTGTTAGCAGAGACCCACCCAAACTCCATTTGCTCTTGGTTTGCATCACGGCCAGCAAAACCTTTGCAGAGGACAGAAAGCAGGCAGTGGGAAAGGAGAGACGCTGATGCTATCTACTGCCTTGGTTAAAAAACAGGAATTTTGGTTCGTTTGTTGTGTTGGGAACTCAAATAAGCATTGGATCTCATTGCAAGCACTCAGCTCTTGTTGTGGGCTTTGGAGAGAGTGTGAGGCTCATTCCTGGGCTGTGCCAGGGTTGTGCCTCTGGGCCGCAGGGACATCAGGGGTTCAAACTCCCACTCACTTTGGTGGGATCTCCATGGAGCAGCACTGCAAACTCCAGGGAAAGAGCATGATGTGCTTCCACATGTCATCACAAAAATCCAGAGTTTTGAAAATCTGAACTGGGTCACCTTGCTGTGTTGGCTCTTCCTGTCTTCTATCAAAGCACTTTGCCATTTGCTCAGGTTTCCTTATCCAACCCACAGACAAAAGCTGGATACCAGACTGGCACAGCATGCAAAGTCCTCTGAGCAGAGAGAGCAGGAGCATCACATCATCGTGTTAGCACTGATCTGGAAAGGACAAATGCCAGCAGTACGGGCTTCATGTAGAAACTGCAGCTCGAGCCATATGCTCAGCTGGGTTCCTACAGAGGAGACAAAATTCATGGTGTTTTCCCTAAAATATGTAATTACTCTCTCCCTCCTCATTTGTTTGTTGTTTTTTTTTCTTTTTGTTTGGAAATTCAAAGACTGACCCTGTGTGAATAGGAGCCAATGAAATCAACTCCAGAGCTAATTGAGGAATTTTTTAACTGTTAGCCATGTCAACAAAAGAAGCTGGCCCTGGTGCTGCCCAAGCCACCGATATCCTTCCTGTTGGAACTGAGTTTCCCACAAGCTCTCGTTCCAGTGCTGTGGCTTGGCCACACTCTCGGCCTGGGACACGCACTGCAAAACTCTCAAATGTCTCAAAAATATTGCCCACAGGCTCCATCCTTGTGGAAGCCATTGGCAGCTCATCAGGATAATCGTGCTTGGGTTGCTAGCTCCCAGTACAAGGTTTTGTCTGATATTTGGGCAATGAGGGACTGTGCACCCCATGAGCTGGGTGAGACCAGTGGGAAATGGTTTTTAGTTGGTGGGCAACCAGCTTGTAGCTTGTGGTGCTGAGCAGGTGTCCACCCATGAACAGAGAGGAAGCAGGACATGGCACGTTACTCAAAATCCCACGTAAAACTCACCTGACAAGATGGAAGCGACAGCAGCGATGATGAAGGACACGATGACCCCGGGCCCCGCCATCTCCTTGGCCACCAGGCCGGACACCACGTACATGCCGGTGCCCACGCAGCTCCCGACGCCCAGGGAGATGAGGTCGAGGGTGGTGAGGACCTTGGCCAGCCGGGCGCCCTGGGTGGCCGCGCCCCCGGTGCCCTCCAGCATGGACTCCACGGGCTTGGTGCGCAGGACGCGGGTGCGCAGGGCATGGCCCGCCGCCCCCCAGGGCACCCGCCGCGGGTCCAGCCGCGAGAAGAAGCCGCTCATGGCGCTGGGCTGGGCAAAGGCAGCTCACAGACGGTGTCGGCAGCACCCACTCAGGGCTGCGGCTGCGTCTCCATCCTGCGCTGGCAGCCCTGCAAGAGAGAGGAACAAAGTTTTTGACTGAAACAGCAAAGAAAGAAGGAAGAGCCAAAAGGGCTCCGTAAGTTGGTTTTTGCTGGGCTTCAGTGCTGGCAGAGCTTTGCTTTAACCAATGCTGCTGCTGCTGTGGAGAAATCCCCTTTCTTTCCCCCTCAGCTGTTTTGTACAACGGTGATGCACTGCCCTCCTTTATGTTCACACAGGTTTAGCCTCAGCCATCATTACAGCACTACAAACAGCAGGAACCTGATTTCCTCCAGATTCTCATTACTTGGCTTAATTGCTACCGAAAGTGATGATGCCTACATGTGACTGTAAGGTGCTGGTGGCCACTGAGGCACACTGGGTGTAGGGCCTCACATTCTTTGAAGGAATCCACTTTGGAGCAGCACCTGGGCCCTGGTGGGGACAGAGCCTGGCTCCAAGCCTGGCAGCACTGCAGTTCCAGCAGCAGAGGTGCTCCTGGTGGCACCGTGTGTCAGCCCACCACCACTATGGCACACTGTGCAGGGACATTCTGTGGGACACCTCCCATGGAGACACACTGAGAGAGTGGGGGCTGCTCAGACTGGAGACAAGAAGGCTCCAGGGAGACTCAGATTCCCTTCCAGTACCTAAAGGGAGCTCCAAGAGAGCTGGAGAATTTGGACAAGGGCATGGAGTGGCAGGACAAGAGAGAATGGCTTCAAAATGAAAGAGGGAATATTTGGATTAGATATGAGGAAGAAATTCTTCCCTGTGAGGGTGGTGAGGCCCTGGCACAGGGTGCCCAGAGAAGCTGTGGATGCCCCATCCCTGGAAGTGTCCAAGGCCAGGTTGGACAGTGCTTGGAGCAACCTGAGATAGTGGATGCATCCCTGCCTGGGACAGGGGGGCTGGAATGTGGATCTTGAATGGTCCTTCCAACTCCAACCATTCTGTGGTTCTGAGACCACTGTGCTCTACCTGTACTGCAAAAAAAGAGGGTCTGGGACTGTAGCTTTGCTCCTTGATCCGGTGCATTGAAACCACTGCCTGCCTGTGCCAGGCTGGAGCTGACTCTGGGGCTGGATCACCACAAACTGGTCCTTACAAGGACTGGTGATTTTTTTTATTTTGGTACTATAGAGGTTCATTCTTACAGCTCTCTGGCTATCCTGGTTGTTTGGGGTTTTTGAGTGCTACTGTCATGCTGGTGAACACTGAGGGGGAAAGTTTTAAAAGGTGATGCTAATTCAGGTTCCCATGAATCATAAGGTTAAAAAGACTCCTTGGTGTGGTTTCTTTGGTCAATTTATCACTTCATTCTTGTAGTTATTTAAATACGGTGTAAGGAATATTTTTTAATTTGAAAGATGTGTTTTTGCTGGTGCAACTGCAATTTATTTTGGGGTCTGTCTTTTGCGTAGTTAAGGCAAACTGGGAGAGAAGCTCAGCAGGAGCAGTGCAGGCTCCACTGGCCACTGGAGAGCGAGTGACCGACAGCATGGCCAGCTGCAGCCATTTTTAATACTTTTAAATTATCTTGCCTGAACTCATCTGCTCTAGAATCACCTCAAAAATCATGGCATTATCTAGGTTTTCACTTTCTCTGTGCTTTTTTCGTTCCCAGTCATATTTTCAAGAACGATTCAGCAACTGCCATTCCCCCCTCCCTCCCTCCCTTTCTGCTGTTTTTCAACAAACTGTGTAGTTCTCATAGTACCAGCAGCAGTGACTTCCAAGTGACTCGTGGTGACTTCTTGACTTTAAGCAAAACAATGAGAATTGACAATCTGCAAGTTAATACAAGGGAACATGAAAAATAATTTATTAAATATGAATTTTCACCTGGCAGCTTCTTTCCTGTCAATACAGAATTATTTTTTTATTTTAATTGCCTTGAAAACAAAACAATTATTTTTTTCCATCTTTGCATCCAAACCAAATTACATTGTGTCCACCAGGCAGCCTTGCGTTGCTGAAGTTTATTAAATGCAACACAGCATTCATTTCATGTTTTGGTTGATCACTGCTCAAATTGTGCTGATTTTTTACCTCGAGCAACCACAGGCTGAAAGGCTGCATGTTCTAGCTAGGAATAATAATAAGGAGAAATTGTTACTGCTCCTGAGCAAATGTGGATCTCTGGGTTGAGAATAAAACTTGGGTTTGGCTTTTGGGTTGCTGGTTGTGGGATGGGCTGGATCACAGGTGAGGTTTTACTTTCTGGTGTAAAGGAAGGTTTGTGTTGGAAGGGGACAGCTGAGCCAGAGCTCAGCGGGTCTGCACCAGCCAGGATGAAACAGAGCTGTCCTCATAGAACCACGGAATTGTTCAGCTTGGAAAAGATCTCTGAGATCATCAAGTCCAACCATTAACCCAGCCCTGCCAAGTCCATCATTAATTCACGTTCCCAAGTGCAGATCTCTGCATCTGTTAAATCCCCCCGGGGGTGGTGACTCCACCAATTCCTTGGGCAGCCTGTTCCTTTTCATGAAGAATTTTTGTCTAATATTCAATCTAAACCTCCCCTGAGGCCATTTCCTCTTGTTCTGTCACTTGCTACTTGGGAGAAGAGACTGACTCCCACCTGGTTCCAACATCCTTTCAGTTGTAGAGCTCAATAAGGTCCCCTCCAAGCCTACTTTTCTCCTCAGGGCAACGCGCCCATGTCCTGACACCTCCACGGTGACTCTGCCTTGCCAGGGATGTGTTTTAGCCATGTGGAAAACAGCAGCTCTAAGAAAAAAACACCCAAAATTCATCCTCCTTTTATTCAAAGTATGGCACCTCTGGAGGATGGGCTGGAAAAGAGGTTTTGCTGTGCTTCCCACTCCCCATCCTTTATTTAATTATTTTCTTTGAACTTTGTATATTCTCTTAGTTGATATTGGAAGATTTGGGTTGCTATGCTAAGGTTTACACTAAATTGACTTAAACTAGTCAAAGAGTTGGGCCTTCAGAAGAGGTAGGATGGTGTAGGATGGAGGTGCCAAAGCTTCAGGCTGGTCCTTGGTGCCATCACCAGGTCATGCTCTGGCAAGGGAAGACCTGCCCTGTGTTTTAAGGGGGGCTGGTACCTCAGTTTTTCATCATGGTATCTGTGGGTGCCTGATGAAGCCTTTGGGACAAGTGGCATATGCTTCTTACTGGGGGAATTCACATCCATGCTGGAAAAATCAGTGTATTCCTCAAACTGAACAGAGATGAATGATTTGGACAGCCCAGTTCACTCTCAAGCCACATTGTGGTATAGAAATTACTTTCTCACCAGCATTGCTAAGAACCCCAAGAGAAGATATGGCAGTCTTGTCCTGGAATTATCTTAACTGCTAAAATAATGACAAAACCCTTAAATATTTTAAATGGTTTAAATTTAAAGCAGGAACTGGCTGGTGGATGAGTGATGCCCCCAGATTTAGGCTGCCGAGCTGTTCCAGCTGCGTGGGGCTGGGCTGTGACCAGGTCCTCCTGCATGGCAGCCCAACAAAGCCCTGCACTTCATGGGGTTTAGGCTCCTCCTAAGTCATCAAGGAAAAAGAAAACCCTTTCAAAATCTCTGAAATGGAATAACTCTATAATTGCTGCTATATTCAATTAAAGCAGTCATTCAAAACTATTCCAGATGTTTAAGTGAGATCAGCATATTGCTGCTCTGTAGCTTGGAAAACATCCTTTCACTCCATTTGAAACCATGAAAAAATACATCGTGGATGGCAACCATCTCCATGGGGCAGAGGCAGCTCACTTCTGCCCTGCTCCACTAACCCTGGCTGTCCAGAAGCAGGCAGTGGGAAGCAAAGGGAATTTTTACTTGTTTTGGTTTTTTAGTCTTCTCACTATAAACCCAGGAAGATGAAGGGAGCTGTGGCTCAGAGGGGACAAGCTGCAGCCAGGTTTTGGAGCTGCTCAGCTCTCCACCCTCAGGCTGTTGGGGTTGGTTTTCCTCGCTGGCTGGCACTTGCTGCTGCCACCATGTGCTTGTCAGCACCACTGTTTGTACCAAAACACTCCTCTTCATCAGGGTAAATTGACTAAAACTGCAATGAAGCCAGTAGAGGAGGTATAGGTATTTGCAGGCATGGATCTTCCTTGGTGTCTGGGTTGATGCTGAATTATTCTTCATGCAAAACTCATTCTGCTGGGGAGATGCAGCACAGTGCCCTCCCCCCCTCCCAGTATCTCCCATCCTCATCACCCCCCATAGCTTCAGCTTTTCCAGAAAACTGTCCCCAAACCACACTGTGCCTTGAGATGGCTCTTGATTTTTCTGTTAATGACTCCCCTCTGTCCAGAAGTCCATAGGGGTGTCCTTGAACAAAGATCTCCATTAAAATCTGCTGGGAATGCCACAAGGAACAGAATATCGATGCTGATAAACGGAACAAAGAGAGCTCCTGTTGTTGTATTGATGGAAAGCCAGGCAGGGGCACCCATTATGAGGAAAAGGTTGGATTTTCCCTGGTTTTCCATGGCTCGCAGAGTAATTACTGCAGGGGAAAGACTGCTGATGCTTCCAGCAGTCGGATCAGCACGGATCTGGCCCTGGAAAGCAGGACACCAGTGCCCTGTTTGCTGCAGGGGGTTTTAGGGGGAAAGTCCCTTTCTCCTTGCCCAGGGGAACTGTGCTTTGGAAATTTGGGATGGAAGCAGGTTCCTATCAAACCCCAAGGCAGTGCCTGCTGCAGACCCCAGGAATATTAATTCTGGTGTTTATGGTGCAGGAGCACCAGCCCTCAGACCGCCTCCGTGCCCTGGATAGGGACTGTGTGCCGAGCATCACCCCTGCACAAAGGGAGCCCCAAAGGCTCAGAGGGATGCTGGAGGTAGCTCGAGATGATGGAAACGGCAGCTGCTGGCAGCAAACCCCGCCGCAATCCCAGAAAAAGAACAAGAGAAAGAGGAACAAACGCGCTAGGCTGACCTCCCTGCTGCCCTTCCCTTTTGCCTGTGATTGTGAGCTCGGCAGCGGTGAGGCGGGTTTGTCTGGAGAGGCACAGGGGCTGGATTTCATTCCAGCTCCTCCGGCAGGGACGGGGCTGACGTCAGCGGGGCGATGCGGGAGCCGGGCAGCAGCTCGGAGCGCAGGGATGCCTTCTGCCGGGGCCGCTCGCCGCCGAAGTGTTTTCATTACGACTGCCATTTGATTTGGAGCTTTACGTGCTTGTTTTTACAGTGTTGATCCCCAGCTGGGCTGCCACTGTAAAAGCTGGCTCCGTCTCCATCATCAGCCCTCCTTAAAGCGATTTAAAAGCCAGGCACAGAGCCGAGAGAGAGGGCTGGTCCCTGCCGATCCCGGCGCCGCTCACGTGGGTCCAGCTCCAGCAATCTGGCCTTGTGCCTTCGCTGGTAATTTTGGGCTTTTCTTATTTTTAATCTTTCCATTTTTGCCTCTGCTTGAGCAGTTCGAGTGGAGCTGTAGTTAATTTAAACTACAGTCGTCGCTAAATTAAACCACTGATAATACTTCAGGTTTAAGACCAGCTTTCTCTGTGCCTCAACTAGAAAAATGGGATCTTTTGTGTGTGTTCTCATGGCAAAATGGAAGTGGAGAGGCTGGGTAGCACTTTTCTATGGTACTTCCATCAGTGTTAGCACTGCTGTAAGAGGGCTAAACAGCATTATCGTCTTTTGAAAAATCAGCAAAATAAAAGAGGAAATGTTTAATTTGACCAAAGACATAAGGCAACGGTGCCACGCACCCAGAGGCAGCCCCCAGGAATTCCTGAACTTTGTATTTGAGTCTCTAGTGCAAGAGTTAAAAGAGCATAAATGTGTAATCCAGTGATATAATTAGCATGTACATAGGGATCGCCCTTTCTTCCTCTTTGCAGCCTTCAGGGAGGATACAGTGTGATGGTTTAACTGCTGTCCTTGCTGGGGACAGACTGGACTGCCTGGATAATCAGGGAAAAGGCAGAGGGAAGGATGGGAGTGATGTTAAAGCATCTTTCTGTCTTGCAGCTGGTGGTTCCCTTTTCATAAGTAAATAGCAAATCAATATTTGAGCAGTGATCTGTGCCCACGCAGGTGAGCAATGAGGGGGTTTTGGTGGCTGCAGGCTCATCTTCCTGCCTGGATGAGGTGGGAGATGAAGTGACGCATTCAGAGGTGAAATTAGAGCCTGTCACAGGGAAGGCCAACAGATCCCTTGATACTGAGCTGTTCTAAACTTTGCCAGGATTAATTACATGCCAACTTCACAAGCAGCTGGTCCAGGGTCCCTTGGGATCCTCTGGAGCACCAGGCTAGTGAGAAACAGCTCTGGGACTGAAAGAAGCAGTATTTTCCTCCTTCCTAGGAGCTGGATGCATGTGGAGGTAGCACCTACAGTTCTTACAGCCTGAATGGGATGCAAGCTGAAATGTTCCTTTTGGAGATGCTCAAGCACATCCTTGCAGGCGCATCCCTTCCCTTGGTAAATCCACCTGCCCCCGTCCAGTGTCAGGCATTTTGGTTTTCCACTTGTTTTCTGCCCTTTTTGCATGAGTACCAATCATTCCCATGGTGCAGAATGGTGTAGGAATGGATGCAGGGTATGACAGATACAAGAGTCTGTGTGTGCCGAGCTGTAAATAATGCAATATGCATGAAGCGCTCCATTTGGGTTTGCAACAAAGCTATTTAACCACCAGAAGAAAAAAAACAGATAAAAAATAAGAGAACTACAGAAAAAGAGATATAATCAATTTGCACATTTGCAAAAAGGTCTAGTTTGTCACTGCTGTCTTGAGGTGAGAAAGTAAAACCCTTAAAAAGTGCAACAATGCAGGGAAATGGCAAATCAATAGATGGGTGAGCAGAGCAGGGGGTGGGGAACCAGGAACACCTTGGAGCTGTTCTGACAGGCTCCCTCCAAGAGAGTACTGAAACCACATGAAATTAGTAAAATTTGTTCCTCCACCAGTAAAATGGAGAAATTCACTGCCTTAGAGAAGTGTGCGGTGGTTAATTTACTTGGGTTTTCTACAGAAGCAGACGAGAAACCATGCTAAAAGTGATTAATGCTCCCCTAGACGTGCCATGTTGAAGTCAATATTGGTTTTGTACCTGCATGTGCTCATCTGCAGAACGACCCTAGAGGCTCTGTGCACTTTCAAATGCTCATTTGTGGCGCTGTGTGATTTTCCATTCCAAGTGCAGATATTGATACCAATTCTTTGAGTACAGCCTCCCCCACCCTTCTGCAGTCACAAACTGCAGTGATGTTGAACACATGAAACTCCTGAAGGCAGTTTGGGTTCACAGGTCTGGGTGCTCAGGCTTTCAAGGACCAATGTAGTGACCACTGAAGTCCAGGCATTTTAAACACCGTGGGAGGGGTGCCCAGGAACGCAGATTTGTCTCACACAAAGAATCACAGATTCATAGAATGGTTTGGGTTGGACAGAATCCTAAAGATCATCTCATTCCAACCCAACCTGCCATGTGCAGGGACACTTTCCACTAGACCAGATTGCCCAGGGCTCCTTCCAACCTGGCCTTGCAAATATGCTGGCACATCCTTCTGCAACCTTGGTTTCTGGGAGTAGCAGTTCCAGACCCTGAGCTGTCACGAGATGAACAGCATTGTCTGATTTTTCTGGAATGTAGTGAGTTGCCTATTTGCAATGCTGGACATAGATTCCTCTAACAGTATGACTGCCAGCAGCATCAGTGGGATGGTTGCAGCCTTGGGTTTGCGACTCCGAGCTTTTCCCTGGTTTTGGGTAATAGGTTGTACTTTCAGTAATTACCACTTTGATGAGATAACACATTTTCTGTACCAAATCTCACTGTTAGAGTGGACAAGGGCTGCCTTTGTATCACGGAAACTGTAGACCTCGGCTATCAGACGGTTTCTTCTAGAATTATACTCCTTTAAAAACTGTCTTTGCTTTAACAACACACGGGAGGAAATCTCTGTAATTAGTGGGCTGTGTTTTCTTTTTCTTTCCTAAGTGGATCCATACTTTTACACCGCAGAATGAAAGTCATTATGGTTTGCTGCAGGCCAGACAGGAGAGCTTTTTTCATTTGACATAATTCACAGAATGGGTTATTTATTAATGGGTGAGGCTCTCTAAACAAAATGGATTTTTACTCTTGTGAGAGTCTGGCTGATACATCATTATGACAACTTATTTCATTTCTGGGTAGCATTTTGAACCCAGTGACGAGAACACAAATCCTTCACTAAAGAACTGATTTAACATTTCGGCTTTGTCACCCAAACCAGGAAAAAATTCCCCTGAATATCAAATGCAGGACCTGAAAATCCACTATTTTTAAACCTCTAGTTTTATTTTGAAGATTGCTGGTTTTATAGAGATTCCTTTATTCCCCACCAAGAAACTGCTGGGCTTTTCCCTCTCAATGCTGACTCTCGCTCATCAGCAGTCTTTCCACCTTTCTGTAATAATTCAGCAGGAGTCCAAACTGGCCTTTTACACAGTAAGCACATCAAGCTTACAAACACCACTCAGCTCTCGCTGAGTTTCAAATGCATTTATCTTTTGTATGTGCACATGGTCTCATTAATTACTTATCGTGTTCCATCAGCAGTTATACAAATGTAATTGATTACACCTCACTGCCCCGCTTCCACTATTTTGGCTATCAGCTAATTAATGCAGGAGAGATTCTCAAATAACTGCTTTCCTCAGAAGAAGCTGGAAAAATGCAGTCTTCAGTCCCAAGCCTAGCAAATGTTCCAGAAGAAGCAGTGGTAGCATATGCAAATCAATGGGAGATTTTTGCATATGCAAATGAGAGCCTTGAGCTGGGGGGGACTTTGGCTGGTTGTAACCTGTGTCTCTAAATTCCTCAACAAAAGCCTGAGGTAGGTTCAATGCACTTCCAAAGAAATGAATAGCATCTCCTGCTGGTTTTATTACATTTTGCTGCTTATTCTTCTTATTCACTAGGACAAAAACCTCTTGCCTTACATGAGTAATTCTGCTGGGTTTCAGCACAACCGATTATATGAGTAATGTGATCACACGTGGATCAAAAACGATGATTTACAACAGAGTTCATGTGTTTAGCTGTTTACCATCATCAGCCAGGCAAAGGCACTGCAACACCTAAGTGATGTGTAGTGTGAATAATACCTGGCGCTGTAGCAGGAGGACTTTCTGACGTTTCCCAGTGAGTTACAAACTCATATCTAACACTAAATCAGTCTCTAGGATGGTACTAGAGAAGCAGAATTAAATGAAGAATTATGTGTTCTTAGAAGTGATAATAGCATAAAAGTTGGGGTATTATAATATTCCTGAGCGATGCACATGCACTGCCCGAAGATGTCCTTATGTAGCAAGGGAATCGGTGTGAGCCAACATGATTACCTTAACTTAAAGTAGCTTATTGCATCCTTGCTCTTAGCCTCCCTTAGTGGCGAGCCCCAAAACCCACCCTCCTTCCCTGAGACAGCACACTTTGTCTCCCAGTTACAGTCAGTAGAGTCTCCCCATGGTGTGCTGCCCTGCCTGGCAAGCATAATTCCACTGGTGTGCCCGCACACGAGTAAGAGGAGAGCTGCTGCAATATTATTGCTGTGATTCCTGTTTGTGCCAGAGCTCTCAGCTAAAGGAACTTGACATATTGCTTCTTCCTGTCTTAATTCACTTCGAACAGAGCTGGTGATTGCACATCTCCCGGTCCCTGTTGCTTCCCAGCCGGTTGTTTAACGAGTGGAACACACCCGCTGTTGCCCAGGTGTCTTAGACAGGCTCTGGAGTATCCAGATGCTTCCTGAGCACATTGCTTCGGGGCTGGAGCGGTGCGAGACCTGTGCCCAAAGCTTCCTGCCTGTTCCCTGAGAGTGAAGGACAGCCAGGAGAGGCAGATGTTCCCTTCACTACTAGCCCAAATCCTACCTGGAGCCATTGCTGAGCACCACGGGGCAGTGGCTCATTTAGCACGACTCAACAGGTCCATCATTAAGACCCGGGCCAATGATGCTCAGGCACACTTTTAAAGCTAAGTTTTAACTGTGCTGCTGTGGGTGGAATGTGCCCAGGTGTGCAAGTGATGCACAAAGGGGTGTCTCCACCCTCAGCTTTAAGAATCTTCATTGAGGAAGACTCAGCCCACACTCAGGGAGCTGAGGATGTGCAGGAGGAATGGACCAAGCCAGTAACTGAGGTCATGGTCACCCACAAACAAGAGCTAATGGCTGCTGAGAGGGGCTGCCCTAAGCCCACATGTGTGGTTTCATAGATGTTTGCTAAAGTTTTGACACAGATACACCCATAGACAGTGGTAGCATGGCAACAGAAACCCATTTCCCTGCAGGCAGCAAGCCACTTTGATCCTGTAACTCTGTCCCCTCAGAATGAGGATGTGGCGCTGGAAATACATGTGCTGCAAAAGCTCTTCTTCTGTTCACCTGCCAGGTGGGTTTAATTTATGGTGTCATGACTTTCAATGAATTATTGATACGGTGACTGTGCAGAGGAACAGAAACAATAGCGTCATGTGTTGTGTGGCTCCACCTCGCTGGCTTTGTTTCATAAGTGCCTGGGCTTCACCCTGACAGTTTTATTGTGGGAAAAAATAGTTTTCTCTTAGAGATGTTCCAGCCTGGTGACAGCAAGGGATGAGCTGTGATGGCAGCATAATGCTGGCCAGAGCACCCAGACCGCTGAAGATGACTGCATAGTCTGGAAGCAGGACTGCTATTCAGTGAGCCAAGGAAACTCAAGAGAATTTTTCTCAGTATACAAGAGAAAAATTGCAGTTTCCAGTTCTTTCAATTTTGGCATTTTCCCATTGACAACCACAGCTTAGCTACGTCTCGTTCCTTGTAAATGAAAAATGTCTTAGGAATCTCTGTGGATCTGAGTCTGCTCCCATTTACACGTGGGTGGTTTAACGAGTTCAGCAGACTCACCCCGGACCGAGGTGAGACTCTGGACAGGTTTTCATATCCATAGGAAGCAGCTGGAAAATGCCTGCTGCATTTCTGGGCTCTGGATACTTTGCATCCCTAGATCTACTGTCTCTTACAGACTGACAAGCTCAGACCCAACCATGGCTTTACATATTGTAGAGGGCACAAATCTGGGAGTGATTTGGGGGTTTACATTTTTTTTTTTATTAATGTGAAAGTCACAAAGGCTGCCCCCCTGCTAATGTTGTTTTTGTGTGACGTACAGATCCCACTGCCACACACAGCTAAAGAAGTATTTGCTTTGGTTTTACATTCTTTTTTTTTAGATGTCTTAATAATCCAAACAACATTTTGTTTAAACATTATGATGATTATTTTATTAGCTCAGGTGCTCTGAAAGCAAAGTTGTGATTATTTAGGGGCTAAGAAGTCAGTTACAGACTGCTCTGTTATCTTCTTTGTTTGCTTGGCTTCATGAAGAGCCCAGGATTGTGTTTATGTTTGTGTAAGTTCTTGCTGTCCTATTTTCTTGAATGTTGCAGGGCTTCAGAGGAAAACCATTAATTTAGCCATTAGGAGGTTTTCCTGTTCTCAATGAATTTTCTAGAAAATCTCCTGTTGCCTTTAAGGGAACATGGAAGAAATGCTATTATATGTGCGTGATTTCAGAACTGAGAAAACAGACTGTCTTCAGAAGGAAGTAGTGTCAAATCAGCCTACAAATATATCCTTTAAAATAATTTTGGCTGGAATCCTTTCTGATATGATCCCATCTGAGACTCTGAAGTTACACAAAAAATAAATTTTCATAATTTTCATGTTATCCAAAAAAAATTAAAGAAGGGTAAGATATATCTCGAACTTGAGAGACATGAATAACTCCCTGAGGAGAGTGATTTACGTTTTAAAATGCTTCCCTTTACTGCAACATGCACAAAGAAAGAGACTCTTTTTGGGGAGAGTCAATTAATGAAACCAGATGGAAAACTGGAGGATTCAAAATACAAGTTGGTCAGTCATTTGTTCTGCTCTTGGCATGTGGTTAAAAACCCAAACCACCGGGGAGGTTGTACTTATCTAGAGGGGTGGCTGGGGCACCTGGAAGTAAAGCTGTAACATCTCTGTGCCTTATTTGGGGAATTAAGGATCAAAGGTACCATTAAGTCCTCCAAGTTAATTCTGTCTGAGTCTCAGGCCATTAGTTTCCAGGCAATTGCTCCTGCAGGGAGCCCAATGACTTGCTTTGGCTAAGTTGCATGTTTTGGGAGGACATCAAATCTTGACATAAACAGATGGAGAATCCGGCAGGTTTTCTGATGGCTCCTTCATCAGGTCATCAGCACTCCTCTGTTCAAAAATGTGATCCCTCCCTTAAATTGGAATGTTTTGGCTTTAGCATCTCGGCGCTAGTGCATGTTGTGCCTCTCTTTGGCAGACGGAGGAATAACTCAGTGCCTGGTAATTTCTTTCTGTAGAGGCTCTTAGATTCAAGGATTCACATCACCTCCCACCCTGCTTTTTAATGAAGTGAGTTCTCAGGTGCTGTAATTTCTCCACTGTAAGGGCTTTTCTTTCCTTTTTTTTTCCTTCCAATTTTGTTGTCATTTTTGTTGATGTCTGCTGTACTCTAGCAGTCTGCTTTCAAGGGCTGAGGTAAAATTTCCTTTCTACATCTCCACTTACTGAAGAGCAACTAAACAAGCCTTTTTCCCCCTTGTTCTTGTTCAATGGCTTGTCTTATCACAGCTATAGCATCCGTGCTGTCTTCTCAGATATGTACTGCACATTTGAGTCCATGTCAAGAGAACCCAAGATTCTTTGTTGGCACTATTTACTACTCATCAGTAACTGGTTTTTTTGGAAAAGTTTACCACCTTTGATAGATGAAAATGGGAAATCAGACCTTGGACCTCTGCAAGACCCCCTAACTCTCTGTTCTCATGCAACAGGGATTCCCCATGGAGCAGCACATTTTAAGAACAGATACTGAGTTTATTCTAAGTAACTTTTCTCTCTAGTGTTGTTTTTGGCTTGTTTGAGGGTTTTTGTTTGTTTACAATATGTTTTTCAACTCTGGTAAGTCACATGCCTTAGCAATATGTACCAATAAAACAAACAAACGTAAATATCTTTAGCAATCAGGCTTTCAGCCTCATGACAGTTTTTGGGCAGCTAAACAAATGCCTTGGCATGCTGAAATGTACTTGCCTACTACTCAGGGACACTGGGAGAATTAATTACTTAATACGCTAGATTAAATCAGACATGGTTCTTTTGAGACAAAGATCTTCTCTGGGGTCGGCCAGACACGGCTTCCCCCTCGTCTCCAGGGTCGGTGCTGATTTCAGAAGCCCTGTGCTAGAGCACTCTCGGCACAGCCTGTGACAGGAGGGCACTAAGCCGATCTGTATAAACTATCGTTTAATAGGCCACGAAACCCGGGCTGCAGAGCAATTGTGAGAACAGAGATTAGGCTTTTCAATACTGCTGCTGGAGCACACCTCGCCGGGGCCGAGGCGGGCAGGCGGCTGGTACCAGGCAGCTCCAAAATACCCGTGCGGAATCAATAAACAGCACGGAGTCGGGGTGACGTAAAGAGGAAGCCAACTCCATCACCGGCCTCCAAGTCGCAGGGAGTTTTGCAGGCGCCGGGGGGAGGACGGAGCCGTAACCGGGGCCGGTGTGCGGGGGCCAGCGGGGTCGCTGCGAGGCTGGGGCCGCCCCGTCGGGGCTTCAGCACCGCGGACAGCGCCCGCCGCGGCCGCTGCCACACGCGTGACCGACGCCCGAGCCGCCCCGAGGGTGTCACCGGCCCCGAGGGTCCCACCTGCCCGCGCCCGCCTCCCTCGCGGTTTCCCTTCTGCTCGGATTCTGTTCCCCTCAGTGCCCCCCTCCCGCAGCGTCCCGACCTTCCCGCGGCGTGCTCCGTGCGGTCACCTGTAGCGAGAGCTGTCGCTTCGCTCAGGCCACCCGGTACCCCTCCTTTCACTCCGTTTTCCCCCGTTTCCAATCAATCCCACGCCGTCAGCGCCGGCGCCCCCGCCTCCTCCCCGCCGCCGAGTGCCCCGACACTCCGTAAACACGGGGCCGCGCCGGGCCGGGGCAAGGGGATGCTGGAGCGGGCTGGGGTCCCCCGGGGCCGGCGCTCCGTGCCCCGGAGGAGCCGGCGCGCTCCCTTTGCCGAGCGGGGCAGAAAACCGGCTCCGTCTGCGTGGCGGGGGGGCCGCGGCCGCGCTCCCCGGCGGGGCGCCGGGCAGACCTTCCCCGGGCTCGCCGCTCGTCTCCCGCACACCCCGAGGGGCTCCGAGGGGCTCCGAGCCGCCCCCCGCACCCCGTTCCCTCCCCTCCCCGCGGAGCGGGCACTCACCGCCGGCGCGGAGGGCAGCGGGCGGGCGGGCGGTGCTGCGGGGCCGCCGCGGGCGCGCTCCCCGCGGGGGCGGCTGCGCTGCTGCAGCCGGCGGGGCGGGGGGGCTGCGCCGGCACCGCCGACCCCGGCTCCCGGCCGCACACGCAGGGCGGAGGGAGGGGGGAGGGATGGATGGAGGGAGAGAGGGATGGAGGGAGGGAGGGATGGAGGAGGGAGGGAGGAGGGCGCTGCAGCTCCTCAATTATTCAGCGCTTCCCCTCCCCGCCTGCCGCATGTGACCGCCGGCAATACCCACGGGCCGTGCCGGCCCCGGGAGACCTCCCTGCACGGAGCTGCCACCCCCATGGCCACCTCCTGTCCCAGCGAGTCCTCTCTGCCTGTCCAAGTGTCCTGAGGGCTGCGGGTGGCCTCCCTCAAACTGTCTGGCCGCTGGAAATAACACTCCTGGCTGCCTTCTCCAGCGCAGGGCTTTCCTCCCTCCCAGGGACAGAGCACGGGGAACCTCGTTTTTGTTTTCTCCTTGAGCTGCACTGTGAAATTTGGGTGCTAATGCTGTAACCCGGGAACAGGCAGAATTAGGACTAAAATAATGCCTCATGCATTGCAGCATGCTGTGCTGTTCAGCCCTCTGCACGGCCTGGCTGGGAGGAGTTAGGTATAGGTGCAGGATATATTTAATATTTTATACCCATAGCTACTTTAGAGGATAGCTGGAATTCATGTTCAAGATTATTCCTTTTTGCAGTTTTGTTTCTCAATTTCTGCTGTTTGGTTTACTCTAGAAACACTCCCTGTCTGTATCTGTATCGTACCATTTTAACATCAAATCCAAACCGGGTTCATCACCAGTGATGCCTGGGGAGGATCTGGTTTCAGTCTCTGTTACAGCTTCATTCTATAGCTTCTAACAGGACCTATTCCTAGCTAGGGCTGTGTCTCGAGCAGAGACAAACCTTTCATTTTCCAAATACTGAAATAAATGTCTGCTGATAAAAATTTAAGATGGGATCCTTCAGTTCAACCAGCTCAGTTCGGAAGCCAATGTCTGCCTAACGTGAGGGACCCCAACAGGAGCTGCATCAATGGCAGTGACCTTCTGGGGACATACAGACAGTGACATTGCACAGATAAACACGGACAGGGTGTGGGGGTTGGACTAGGTGACCTTTAAAGGTCCCTTCCAACCCAAACTATTCTGTGATTCTATATCCGTGATCCCGTCTTTGGCCAGGATAGCGGACCGCACGTCATCTCCGATTTCCTTTCCAGCCTTGACTTCTGTGGCAGCTTTTGTGTCTTTCCAGATGAGTGCCATAATCTTCCCAGTTTCTCACCAGACTCCTTCTTCTCTCCAGCTTAGCTTTACCATGGTCTCTTCCCTCTCTCACAGAAGTCTCCTTGCAGTCCCTCTCTCCCCAAACAGGCATAGAAAAGATCTCTCCCAGGTTACTGCTGGCCAGCAGAAGGTGTCATCACAGGATGACAGGATGCTCTGTTCCCTTCCTGCCACTCTGGCCAGCACACATCACATCGTGCAGCACAGAGCCAAAGTGCAGTCAGCTGATTGCCTTCCTCACAACCAGCAGTTTTGAAACTCTGTTTTTATTCTTTGCCTTATTCTTTGATTGCCTGAAAGCAACATTCAGAGCTGCAGCTGCTCTCCTGTCCTTGTCTGTGGTCCCCATACTTCCCATTTTTTTATTGTTTCTCGTCACATTCACTGGCTTACCCCAGCTGCTTTTGCTCAGTCCCTGGACACTGGATACAGCTGTGGATGGCTGATATCAGGAGCTTCCCTCGGACTACATCTGTGCAAAAGAGAAAACCTTGTCCTTCTGTTATTCTGTCTTGTTTTGCATCACTTTTAAGAGTGTGGTGAACTCCATCTGACAGCACCAGCAGCCTTTTGTGTTCCCATGCCACTCCTTGGTGTTTGTAGAGCGTGTGAGTAAGGGACATGGGCCGGTGTGTTTCTGAAAGGATTGGCAGTGTGGCCAAGTTTTAGGGGGACTTGCCTATGTGCATGGGTTCAGAATAATTTGATTCATATTTATTAACTGGGGATGGTGTACCAGAGCACAGGAAGTTTCGTTGGTAGCAGCAGAGAGGGACTTCTGTGTCCTCTTAAAATCATTGTGCAGTACCATGACATCACCACCATCTTCCGCCTTCCCTCTACTGCTCGGAGATCTTGCTCCAGAAGACTTTGCTGTTTAATAGCTTTCCAGACCCTGTTTTATCCCAGCCTTGATCCCCTTTTTACAAGTTTTCCTCTGTTTAATCCAGTGGCACCTGCTGTTAGCTACACACAACAACCTGCCACCACCTTGAGTAATAAATGTCACAAACATTTTGTCAGAGGATCATTTAAGCTCTTTCTCATTAATCTTTACCCTGTTCTCATGAGTTTTGTAACTTCCAGTCTTGTATTTTTACAGCTACCCCTCTAATGGTTCTCTTCAGGTTGATTAAATGTAGATGAAGAACTGAATGAGGACAAGTTACTCTCTCGACAAGTCCCATCAGTGAGGTCACCCTCAGATTAAGGTGAAATTTTCCATGGCAGCCAAGCACACAATGACACATTTGCAGCAGAATTTCTTCTGTCCCCAGGCACTGTCCAATTTCTAGACCAAAGTAATTTCTGCCCACTTTTCTGTAGGAAGTGGCCATCTGACTGGTCATTTAAATACTTAATCCTATTTTGAATTTGACCAAGGCTTTGGCCTCAATAACACCTTGTAGCAGGGATCTCCACCAGCTGCTATCTCATTATCTTGGCTATTTTTCTTATCAGCATCAAATTTGGCCATTCCAATTTTGTGGGACATAATTTTCTTTTTTTGTGACTCTAAATACAGAGAGAGAAGAAGCCAGGAAAAGCTGCCCTATTGACTTTCTTTCTTATTTTTATGAAAATGTTTGTCTACCTCTCATAATCTCCTCACACTTGTCTCATCCATGACTAATTAATCATGCTGTTTAAATACCACAGTTCCTGCTTTTCTGGGTTATCTCTTTGTCTACACAGCTTTATATGTAAACAGTCAGTATCTCTTGGCCTGCTGACCCCTAGATTCTTCTAGGGCTTCCAGCATCCTCACATTATGGGCTGTCTTTCCCACCATGAAATCTCCTCAGAGAGGAAGGGATCATCCTCAATTCCATTAGTTTGATGAGTTTTCCTCAGTTCTGTTTCTCAAAATGTTTTGACATCATTGAAACTGACTAACGGAATGTTCAGGATAAACAACTTGGGTTCCCCTTGGATTTACATCAGGGTCCCAATGTGTGTGCTTGGTCACTCCATGATATCTTTGTTGGTTTTACAGAAGTGCACTGATTTGGGTTATGTTTCCAAAGAAAAAAACTATCTGAAACTCAGAGGGAGAAGCTACAGCAGCTTTCCTGTGCCGTTTGTGTGTCCGTGTGTGCTGGCTGCCATCCCTCCAGCAGCCTCTGTTAGACGAGCAGGGCTGAAGGCACAGCACATCACACTCCTGTCATTTAGTGAAGGTGGTTGGAGAGTGTCAGCTGTCCATCAGGAACGACTGATGTTTCATAGAAAAGCACTTCTGTCTGCAAGCACCCGGCTGCACAGGGAAATCATAGAAAGCAGCCACTGGAGTGTAGTGAAGGGATGTAGAGAAGGGAGTTACTCCTCCACCTGCTTGCTCTGCGTGTCCAATGGCTCTTGTCCATGGCTCTGACAAGTGTTCTCTCTTTGATTCGGTCTGTAGCATCACAAGCCATCTCCCAGAAGAGCAGTATCTCCCACATGTCCACTGCAAAGTTCAGCTGACAGTGTCTCTGAGCAGAGACCAGGTGGAGCCCTGCAGAAGTACTGGTATTTTTAGAAACATTGCCAGGATGCTTGGCCTCCCTTTTTCTTCCTTTTTGCATCAGCTGGAACCTCAGTGAGTACTTCTAGGGGTCAGAGTGATGGAGGCACCCACATAGGAGGATAAGAAGAAGGGTTAATCTTGCTGTCTCATCTGATGACTAGTACCACAATGAATACCAGCATGAAGAAGAACTGTCCTGTCATTAAAGCCCTGACCTGAGATTTATAAAACCTCACTTGAGTTACTGGCTCTGCAACAGGAGTCCTGGGTGATCTTTGGAGTTCTTTGCGTCTCAGTGATATGAAATGACGTTGGAAGTATTGCCCAGTCTCAGGTAGTGAGTTGGCTGCACAGGCTGTAATTTCTTTGGGTGAGGGTTTGTCTCTAAATATTTTATGGGATCCTGACATCAGTGGGGCAGTCCAGCTGGACAGTGCAATCAGCTGGGCAGGTGAAAGAAAGTGCCTGGAGTGGTGGGCTGGGCCTCCCTGACCCCATGAGCTCTTACCCTGGTGCACAGGGATTGCAGCCCTGACACTGCTGGGCAGGAGATGAGCCCAGCACCCACAGGGCACCGTCTTCGTTATTTAAATTACTTGTCTGCAGTGGAACTGGCCATGGATTTAATTTATGCTTAAGGCAATGGAAAGGATTATTCTGGGGTTATTCTGCATTGCTAAGAGGCATCTTGGACAGGTTGAAAGGAAACAACCACATGGATGTTTCTCATAAACTCGTATCAGGCGCTTCCCTCTGCCTCAGAGGGGAGCCTCAATGTTACGTGGGCACAAACAGAAACTGGGGTAAAATCCCAGCACGGCAAACCCCGGGAGTGCTTTGCCTTTTGATGTTATCCAGCTGAAATTTCTCCCAGCCTCTTCCTTTCTTGCTCTGTATCATCCATGCCAGGTTGAGCAGAGAAGATGGATAATGCATCCACCAGACACATTCGCTGTTCAGAGACACATGGGGTGACGGAGCATTAAATAAATCCCTTTCAAATCCCCATGCAAACAAACAGCCCAAGCCTAGCTCCAGCATGAGCTGTGGCCTCTCCCCTGGCTGGAGGCTGTCACTGGTGCGTGCAAAAGAAGTGATGCCCTTTGGCTGTGCCACCACCATCCCCAGCAGGGAGCTCCGGACTGGCACTGAGAGAGCAGCGTTAACCTTGGCCATGGACAGACCAAGAACTGTGTGAGGGGGCTGGGGGCTGCGTGGGGTGGGGACCCCTGTGGGGACACCCCACACCGGGGAGCTGCAGTCCCCAGTGGGGCTGCCCTTCCTGCACCGGGACAGGGGCTGCAGATGTGCCTCGGGGGGGAGGCTGGGATATAGCAGCTGCCATCGAGAGGGGATTAAATGATTCAGTGTTTGGAGGCTGCCGCCTTATTTAAAGGACCACACACTACTTTTTTTTCTTATTCAGAGAAGTCTGCTTTTAATAACCGAACCAGACAGAAGTCTTATATTTGTTGCCTTCTCAGCTTCTTCATGTCATGGTTTAATATGAATGTTTTGGGCCACTGTGTAGCCTCTAAGTGGGATCTGTCCATCCAGGTGTCACCATGTATACTGTGATGATTATGGATTAATCAAGGGATACTTGATTGGTTCCTGCTGTCCTGCAGGTGGGTTTAGCTAGTCTGGATTTTGGTTAAAGTCATAAGGTGAAGCTGGTGGCAGGATTTGGTCTTAGTTGTCTGTTCTGAGAGTAATAGATAAAGAAACAGCACAAGAAGGTACCAGTGCAGGGACATTCAGTGGATCTGTTGGCAGATCACACACAGGATGTGACTCTGAATGTACAGTTGTCACAAGACAACGTCTCTGTGCTTGGCATGAGTGTGGCTCCCCTTGGATGCTCCCCAGAAAAGCAGCAGTTACTTGATGTCTTTCAGCCTCTCAGAGTCTACCAGCCATGTTGGGTTTGATGGGATGCGCCGCATGGAGCCTGTACCTGCTGACACTGACTCATCTGGTGGTTCAGTGTGGTGGGTCCTGGTGTCTGCCACCCATCACATGCCCTCTAAAGAGGTGCCTCTGAAGCTGAGAGGGTTGCTTGGCTTAGCTGGTTACTCATCTCAGTAAAGCCGTGGTTCTAGCAGGAGCCATGCTGGGCTACTTTTAGGCAGAAACTCACTCTTATCAATGAAGAGCTTGGAGATCTTATTTTTGATTTGCTATAGGAGCAGCTGCTGTGAATTTGTTAACAGTGTGGGAATGCTTTGAGGACGAGGCTTTGGCAAGGGGACACAGCCTGGTTCACCTGCAATGAGCAAGGGGCAGGGAAGACGTGCTGCCATGGGGCTTGTTCATAGTATCACAGAGAAGTTTGGGTCAGAAGAGACCTTAAACACCATCTCATTCCAACCCCCTGCCGTGGGCAGGAACGCCTTCCACCAGACCAGGTTGCCCCAAGCCCCGTCCATCTTGGCCTCGAACAATTCAAGGGAGTTCTGGAAGGCTGCTGAGGGCTGACTTGCTCTGCTGTGATGCTGCACATGCCAGACTGTGTTTGACCTCCACAGTTTTCCACTGCTGCCTCTCATGGTCCCCCCTGAAATGAACTCATTTCAGTTCTCCACCACCTGTACCTTGTTTTAGATGGCTGGGAGAGCCAGGCTCTGGGTGGGCAGTGCTGCATCAAGGGCTGGGGGACGCCCACGAGCTGCTTGTCCCCAGTGTGACACATTATGGTGACAGGTCCAGCTTAGTCTCAGCTGGGCTGTCCACACACAGGAGAAGCTGTTTGTGTTGTCCTCAGTAACAGCAGTGTTACCCACAGTATTTCTTCTGGGTCCATACACAAAATGTTGCTCACTACTGCTGAGAACGCCAGGTTAAATCAGTGGTCTGCAGAGTATTTTAGCATTTGCTTGCCAAATTTGACCCAGAGACTGAACTGTTTCTGCTTGGACAAAAAATAAAACAAAACATTTTTTTCTGGGGAAGGAACAAAGAAAGATATGTGAATGCTTCCTGAGCATCAGAGCTGGCTGTGTGATTTATCCATCTTGCTAATAATAATGGACAGGGCTTTGCCCAACCCAGGGTTTGATGAGAGGCTGCTGTTTGCGTGAGTGCATTTGCTTTGCATGCAGATAAGAGGGTTTATTGTCTGTTGTTTGTTTTTCACCAAAGTGCAGCTTTTTGCGTGTCCAGAATAACCGCTGCTGTCCCAGGAGCAGGCCTTGCAGGACAGGGAAGGTTTATAAACATCGCAGGGTTTGAAGCTCAGTAGCATCAGCTGTTCAGCAGGAGAGCACGGCATATCTGCTCTGAAACCGACAGCACTGCAGAACAAAAGAGGACGATATTGATCTGATAGTTTGTTGTCATTGACATTTCTATTGATCTACTCACCCCCGATAATTTCTTTCTGCTAAAGCCGAAGCCCAGTGCTGGGAAGGGTCAGCACTGAAGGCAAAAGCCTTACCCAGATGTGCACCATAATGTGGTTTTCCTTGGACTAAAGGCAGCTTCCCAGTTGAAGCTCAGCCAAGATATTTCAGCTGGGTCATTCCAGGTCTGTTCAACCTGATTTTGCATGTCAGCTGAAGGACGAGGAGCCAAAGCCTACACCTCTGAAGTCACCGTGGATTTAATATTGTAATGCAGCCTTGGCCGAGTGCTGCTTGAAAGAGCAGAGCGGCACGGATTGAATTACCTGCAGCATATTAGCTGAAATTTCCTATTCAAGACCCGCAGGGGCTGGTGCAGCTCAGCTTTCGGGGGAGGTTGATAAGATCATAGCCTGGGGTAGCATAGTTTTCGGTTTTAGTTTGGCATTCATTATACCATTATCAGCGATCAGGGTCCTGGCTCGCTTACGAGCTGCTAATGGGATCTCAGGCCTGTGGCTGCCCGATGCCCTGGCTTTGGAGCAATGCCTTGCCATGTGTCAGATCCTTGGCACAGGTCCCTTGACCTGGGCAACCATCCTTTATTGACCTTTTGTTGATACACGGGGAGGTGCTGTCCATAGGAGTACCCCAAAGAAGGTGCAAAACTAAAGCAAAAGAAGGAACATGTGCCAGATGGCTTCTCTAGAAAACAAAGATTGGACTTTCAATAGTTTCTGTATCTTCTACTAGCTTAAAATAGCTCCTTTCTGTTTGTTGAGGCAAATAAGACAAGACGTTAATATGCACATCCCAGCAGTAAATAGGTTTCAAGTAAGCTTCTGTAGAGCAGGGGGAGGATACCAGGACAGCGTGTTTTTCATCATTGATGTGCCAGCTAGCATGCAAAAGACTCACAGTGCAGGGAAAGGACTGGAAAACTGAGGGAAAAACAAGTTTTTCACAGAAAAAACCTGTCGATCCAGAATGTGGATCAAATACTGGGTTTGTGTCTGGTTCCAAGAGATCCAGTGCTAAAAGTACATGTTTTGATGAACTGGTTCAGGAGTGGGCAAGGCATAGACACAATGTATCTCTGGAAATCAGGTGGAATGTACATAAATAAAATGCTGCTTGCATTGCCTGCTGCCTTTTTTTTTTTTTAAATTTATTGTTATTTTCCTGGCCCTTGACGTTGCACATTTGTAAAGACAGGCTTTTGGAAATTACATCTTATGGAAAAATGCACTGGGCTTTTCCACAGAGGAGTTAATGGCTTTTATGAAAAGATGTACCTAATGTGAGGTGATGTTTTCAGTCTCATGAAACCAGCACTGAGCAGAGCTGGAAATGAGAGCTGAAGCAGGAGCTGGTGCCATCTCTTCTGTGCAGGGCACAAGGGAAAATTAAGGGGTTTGCTTTGTTTCTTGCTTTTGGGTATAGTAAAGTAGATTTCAGTAAAAAACCAGGAGGAGTGAACGAACAATTTCTTAATGTATCCAGTCAGTAAAAGAGAAACAACCACATCAATTAGACAAACCAGATTAATGCTCAGGGTGTGCCCTCGCTGCTCACATAAAGCATCGACAGCCAGGCTTCTGCTCAAACACACCCTGATAAACCCAGGCGATGGCTGATCTATATTTACCTTCTTGATTTATGATAACAGAGACCAACAGGGACTCTGAAGCAGATGATTCAGTCATGTTTCTCCTGGCTTATACAACTGCTGGTTAGGAAAGGCCGCCTGTTGTAGCCAGGGGAGGGGGCCAGGGAAATCCCCCTCCTCCCATCCCCTCTCCAGCTCCTTGAGAGGGATGTGAATCTTCAGTGGTCCTCACCACACAGGGCTGGAGATGGCATTTTCATCCTGGATCCACGATTGCCTCGTGTGGGTGTCGTGTTTGACTTGCTCTGTGAAAACATGGTATTTGAGCTGCACTTTGATGACCTGCATGGAACCACGAGCCAGGGCTGTGGGCTCACTGCCCTGCTGCAGGGCAAGGGGCTGTGCCACAGCTCCATGGCCTTTCTGAGGACAGCAGGGACCCCAGGTGCTCCGGCCTGGCTGGGGGCTTGGCAGAGTGGGCAAAGCTAATGAGAGGTAGCTGTTAACCAAACAAGAGCATGGGAAAACCAGCAGACAAACGTAAGCAGCAGAGGAATCATGGAGCACTAGAAAGGGAAGGAGGAGAAACCCTCTGTGCAAAGTTCATCATTGTCATCTTTCACATTCGCAGCATCACAACTAATTATAAAATGCTAATGCTTCAGTGTTTTCCCACTAGCCTAATAAAAAATGTTTTTAATCCTCATTTCTTATTTCCATTACATTTGTGCTGGCGCTGGGCTGCTGGGTGCAGCACTGAGAACAGGGAACGCCCTCTGGGTCTTTCCCACCGAGAAGGATCAAGCTGAGGGACCAGGGACAAAGCTGCTCTGTGCTTCTTGGAAATGGCAACCAGTGGCTGCTGACCCAAAAGCTGCTCCCGTGTGGTGGCACTGGTCACCCCAGGGGACAGTGGGGACCTGCCTGCACAGGAGCAGTCCCACAGCAGGAGGAGCGGGAGCACCGATGGCAGAGGAAGGAATTAAACCCAAGATCTATGCTTTAAGGAGAAATTTAAATTGGTCTTCTGTTAACAGATTTATTGTGCTGATACAGGATTATTTCTAGTCTGAGATCTGAATGGAGACTTGGCTGCCAATTTTAGCATTATGGAATTCCCTGAGGTGTTTTTATTACACAAATAGGAGTAAGAAAAGTTGTGCATAATGACATTTTGCTGTAGGACAGTACATACCATAGTGTGAAACGGTTATTTAACCACCACCACCTCACACTAATGTATGTATAAACAGGCTTCACCCAGTTTGAATTCCCACTTTCCTGTTCACCAGGGAGCACAAGCTGCCTGATGCCCTGTGCCACACACAGTGCCTGACACCACCAGTTCCTTAAATACATTACAGATGGACATGCCTGCAGGCAATTTTTATCCTCTTGTGCCCACACCAAATCACAAAGTCAATTTATCCTGGGGCTTTTATGGAATTCCTGGTGTTCAAGCATACAGGAGGGGACTCAGGAAGATGTGGTTTGCTGGGTATTCCATTCTTTCTAATGCAGACTCTGGAAATAGCAGTCTAGGAGTGTAAAATCCCGTTTCCTGCTGGGCATTGGTCTGGAGGTGTGCTGTGCTTCAACAGAGTTGCTGTGGAGCATCCCTGGCCACTGCTGGGTGACTTATCCCTTGTCTCTCTCCACCAGCTGGTCTTTGGAAAGGTGGGTAATGAATAAGGAGCACTGGCTTTGACAATATGTCTGTTTTCCTTTTTATTTTTCTAAGCCAGAAACCCCAGTGATTTGTTGACACAGAACAAGTAACAGTTCATTTGCAACTCCCCAAATGAAGCTAAATTATTCTGAATAAATTAAACATTAAAACAGCATCTGAGCAAACCCAGTCTCCTGATAGAGTTTAGTCCTACTTGGAAATGCAGATGTGCAGCCTAATGGGTTCCTCAAAGATAACCAATGTCAGCCTCTACCTTCACAATTCTCTATCTGTAGGACTTATCCAAGCCTATCCTCTTTTTTTTTTTCTCCTGACTTTTCCATGACTTACAAGATATTATTTCCTGCTGGCAGTTGGATTGTCTGAGTATTTCCCACTCAGAGCATGCTCACAAGTGGAATACCACCAGTCAGTCTCATCACACAGCAGCACGGCCCCGGATTGATGAAAACAGACGAGCACTTAAATTGAAGAGTCGTTTGACATTGTGCAGTTGAAGGAAATGTTTTCCCTTATGATAATTAATGATTCTTGAAGGCAGGGGGAGCAGGGGACGGGCAGCCCAGGGTGCTGCTGGCCAGGGAGGTGAGCGGGCAGGGGAACGCATCACCGGCTCCTCTCTGCAGGAAAAGCAGCGGGTATCTGTGGGAAGGAAAGAAAAGCTACCCGAGAGCGAAGCAGAAATCTAGAGCCATCTTAGCAATCTCCAAGGAAATTTGTGATTTTGCCTCGCTAGGAAGGATCACCGGGTAATACACGGCTGTCAGCGGGTGCCAAGTGGCCAAATCTGGCAGCGGAGACGTGTTTAAATCAGACCTGAATTTGCCTGCTTGTTCTGCTTTATTGGTGCCCTTCTCCGACTTTTCCCTCTTGTTGAGGTTGTAATTTCTGTCAAAATGTAACTGCACAGCCCTGCATTTTAATCCCGTGTAATTACAGTCCTCGGGAACTCGGTCATGCCCTGCATCAGCCATCATCCCTGTCCCCCCTGCCCCGGCAGAAGCAGACTGAAGAGCTGTCACAGAAGGCGGCTGGAAGGGGGGTCTTGTTCTCCTCAGGGGCCTTTCTTGTCCCCTCTGCTGGCATTTTCCGAGCTCTGACTCGAGGTTCGCCGCCACAGGGACAACCTCCTCCCCAGCATCGCCCCCCGGGGCAGGGCGGGACACGAGAGCCGCCCCAGTGCCACCTTCAAAGCAGCTGTGACTCAGCCCGGCGTCCGGGGGCTCTTTGTTTGCTTCGGAGGAGGATGAGTCACAGGAGGCAGAGGCTCAGCTGGCAGGAATCAGCTGATGGCCTCACAAGTCGGCTCCACTGGGCTGATTCACGCTGGTGGAGGGTCCCACCCACAGCCATCCCACCCACCCACCGCCCGCTTGTGCTGGGTGAACGCAGCGCGGGGCAGCTGATCTGAGAGGTGCAATTATCAAGGCAATTGTGATGGAGATAAATGGTGAAAAAAAAAAAAGTCTTCCTGTTCCATTTAAAGATCTGGGAAAAACAGTTTTCTGTTAATAGTTCTCAGTGTACCCCAGTAGGATGTCTGGTGTCCTCCTTGTCCAGCAGTGTGGTAAGTGTGGGCATGGGAGGGCTTCCTGCAAGCTTCTTCTTCTGCTCTTCAGTGCAAAATATCTTGCATTAGGGGAAGAAAATGCTGTCTATGAAACTTATTTTCTTTATAAGGGTTGAGGATGGCAGTTAGAATGCAGAGAAAACCAAGTAGAAAAATAATATTTCTGGCAGCTGTTTTGAGGAAGATTCCTACTTTTATTTTTTTTATTTGTGTGTCACTGTTGCTTTCTAATTTCTTCAATGTATTTAGTCCACACACTTGTCAATTTTCCTTGCTCTTTCAGCTGGGTTCTCTGTTCTCCTTCCCATCCTCTAAATCACGTCAGTTTGCTGCATCCCACTGATGATGCAGCTCAGAGTCAATAATCCTCTCCTGGAGAAATTGCTTCTGACAGGCTAGAGGCCCAACTGAACTAAAGACACCTACAGAGTGGTGTGTTTTCCTCTGGGCTCAGAGCACCTTCCTGTACAGGAGATGGGATGTGACTCAGAAGGCAGCTCTCAGATGAGCTGTCCAAGAACTATCACCAATTAAAAATGCACTTTTGTTTGGTACTAATTTGGAAGCAGAATTTCCTTTGCCTTTGTGTCGGGTTGGTTGTCAGATGTGCTGTTTGGTGCTGATGGGAAACAGCCTCAGTCCTGCTTCCCTCCTGAACTGAAAAACAAGAGATGGAAGTGCAAGGACAGAGTAGAACCATTGAAAGATGTCAGTGTGGATATAACAGGTTGCAATCATTGTGTAACACGGGATACAAAACAGTTTCATATAGATCTGCTATTGGTGGTAACCCTTGTCACTCATGGACCCAAAGAACCTTATGTAAAAACTGTGTTATTTATAGAACAGGCTGCAGAAGGGTACCTCTTTAAACCAAAATAAGTCCATTTGTTGTTGTGATGAACATTCCTGTTTGGTTGTGGGGAGAGTGGATGTGCACCAACCCAAACTTTTTCATAATAACAATACTAAAGATGGAAATGAATGTTTTAGAAAAGATGACTTTTAACTGTTACTCAGGTTTTGATCGAAGTCTTTCGTGGCAGCCATGAGAGACCTTACAAAAGAATGTTGTAAGCACAACTGTTGGCTTTTTGAGCAAGGACAAAAATTTAAAATACGTGGCAGAGAGTGAATAAAAACAAACCAAGTGTAGTTCTGCTGTCGAGTGTCCATTGCACGCAGGAGAGAACGTGTGGCAAATGCAGCGTTTTGCTGGCAGAGTGCTCTTGTTGGGTCTGGAAATTCTTGACCAAAGCTCAGAAAAATCAAGCAGCCCCCATTGAGTTCCTTGACCTTGGGATTAGGCAGGATGTAAAATAAGGAGGGCACAGACAGCAATAACTTGTTTTGGAAAAGTTATGTAAATTATGTTAAAATACGCGATTTAAAATATTAGTTCTGGCAGAGGGATTGCTGGAGTTTCGGTCAAGGGGAACACATATTCAATAAATTAAGAAGTCAGGAGCTGGATCTACAACAATTGCTTTGTAGGCAAATGTTGGCTTTTGTGGTTGGCGTGAGATGTGCTGGGGAAGGGATCCAGCTCAGCGATGTCGCCATCATCAAATCCATCTGAAGGAACGGCTCGAGTTTGCACTTTTGTTGGCACTCAGGAACCTGACAAAGGTTTACCAACTCTTTTCATCCTTTTCTTTATAGATGGGGATCTTCCCACAACAGAACTGTTGTCCATTTTTAAATGTAGGAGAAAAACTGATCAGAGCCCCCTCTATGCCAGTCCAGCATCATCGTGAGCAAGGGTTAACTTGTATTTTAAAATTAAAAGTCATGTCTAGTCCAAGAAGTGCATTTTATTTTTTTAGAAGCTCGCCTTTTTTTTTTTTAAATGCTGGAAATACACATGTATTTGTTGCTTTCAAGGCAAAGTCTAGAGTGTCTAGTAACATTTCTTTTGTTATTTATCTGGTAAATCTGCAGTGCTATTATTCACTATGGCTTTGTCTCCACAGGAAAAAGGAGACTATAGACTACAAGGAGGAGCTGGCAAAGAGAAGTCAGTTTTTGGCAGTGCAAATAATCCTTAATAGCAAGGGGAAATTGATAACATTTGAAAAATAAAAGATGGCTAGACAGTGGTAATTTTCTCTGTGTGGAAGGGCAGTGTTGTTTTGGTTTTAATTCTCCTCCCAGCTTCAACATTTCCAGAATATTGAACAATTTCTTTTATTTTCTTAAAACTAATTTTATTCCTGGTCTCCCACCTGAGCATCCAGTGGATGAGCTAAAAGGAGGAGAGGTCTGAACAGTGAGGGTGAGATATATCCTAAAAATGTGTGAAGCGCCTTTTGGGCATGCAAAATCATGACCTGGATCTGGATGCATGTTTTCCACTGCCTCATGGGAGGCTGATCCGTGGAAGTCATGTGGTCCAGATGGATTAAACTTCAACCAGACAGTGGGCAGAAGTGAAGGAAAGAGAAGCAATAAGTACAGATAGTAGTGAAAAAAAAAAAGAACCTCTGGGTTTGGGTTTGTTTATTTAATTATCTCATTGCTTGATGAATCTGATAAAGTGGCATTTTGACATCTGTGCTTGCTTTTCCCCCAAACTGAACAAACGTGTTCCCTGCTTCCAGCTGCCAGGGGGTTCCAGGCCTTTTCCAGCAGTCAGAGTAATCAGAGCTTTCCATCAATATTAGCCAGGAACAGGTGGTTGGCCAACACTTTGCTCTGGAGATGGCACAACACTTCTGAGGTCTGAATCTGGTCCCAGACCTTCAGGTCTGTGCCACCATCTTCACAATGACCCACCTTCATGATGAACTTTTTACCCAGGGGCATTTGGAGATGAACTCAGGAGTGCTTGTGGAGGGATACTGATACACCGAGATCCTCTGGTCCTTAAAACAGCTACAATAAAAGCAAAATAGACATTAAAGGTTTTACTTCTGTTTTCAAATTATTGAAATGACACTGGAGTGGGAGGCATTAGTCTTACACTGCTGAAGAACATTGAATTTGATTAGTCCTTGCTCTGCTTTTTTTTTGGCTCAGAAAATACCTATTTCTGTTGCAGAAACAATTTATTTGCAGTGTGTAATGGCAGAGCACTGGGATGTGCTCTGTCTCCATTTTCAGATTTTGTGTTATGGAGAACAACTTCGTTGCTTTTTCTTGCCTGAATATTTAACATTCACCTTCCTCTGTGATTTTTGCCACCTGAACATTTCTCATTTCTGTGTTCTTCAGCTGAACATTTCTCATCTTGCACTGGCAGACAGTGATAGGACAAGAGGGAATGGTTTTAAACTAAAAGAGGAAAGATTTAGATTAGATATTAGGAAGAAATTCCTTATTCAGAGTGTGATGAGGCCCTGGCACAGGCTGCCCAGAGCAGCTGTGGCTGCCCCATCCCTGGCAGTGTCCAAGGCCAGGTTGGACGTGTCTTGGAGCAACCTGGGATAGTGGAAGATGTCCCTGCCTGTGGCAGGGGTGGAATGAGATGAGCTTCAATGTCCCTTCCAACCCAAACCATTCCATGATTTCTGTGTGAGAAGGAGACCACCGGCCTCGTCTCACAGACAGAAGAGCAGTCCCTGGCTCTGCCCTGGCACTGAGGGGACCCCACCTCGCTCAGACAATGACTCCAGGTGAGGGGAGGAGCCCCTGGGTTGTGCTGGTCTGGTCGTGGGGGGCTGGGGAGATGCTGGCAGCTCCCAGTCTGATTGCACAGCCTGCTGTGAATCCCCGTGGGGTTTTACCCTGCTCCTTCCCAAAAGGTCAAGGCAAGCGGGGACCAAGACAAAGCCAGCGTGGTGAGAGTCTGCTCTGTTTAACTGTGGGAAGATGTGAAGGGTGAGCTCGTCCATCACTGCTCTCAAGAGCAAAATATAATGATACAGAATTTCTTCTGGAGATATTGCTAAGCTGAGAATCCATCACTCACCCACAGTCTCTCCCTGCAGTAATTTTTCTTCTATTGAGTGCACAAAAAAAAGAAGAAAAATTTCTGTCTTTCTTGTCTAATGCAATTGCTGTACTTCCTATCCCTGTTCAGTCCTGTGCTCAATGAATCCCTCAGGCTGTCAGGGATGTGCTGAGAGTCCCCTCCTGCAGGTAAAGGGACCCTGCTGGGTAGCACTGGAGATGAAGTCTCATATATAACCACAGGTGTGGAACAGGAGGGCTGGGTACTGTTTTCCAGGATGACTTTGAGCAAAAAGTCAATGTGCTTGTAATAGTCTTTACAGGAGTAACTGTAAACGCAGAAGGACTGTAAAAATGTTTATGGAGTGGCTGGAAGCAAGGTAGGGGGTTTGCAGATGGGCAACTATCAGTGATATCTGAGTGCTGGAAAGCTACACAGGACTGGCAGATGGCAGAAGGCATTTTACAAAACATTTTGCTGTCTTAATCACTCTCTTTGCAGTCCGTTGGACTCTGGTCAGAGACAGTTTTGTGACATGGCCTTAATATTCTGAAATAATAATACCAGTTTAGTGATAGTAACAATGTTGTCAAAAGTAGCCAGTACTTTCCTTTTGAGCTGTTAGGGTGGAATATTTGACTGCCTTGCTCTTTTCCCCCGGAGTTACGGTTTTTCCTGACTTATGGGGCAGTTATTTATTTTCTTTATTTTTCTTTTTCAATTTTACATTGTAAAAGACCTGACTGATGTCAATGGAGAATATCCCAGGCCTTGCAAGCAAGGCCAGCCCTGGCCAGAGCTCTGCTGATGCCTGGAAGGACCAGCCTGCACCAGCCCCTGGCCCACTTGGTGCACACACAAAGCTGTTATAGAGTAGAACAACACCATGCTGTGCTGTGCTAGGGCTGTTCTGGAGGTGGGTAATATAACTCTGAGTTTCTGTGAGAGGAATGAAGAACTCTAAAGCACTTAAAATAGGTGAAGGAGGAGAGAATGAACCTTTTTCTCGTAACAGCCTCGGCATGGGGTCACAAATTGTTACTCATGGTTCGCCCAGCCCACTCCTCCACAATGTCTTTTCTGTTTTTTCCTCCTTTTTTTTAAGTTTGAAAAGAGCTGGGTGTAGATGAGATTCTCATTTTAATGCTGAAGTTCCAGCACACGCTGTATGATCCTGTGGTGGTGTCTGGGGGCGAGGGATTGAACTGCTTCACTTCATGCCCCAGCCAGGGTGCTGCCTTTGCTGCTGAGAGCGTGGGGAAACAGCATGTCAGCTTTGGCAAATTGGGATATTGGGTCCCTTGTTATCCCAGACTACCACGGATGTTTCCCTGTCTCCATCTTTTGTGCTGTTGGCCTCCTTTTGCATTTTCCTCTGCCAGCCTTCCCAGTCCCTGTGGGATGTACAGCGCTGTGCCACGCACAGGGCACATCCCACGGGCTGTGTGGGAGGGCAGTGAACACATGTGAAGCCATGGATGAGCATTTAGTGCATCTGCACACAATTTCCAACTTCTCTGCTCAGGCTGCTGCAGCTGTGTTTCCAGGTTAAATATCTTCAGGAACTGGGAAACAGCTCAGCATCCAAGAAAAATCCAATTGACTGTACAATGGCCTGGAAATTGTTCTTTGATCAAGTAGCACTTTCATATCATCCTAAACAGTGTAGAAGCTCAAACTAGGTTACAGGATGGCTTTTTTTTTCCATTGTTCCATTTAATTTGATAGTCTTTCCTTGGGTATGTAAGTGCTTCCTGCCTCTCTCTCCCTGAACGTGAAACACAGATGGTGCAGTACTGCCTGTATTACACAGACAATAAAAGGTATTTAACTTTTTTTTAATATACATTTTAAGCAGTAGAGAAGAAAAACAATCCTCAGAGTTTTTGAGACATCCCTTAGCCCATGGCTTGGCCTGAAGAAGGGAAGGACTGGACAGAGGGGATGGGCACCAGAGGAGCGATGCTAAATGGAGGTCACAGTGCAAAACACAGCTCAGGTTCCATGTTCAGGGCTCCCTTTGGCTTTGCTGTGAGATCTGTGGAGGAAGCAGACACTGGAGCAAGCAGCAAAAACTTTGAAATAATTGACTTAAATGAAAAGTGCTCCCTTGAAGAGGGCAGTGGTGCCCTTGAGGGAGGGTGACTCCTGAGCACCAAGCTGGTGGTGAGCCCAAGAGCCCCCTGGCTCTGGCTTTGGCTGTCCTTCCCCTCCCTTCAGAACAGGTTCTCCCTGTTTGGACTCCAATATAAGTTTCCATTGCAGTACAAGCAATACAAAGCCATATGAAGGAAATTGAATACGGCATTAGTCATTCCCTAGGCAAGAGCCACGCCTGAGGAGGAGGAGGAAAGCAGAGCAAGGCATCACACCACGGTTTCTGTGCGGTGCCAAGGCAGCCAAAGCCCAGACCTCCCTGGCTGCTGCTCAGGGGCAGCAATATGTTCAATACTGAGCATATTTCACAACATTGGTCTGTCAATAGTGCCAATTCATCCTGTTCTCTTAGTGCTTCCTCTCACTCACTCTTATCCATGAGGGATTAAGTGAAGAAATACAGTAATGCAGTGGATTGCACAAGGATTATCCAGGTTTTCCTATCAACTGTATCAAAAAGGCATTATAACTGGAAAACTGCAAGTTCAAGCTTCCAAGATTAACCCAAAGAGCATCACGTTTTGCTGAATTCAGGAGCCTTGGCTCATGTTTTAAGTTTGAATTCACCGATAGTTTCCGTGATAAAGGACTGTGCAATCCCAGCAACAGGTGTTGGTTCAAGGTGGAGTTTGAGGCTGCATTTGTGCTTGTGTCCAAGGAGTCTGGGGTCTCATTTCCTGGTGCAGGAGGTCAGTCCTTGACACCATTCAGCTGTCAGAGATGTCCATGGCACACCCCAGGCATGGTGCTGATGGGATGGGTCATGGGATGGGATCATGGAGCATCAGGATGGGTCAGTGCTCCCCACAAGCAATTTTCACAAAAATTTTTTTGTTCTGCAGATTGGGAGAGTTAAGCATTACGGACACATACTGTGCCAGCTGGCCAATATCTGAGAGACTGCTCCCAAACCTATTTAATTTATTAGCAGAGGAGTAGCCTGATGGAATTGATGGTTTTATTTCTGGGACTGAAGCTTCTTTCAAGATTTGGTCATTTGGAGGTGATGAATCTTTGCCTCAATAAAGGCTTCTGGATTTGACCCAAAGTAAATTAGTCCAGATGAGTCAAAAAGCCAGGCACAAAAAAGCTCAGAGGGCCCCATACAAACCATAAGTTGTGTATGAGGAGTTATGAAGGCAACCTCTTTATTGTCCTGTTCTTTTGGTATTCCAGGGAATACTTTAGGCAAATACCGTGGGAATAAAGGAAATATTTTTGTCAACGGAAAATCCTCAGATAGTCTCAGAAGGGTGACTCTGCCAATAAATTTGTTGAGGGTATGTTCTGCCTTGTGCAGGAACTGCTGAGCGTTAGGTACCGTGCTCAAACTTGGTTACTTCATGTCGTGCAACTCTAATCACTTCTGAGTATTAACGTACGTAAATTAGGGAAAGGATTAAAATTATTCTTGGGAGTGAAATGTGTTCTTTCTGATGAAGCATAAAATTAGATGTCTCTCAGGGAAGGCCCAGTTGAACTGTTGTTTACAGAGGTTTCTTTCAGAATTGGGGTATTGATGGCTTTGGTTCAGATTTAATTAAAAAAAGAAAAGGAAAATATTTGTCATATGTTCAGGACCACTGTGTGGTGTTTTGTTTGCTGACAGTGATGTTGCTTGCTGTGAGATAACACCAAGTTATCCCAGGGTTTCCTTTCCACTGTTGCTTAACTTATAATGGATGACTCTTTCTAGGTAGGGAATAGTTTCCCTTATCAGGGAAGATGAGAAATTGTATGATTTAAAAAATTGAATTTAAACAAGACAGTTGTTGTCCAGGCAGTCTAGAGGAAAGCAGGAACACACATAAACCAGGGGCATGAGAACCAGGATCACAGGAATAGACTGGCTGTGCCCAAGGGAAATGCCAGGGCAGAGTAAGAAATCAGTTTTAAACCCCCTGCCTCTGTTGTGTTTGCGTGGATAAATGAGTCAGGCTTTGTATGGAAGAGATTGTATGTTGTCACTCCATTTTCTGAAAGAAGAAAATCCATAGGGAAGAGTCAAAGCCAGTAAATGATCCTTAGGAGGATGCCTGTTTCATTTCATTCAGATGATCTTCACATTAGATCGTACGAGCTGGGCTATGACCGCAACAATCAATTGAACGCTGAGTCACAGGTACTTGAATCACTCCATGAGTCATGTCTAATCCAAGGTACTTCTGTGAAGATCCCTGGGGTTCGTGAGCAGATGTCTGGGGCAGGTGAGACACATTGTCCCCGTGAAGTGCTTCCATCCCTTGCTGGCTGTGGAGGAGCTGGAAGAGGTCTTAGGCCAGGCAGGAACCCTTCAGGCAGCCACATCTTGTCGTGTTACGATGTGAGGCCACCCTGAAGCTGGTGGGCTTGGCAGTGTTAGATTTATGGCTGAAATCAGTGATCCTAGAATTCCAGCCTAGAGGATTCTATGAGTCTACATCACTCTTTGCCCAAGCAGAGATGAATCTGGTGACAGGGCTGGAGCAACCCTTGGGGCAAACTGGACTGAAGTCCAAAGACCACCTAGCAGTGGTAAAGCACTGCTGAAGGACCACCAGAGTACAGACACCTTCCAAATTCTCTGACAAATGGCACATTTTCCAGCTGCTTTTCGCAGTAAGTTCTCATCTGATCAAACTTGTGATCTACAGCAGCTCTGTTCATTCCTGTTTTTGTACCTGTGCTGTGGCTCAGCGGGCAGTGATTAGGTGTAGCCTGTGAGAGCATGTGCCAGCTGCGTTAGTGGCTGCTGCTTGGCTACACAGCAGGGAATGGGGAGTTCTCACAATGGGGTTTGATAGTTTATACTAAAATCCAATGCCTAGAAAATAAGTGGTTTGCAATTTTAATCCAAGTAAGTCCAAGTAGGTAATGTTTGTGTTGTAAAGATCAGTAAGGTTGAGCCCTCAGCTAGATGAATGCTTTAGGGACAGCTAGAAAAGATTCAGAGCTCAGAGGCTGATTAATTTACCATCCAGAGCAGAGACCACCACTTCTGTGAGTGGGTGTGTGAACATCCTGCACTCAAGGACTGTAGGGATGTGTCATTTTTGTCGTATCTACTGGTTGGAGCTACTGGGCATTTGTGTAACAATGCTGTAAGAGAGTGAAAAGCTGTCAGAGCCTGCTCAGAGGATTTATGGATGAGCCACAGGTCTTACAGCAATGAGGAACTGAACATCCTCATTATCCTTGAAACGCAACATCACATCCATTTCTGTTCATTTAGAAACCTTTTATGAGTTCAGGTGATCATCTGAGCCCGTGAGCTGCCATCTTTCCACGTGAGCCATTTGCTTTGGTGCTAGATTTAGTCTGCAGCACTCAGGAACAGGTGATTCACCACGAAGAGTTCAGTCAATGCAAGCCCAAGGCCCTCACAAGGAGATGCTGAGCAGCCCATTGGGCCTCTCTGCAGTGGTCAGCATCATTAAAACTCCATGGTAGTACCTAAATCTACTCCGAATAACCCCAGATGAACATTTCTCCTCAATGAGTGAAGGGTGTTGGCTGGGCTTACAGCTTTGCTTTATGGTCACTGTCCTGTCTTACAGTTCTTTGTGGGTTTTTTGATCAAGAGTTGACCAGCTTTTTCCGAGAGTGGAGGACACTTGCCAGACATAACAGTATTGGTTTCATTTCCTTCTGTGTAATCACTTTTGTGCTCATTTTTCATTGAAATTTATTTCCATTTCATCTTCCTGAAAACAAATGTATCTTTTTGAAGACCTGCCAGGACAATTAAAAGAACACTGCAAAGCCGCAGCGATGTCACATATGGGCTTCATGAGCCATTTGCAATGGAAATATCTGTGACAGCATTAGATCGGCCTTCCAGGGGCTAAACTGGATTTCCAGGGGCCAAACTGCACTTCCAGGGCCTGGTGTAGTTCCAGGTGCAAGTTACTCTCTTCTGCCTGTCATCAGAGCAGTCAGGTTTTAATTGCAGTTCCGTGTCATGCGAGGCTGGACACGATGTTTAACACCAAATAATGGAACTTAGCTCTTCTTTTGTCACTTCAGAAAAAAGTTCCTAGTTATAAAGTCTGGCAAAGAAGTTCGAAATGTGACTCAGTATGGTGGGTCTGTGTGGATTGTGGGGACTGTAAATGTCACCTCTGAGACAGTGAGATGCTCTGTTCATCCCCATGAGAAACTGTTGCAAGACTCAGAGAAAACAATGAGGATGCCCTTGTCTGCATTTAAATGCCTTTTTGCTTTCATCCACCTCTGGTCTGTGCAGAGGTAGCTGCTGGGAGGAGTCGAGGCTTGCCAAGGGTTAGACAACATGCACTAAATTCCTGCTGAAACTCTCAAAGTAGGGATGAAGAAGGCTGGAAGTCTGAACTGCCTCTGCTGCTAAAGTTGAAGTTGCCTCCTACATGGAGTGATTTAAGTCCTCCCTCCTCCACACTGCAGCTGTGGAGTAAATAAGTGGTGTAGTTCAGCACACAGTGAAGAGCAACATTGAATTTAATACTCCCAATACTTTCAAACAAGAAAACTTTCCATAGCAGTCACTCAAATTGTACACTAATTAGAAACAAAGATCTTAAAATACACTGATGACAGATTTAATTCTAGAGGGACTTTCTGCAGTTCAGTTTACTGGAAGCCATGCAAATATACTGTGGTGTGGGATGTAGTTTCACAGTGCAGCAGCTTGAGATTCAGTTTTCTGGATGACCTGTCTTCACTGTTACTGATGTGCAGGTTCATTCAGCCCTCTAACCAAAGTGCTTTCACTGGCTGCAGTCTCTGTTCCTCAGGACAGGGACAAACACCTGCTTCCAACCTCCCAGTTTTTACCTGATGGCCACAGCATCAGCAAAAGAAAATCCCCTGTGCAAAATGCCCTTCATCTCCCAAAGAAAGGCTGTTTTTTTTTCCAGATCTGACTTTCCCTGCTGTTTTCTTTTTTGCTCCAACTCTAGTGGTAGAACTCCCAGAGCTGCTCCAATCCCCATCACCTTACAGGAGACATTGAATCCTGTGTCTGCCTTCACCTGTAACAGGCTGGGGCATCCAGGAGTGTTACAGGTGTAAAGCTGGGAGAGAGCCTCTGGAAGTGCTAAAGGGGCAAAGCAAAACCCAAAATGCAAACTCTTTGGAGAAAGATGGAAATGATCAGGTGCATTGGTTTTGATCCTTGTGCTCTTGTAATGGGAACTCAAATTTTGCAGCTTTGGGAAGAATGAGTTTTGCACAGTCTCTGATAAGCTGGAGGTCTGACACCTTGCAAGGCAGAGGTGGCAAATGCCATGTCCAGCTGAAATCACCTGGGAAACAGGTGGCCACCTTCAAATCCACCCTTCACCATCATTCAGCCCAGGACACCAGGGTTAAAGCTCTTACACATCCAAAGCATTATGTCTTCTCTTGAAAACTCACTCTCCAGAAAATAAACCAGGCCATTCATCCCAACCTTCTGGCACCGTCTCCAAATGCAAATACCAGGTTGCACAGCCTGCTCTTCTCAGCATCGCATGCTCCAAACTGGGAGGCTTTTTGTGTGCAATGCCTCCTGCAGCTGGCATGTCCCCATTTCGTACTAGACAAACACTGACAGCTTTATTTCTTGTTTGTTCGGTCGCAAAGACCCTCAACATCCTGGTTTGAATTGAGTATTGTGGTTCTTCACTAGCAGAAATGTAAATAACAAAGAAATTGCATGTATTTTAATTACCTGAAGGCGTCTGTTTTAATCTGGTAAATCCTCTTATGTGATAAAAGTAATGTTGCTATGGGAACCCTATCTAACAGGAAAGGTAGCACCAGTCTGCCTGTAAATAATTAGGAAAATGATGCAGTGAAGTGATTTTTCAGTCACTTGGCACAGAACTGGCTTCACGGTGAAAGTTTAGACCTGTGTTATGGTTTTAGATGTATGAGTGAAAGAGGCAGAGATTTAACTGGGAGGATTCCCTTCAGGCATCTTGCAAGGGTCAGCAAATGTTTCTTTCTCACATATACCCACCAAAATACAGCCCACCCCCACCAGCAGTGCATTTGCATACTGTGACACTCTATTAAGTGTTTTAACTCAGTAACGTGTGAAGTCCTCTCAGGAGTGAGACGCTCACTGAAATAATCCCTCAAAAGCACATTCTAGCCAGTAAATCACTGGTGCACCTCTGCAGCAGCCCTGGAGCCCCACTGGTGCCCGAGAGCAGAACCAGCACTGCGGGTCTGCTCTGTCTCCCCCAGCAATGGCTCGTGTGGCACCAGCTCCTGCCGTGGTTTTGGCTGGAATGGGCAGGGAAAGGGTTTAGGAGTTGGACGTGGTGCTGTTTGTCTTTAAATCACCAAATCTCTTTGCTTTGTGCAAAGCCTACAAGGACAGCAGTGCTGCCCATATGGATGAGTGCCTGCCGGTGGGTCCCGCAGGAGTAGGACAGGCATCCTCTCTCTCCCCTGGAGCCCACCCCCTGTCTCCTTTGTCCCGTCCCACGGTCAGCATTTGTGCCAGAGCTGTGTTGTGAAAGGATTTATTCGTTTACCAAGAGGATGTGCTGATAAGAGCCCTGTGATAACAGGCAATAAAGCAATAATGGCAATATGGTTCAATATATTAGAAAATTTTTCATGCTATGAAATCCTTTTCTCTTTTCTTAGATTAAAAGGAATTGACTAATAGGATATTTCTCATTTTACTTTCTGTAAGTACATAATAGTCAATATATTCTTGTGCCTCGAGGCCACTGTTGAGAAAGAAGCTGCCATTATAAATTTGGAAGAGATACTGAGTTACTCCAAAGTCTGGGATTCAAAGAAAAAGGAGAAAGATGAAAGCTACCATTCGTTATATACTTCTATATTAATTAATTACACACTAAAGAGAACTCATTGTTTGCCACATAAATGTAGGGTGATCACTGAAAAACTTGTAGACTTTGTTTCACAAGCTGGAGAACTATACATCAACCTACTCCTCATCCACAGGTTATTGTGCAGTGGTGGGTGACATTTGTGTCTCATTGCACACCAGTAGCATGGTTTCCATGGATAATGCTTCCATGAGAAATTGTAAATTTTTGTCAGGCAAATATTTTGTCTGCAAAGAAAAACCCTTGTAGAGGCAACCTTAATATATATCCTGCATAAATACACTGTTTTTGCGGGTTATGATTATTTCAGTCACCACTGACAATGTGCTGACATAATTTGAATGGAATAATTTCCTTTAACACAGGGAAAATTTTGTTAGAGTTGGATAAGAAGGCTTGAACATATCCTAAAATCTTGACTTCCAGGAATGTGACATTCTGAGATATTTTTTTAAAGACTGTTCCTGATAGGAGCACCATGTGTACCAGTCTCAGGATAAGGTTTCAGTGATCTCATGGATTTTATCCAGCCTCACCAATTAGAAGATCATATGTAATAAATTGACTCTCAGAAATCATAATCAGGTTCATGGAAAATAATCCCATTGGTCCAGCAATTTCAGATTGAGCCTGTCTCATGGCAAGAGCACTAAGGGCAATTAGCTTCTATTTGAGTTGTGCAGGTGGTCTCCAAATGTCCTTGTCTGGGACAGTGATTTGGGGAGAAGGGGTGGGAGAGGAGAGACAGCAACACCGGGAGGATCTGGGCATAAAAACATTGCAAAGCATGTTTTGTACTGCAGTATTATGTTAAATTAAAGTCGTGTTCCTGACACAGCTCCTGCCCAGCTAGATATGAATCATTAGCACAAAACCAATTTCCTAATTATCTTTCCATTGCAGGGTAATGCAATGAGTTTTGTAAAGCTGTAATTTTACCCTGGTTTATTTCCATGTCCTCTACCCTCCCTAGAGACGTGCTCTGTTCTCCTCTGAGGTTATTTCTGACGTGGTCTTTGGCGGCAGGAAAGGTGGTGGCGCACGGATGAATTCATCCATCGTCAGCTGCTTTCCCAGATTCCCAGGGAATTTTTGCTGGGAATGTATAAACTTGTACAGGTGTTGGATGGTCTCTAGCAGAACAAGTAGTTTGTCTTAATGGTTGAATTGAACTTCATGGCAGATTATAGGAATATTTTCATTGCTGACCTGCTGTATCATCAACTGGTATTTTTAGGTGGTTTACATAAAACAGGTGTAAAAAACACAACAGGGGATCACATAATGAGGAGGCTCCTGAAAAATGCTCTGTGTTAATAGACATTTCTGTCAGTACCTGTAGATATCAGAGAGGTCAATTAGTGGAATTTGTGAAAAAAGCTGAAGCAGGAAAGTGTTGGAGGAGGAAGTTCTGTCATCCCTCACCTCCTGAAGGTGTGGATGCTCCTGTCCTGCACAAGGCTACTTCAGTTGGGTTCAAAAACTCAATCTCTCTGTAGAAACAGGGGGAAGACCTCAAACTTGAGTGATGTGGCATCACCAGCAGGTCTGTGAGAGCTGCAGCCACGCTGCCAGCAGATGACCTGTCCCTTGGCCCAGGGAGGGAAAGAAACCATTGCCACCATCCCGGGAGGGGAAGGATGGGAGAGTCCCCAGCTCCACTTAGTGGGCAAAGCATAAACCACATGTAACAGCTCGGCAACGACAGCTGAAGCCAACTGAACAGTGTTTAATCCTCCAGCTAAGCCATGAGTGGGAAAAGGCTTTCTTTGGCCTCAGAAGTCCATCCTGAAGCCTTGGATTCCTGGAGGAGGACCCATAGGAAGTGTCCCCACACGGAGCCATCTGGGTTTCTCTTGGAATTACAGAGGGATGCAGTGGACTGATCACGTTCCTGCTCAGGCAGATATTATTTATTAGCCATGGTCAGATTTTCTAACTTTTGTTATTCAAAGCTCCTGTGAAACGTACCCACAAGGGGCACCAGGAAACCTCTTCTGAAGGGAAGGCTTCAGCCTGGCAGCAAGGATCAGCCTGCACAGCAGTGGCTCCTCTCCAAGGGGCAAGAAGGAGGTTTGTTGGTAGCTCTGGTTCTTCAGGCTGCATAGGGATTTCCAGAAGGGTCATCAGAGCCAGGGGAAAAGAAAAACCAGGATTTTAGTGCAATCATCTTTTCTGCTGATATCTGCAAAACATCTCAGTAGCTCTGCTGCTGGTTTAAGGGCAATTCATTAAATCATTCCCATTGGTTAGACATCTCACCCAAATCACTTGCTTCATTCTCTAGTGCTTCTACTTTTGGCATTTCATCAAGAAAAGCCTTTTTAGGTTATATCTTAATTAAAAGCATCTCCCCAGCCTGGCTGCAGCTCTCCCTGAAATGCTCCTCAAGCAACAGCACTTCATGTGCTATTAGCTACCTCCTGACCCCATCCTCTCCTGGTGGCCAGGTCCATTAAAGATGATAAATTAACACAAATCATATAAATGCAGCACATTTTGAGGGGCCAGTTGCCATTGCACATTGTCCTTGCTCCACGGGGATTTTGGGGGTGTTTCCTATACTCCCACAGGGATCTTTTTACTAAATAATCCCTTGTATCAGAAAAATAGACTCCTAGTCCCAGGATTTCAGGATTACTTGCAAACAGGATGGGTCTCACATCATACAAAGTTTCATATAAACAAGTGTTCTCCTCTTCCTCCCTGTCAGGACCTCTCACACATTGAAGGAGCAGGGAACTAAAAGTGCTTTTAGCATCTGTAATTTTTTTTTCCTTATTCATTTTTATGAAAAAGTGTTGCAGGGGAATCAGGAAAAATGGGAATGGCCCCCTGTGCATTTGGAAAGGATGCAAAGGAGGACGATGCTTGGTGGGTTGGCACTCTACTTCAGATATCCAACCTATATATATATATATATATATATACACACACATATATATAAGTATGTATGTATGTATATTTTTTTATTATTCCTTCTTGTGAAATTCAGGTTAAAGGCATTCCCAATCCACCACTGTTTACAAAAGTTGCTGGATATTTTTTTTCCCATCCCCTCTGTATCTCTGCTGCTGCTCCACCCCTCCTTCACCTGGGAAGCTGATGAGCATGGAGGTAGCTGCACAGCAGATACTGGATCCTCAGTATAATTTTCAGCAGTTAATTAGCAGCTCTGCTTCTCACATTAAAAAAAAAAAAGGAAAGCTTTAATTAGACTCACAAAGGGACCTGAAAAACTAGCCCCTCTGTGCCTGGGTAGGTGAGGGGCTTGCATTGAAGTGTGGCTGTGCTTGCAATCTCTGCAGTGCTAAGAGAAAACAATTTTATTAGAGAAAAACATGAGAAGGAGATGGGAGAGGTTCTTATTCACAATCTGAAGTGTGTCTTCTCTACTTAGTGCTCCACACTGGCTTGAAGTGTGGTTTTACACGTCATTATTCTGTACCCACTGTTACGAAGCAGCTGTTGCTGCTCCTGCTCTTGCTTAGCTTTTTTACCCTGGGATGTAGCTCTTTGCCCTCTCCATCCACCTTTGCTCATTTCAGTGTCTCCAGAAATATTGGCAGTTTCCAGGTTCCCTCTTCAGTGGTGTGGCTGAGAAGTCCCTGCTTTGAACATCAGGAGTGAAACACACAAGTCTCGTGCGCTGATGGGCCCCAATTAAAATGCAAAAGCTGGGTAGTGTTGAGAGGGGATGGAATATAGGATCAGAACGGTTTGGGTTGGAAGGGACCTTAAAGAACATCTCATTCCACCCCCTGCCATGGGCAGGGACCCCTTCCACTACACCAGGTTGCTCAGAACCCCGTCCAACCTGACCTTGAACACTCAGGAATGGGCTGTCCATGGGGAGTCTCTTAATAGCTGCATTATCAGTCTTAAGTTCTGTGCTGATGCCAATATCTACTGCAGAAAGGGTTTTTTTGAGACTGGAAAAGATGTATTGACTTGGCAATCTAGGCACTGTGCTACAGCTAACATTTAAAATAAATTATTACTCTGTTGTATGATTTAATCAGTTGATGAATATAACATTTTTGGATAACGTTGCTGCTAATATTTTCAGAGTCTCTTTAAGATACTCTTCCCTTGCGTTAAATACTTTCCTGATCTTAAACTGGCTGAGCCCTCTCAAGCCTGAGGCAATGAGAAGGGTGAAACACAGTCTGGGTGTTGCACTGCCTTCTTCAAGAGGCAGCTGTGAGGGTGCAGGGTCTATGTTTGGGGTCTTGACAAGCAGGAAATCCTGTGATGCTGAAATAGCCTCTGTGCTCAGGGTTTGTTCCATGTTCTTCATCCTGCTGGAATTTACTAAATTTGCAGAAATTTGAAATAAATTCATCAGAGTAAGGGATTTCCACTACATTTTTTTTTTTCTGCCAGAGAGCACATGAGGATGAAAAGGAGAGGCAGCTCTTGCCTTGAAAGGGGCAGGGAACCCCATCTAGAGGATGTGGGATCAAAGGAGTGGGATCACTGCTGCTCCCTGGGCCACTCCAGCCTCCCGGGCTGGGCTCTGCCGCCGTCCCTGCGCTCCCCCGGTGCTGGAGGGAACTTTGCTTTCCCTTGGGCTGTTTGGGTGGCTGGTTCAGGCTGCAAAATCCATTTAGCTGCTGCACATCTGCCAGTGCTCTGCCCGAGAGAAAAGTTATTACATTAAGCTGCAGATCTGAGAGACTGCAGGAATATTTTTGCACTAAAAGATGCCTTGTCCCAAGATGCCCCTGGCGGCAGGGGACTGATGGCCACCATGCATATTTATGTCCTGCCCTAATTACCTCCCAGCCGAGCTTTCGCAGCCATGCATTGACGGCAAAGCTCCTTATTTTGGAAAGCAGAGTGAAGCTGCAGGGCAGGGAACGACCCCAGGAGCAGCCTGGATGCTTTTTGTCTCTCTCCAAAATTGTAACCTATTTTTGGACCAGCCATTGGGAGGATTGCAATTTTATCAGCTGAAATAACCACAAACTGCAGCTACTCACCAAATGGCTGCAGCTTTTGGCCCGTATTTTGGCCTCCTTCTCTAGGGGTTGGTGTTTGTGACCCAGAACAGGCTGTGACCCTCTGCTTGCTGCCAGCCAGGGTCATGTGGGCACTGCTGCAAGGTCCCTGCACAAAAAAACCCCAGACCAAGGAAGGATGCTATTTAAAGGAGAAGGAGATAATTTTAGATAAATTTTAGCTCTTTTCATCTGTTCTGCTCTCTCCAGATGTCAGCTATGCTTAAGTATTAGAGGGAAGTGGGTACCAAACTCCTTGTATTCCTCAAGGATCCTTTCTCTTACCTTCATCTTCAAAATATCTCTGATACATACAAGAAGCTGGTGTCTTGGAAACAGGAAAACCCAAGTCATTTGCCTCAGATTGCACAGCCAGTGGATCACAGATCCTGCCTAGGAATCATTCCCCTCTAAGCATTGCTGCAGGTCAAGGCTGGGAAGGGAAGGACCAGCAGGTGCCAATGCTGGAGCGTGACCTGCCAAGTCCCCTCAACCTCCCTTCCACGTTATGCCCCGATTTTAATGCCACAGTGGAGCCAGATCACGCACAGGAAGGAAATCTCCAGCTTTCATCACTCCAGCCACGTGGTGCTGGGCTGTGTGGAATCTCCCAATGTTATTTTACCAGCTATGTGCCATTGGGTTTATACTAAAAAAGCCCGTTATTGCACAGTGCAGGCTCCCCTGGGATGCTGAGGCTGCCCAGGCTGGAGCAGGTCACACAGACTGGGCAGGATGGAAGTGCTGGCACAGCCCTTGCTTGCTTGATGCCGCAACATTCCTGCCCAGGAAAGTCAGGCTTCCTCTACCACATCCCTGTGGGTTTCAGGCAGGGTCATTCTAAAATAAGAAGAGCTTGTTTTAATCTGTTGGTCCCAGTGAAACAGAACTTTAGCAGTAGGTTTGTGTGTAAACTCTGATCTTCAGGATGGAGATGATCAGTTTCAGAGGACCCTAGATCCATCCCGAAATTCAACATTTGTTCTGTCTGGAGCCACAATTGTGTCCTCCACACCTGCAGCCACTGAGTAAGGTGTCCATCACCTTATGGTGGTTACAGCCCTCACGACCTGCCTTGGCCTGTGCAGATACCACTGACCAGCAGCATGCAGATAAATTCACCTGTAATAAAGTTTAGCAGACATCCCCTGAAGTTTAGGCTGTTTGTGGGGCTGCAGTTCTGTCCTCAGGCTGGGGCAAAGATTTTGTCAAATCGTACAGCGAGCTGGAAAGTGGGGGGAGGCTTTGGCTGCTTGACAGCCTGAGAAATTCTACAGTGACTCAGAAAGGGAAATTTTCCATCTGAGGAAACTGGCAAGATGCTACAAGCCATGAAAAGGGACTTGTCACTGCGGTGGTGACGAGAAAGGTGAAAGAGAGATTGATGCAGGAGCTGAAATATTCGTCTGGCACGAGAAAGCATGAGAAGTTTGACTCCTCCAAATATTAGATTGCACTCTGAGTGGTGCTCTGCAGTTAATGATCTGACCAGAAGCACACTTTGATGGAATAAATGCGTGTAATTAGAGACATCTCCCACTTTTCCTCCTGTTTTGGATGACAGTCTCTCCTCACACAATTCTCCAGCACAATTTGCATGTGCACATTAATTAATGCCTGGTATAGAACGGGAAAATGTAGAAGCCCATAATGCAGACGTTTCTCAGAGGTGGCAGACCTGCTGCCTGCTCCTCAGGGTGACTCTCCCAGTGCCTTGGGCTGTGTGGGGACATCAGCCAGAGCAATCTCATTTTGCAACCCACAATTCCACCAGCAAAGGGAGTGAGACATTTTGGAATTTAGTGCTCAAAGAATTTTTAAGAATGATAAAAAGGATTGGATAGCTCAGGATGGAGTGATGCAGAGGAAGCGCCTTAAAGGAGTGTGGGGCCTTTTGTGCATTTTGGGCCACGGGAGCTGTGCTGGCTGCCAGGAGTATCCTGCAGGTCCCCACTCACAGCAAGGAGAGCAGGCACCATGTCCTTCTCTCCCCAGAGCTCTCGAATTGCTGCCACTTGCAGCTCCTTACTAGAAGAAACAGCATGGGAAGAGCTGAAAAGAAAAAAAAAAAAAGAAAGAAAAAGAAAAATCCAGCATGGTCATTAGGATGAACTGCTTGGAGTTAGATAACCAGAAAGGAGTTGCTAAGCAATGCTCAGGGAAAACGATTTGGAGAGAACGTCATGGTGTGTGATACCTAAGGAGGGAGAGATGTGTGTTTCTAGCAGAAATCGTGCTCAGCTACCATGGCACAGCAAGCTGGGCACCAGGGCTGTTACAGAGAGGAAATGCAGCATTTTGCTCTATGGATTATTACTTTTATTATTTACTCCTTTATTGTTACTTGATGGGTTCTGGAACTTTCAGGGTTTGAGTTTGCAGAGGAGCTCATCTTGAGGATGCATCCTCACCCTTCTGTCCTGAGACCTGCACAAATGTATTTACTCCTTAGTTAAACAGATTTCCATCATTTTGAAAAGCCTGTCAAAACCATTTAGCTATGAAAAATCACTAATCATTTCAGGTATCTTCAGGAGGAGGGTGTATTTGTGGAACTAATTAGCTCCTGTCAACACATAAAGTGTGCCTTTACTTTCTCTGGTGTGGAAAACCACTCAACCCCAGCCCTGGGAGATGCTGGGTGCTCTCATCATCATCAGGGCACTAGGGACTCAGAGGAAGATGAGATCTCCTGTGCAGTTCAAGGTTGCCTGGCTGCACATGCTCAGCATGGAAACTATTTAAGGATTTTGGTGTTCGGTACAGACCAAGCTGCAAAATAGTTAATCAGCAATAGCCTCCTCAGTAAAATCGAAGCTCCTTTTTCTCCTGGCATTTATTCATGGTATCTATTTACAACCCCTTGTCTCTTACCCCGGGCAGAGCTCTGAGTCGTAGCTAATGACTCAGTGCTGTGATATCACCGTGCTTGGCTGCTCTCCTCCCTCCGTCCTCCGCGTGTCTGCAGCCCGTCCTTGGTGCCTTTTCCCGGGATAAACCCTGCCTGGAGCTCACAAAGCGCTGCCTCCCTGCAGCCTCGCTGCTCCAGCACTCCGGGAAAGCCAGCCTGGCCCACGCCACCTCGTATCAAACAATCGGCAACATCGGTTTGGATGGCCCCAAACAGCAGCTCCCCCGTGTGAGACCCTCCCTCCCGTCAGCAGATTTCCCAGGGAACAAAGGCGGCTGTATCCGTGTTGTCTCCGGGCTGGGATCGCCTCTCCCAGGCACAGCCCCTGGCTCGCACAGAAATGTTTCTTGTTTAGGCAGGGGGGACAGAAAGCACTGTGAGGAGTGTCCTTGTTGATAAGGGATGTGCTGAGCTAAGCAAGCCTGGTGTTTTCATGGGCCGGCTCTGGCACCGAGTGGGTGAAGGTGGCTCTGCCAAGTTCGTGCTTAACCAGACCTGGATGGCCCCAGACTGGGGCTGATCCATGGCAGCTCATTAAAGGATGATCCAGTTGTGTGAGGAGGGATTTATCATCAGTGAAAGTTCCACGGTCAAGCATCAGTGGCACGTGGGAATGAGACCCTGGCACTCTAGATTTGGGGTGGCCAAAGTGGAAAAGGTTTGGGACAGCTGTGGAGAAATCTGGTCGTGCCATGTTTACTGTGTGGAGAAGCTGGTGGGCTTATCTGGAGGGACCTGGTTTTAGAGGGGAGTTCATGGCGGTGGTAAGGAGGGAGTGCCCAGGGAGACCCCAGGTCCTTAGGGACACCCAAAGGGTCACAATTACTTGCTAGGACCAAACCAGGAGCTGGTTGTTAGGACTCGTTAGGAGCAAACCACCTCAGAAAGAGGCAGAGCAAGCTCCAAACCTTTGGAGCTGGATTTTCCCATCCCGTGTTGCACCTTTGCCTTTTGCACTGCTCCCCTGTGAGGCAGTGATGTTGGGTGCCCACGAGCTGGTGGCACAGCAGAGCCTGGCACTCAGCACTTTGACAGAGCACAGACTTCAGGCCTAGCCTGGCGTGATTTTGCTTTTATTTTTTGCTATAAACCAGCAGCGATCTGGGTCAGGACAGGGCTCCTCCTGCTGAGCTGTGAATACCCTGTGCTGATCAGTTAATCTCTGTCTGCTTTGCTTTTTGCTGGGTGTAACAGCCTTGTGAGGGCTTTAGGAGAATTAATGGCCACAAACAGCTTTGATGAGCACTACAGTTAAAGACAAATTGCGAGTTCAAGGAATTGCAACCGACCAGCTTGGGAATGTGTTGCAGGTTGGTGGTGGCTGTGCCTCAGATGCCGGAGAGCAAAGGGAGATGTGTCTGTCAATGCGTCTGACAGGATTCAGAGTCTGGGAGTGAGGGGGTTGTTCCCTCTGTGCTGAGAGGGAACAATGTCATGCCCACAGCACTATAGCAGAAAGGGTGCTGCTCAAAACCACCCTCCACCTGACAACTATGCTTATTTTTAGCTTTCTATGAATTTTCTCTGGTCAGAAGATCACAGGTCACCAGCACTGCTTGCTTACAAGACAGTGAGAGCAAGAAAATACTAATTAATTCCTCATTCCCCAAGTATTTTCTTCTATTTTGGGCAGTTAAATAAGACTCAGTCTGCAATTAGCCAGCCCAGTCTTTCCCATGCCCTGACCCTGGGTTTAGACAAGGGCCACAGTTCTGTCTCATTGAAGTTTCACAGAGACATTTTTTTTCATAAGGAAGTTTGAGGAAATACTAGTTTATTTAACAAATGTATTTTTACACTGACCTTCCTGCAATTTGCATTCAGGCCATCCTATAAAAGGCCAGAAGGTGCTTAATGGCAATAACAAAGAAATCATAAACTAAGAGGAGCCAGGGATATTGGCCATTTCCTCCCCAAGACTGTTGATCTGTAGTGTGTGTATTTGTGTTGGATTGTGGTTGGGTATTTGCTGCCCTGTATAAAGGGGTTTTTTCCCTTCTGCTGCTGCTGTTCTTCCCTTTCAGAATGAAAGTCTGGTAAGTTCTCCTGTCTGCCCCTCCCTTCCATCTCTATATTTTAGACTAACTGCAGGCAAGAACTGATGTTTTTATGAAGATTTCTTTAATGGGGTGAAACTTCTCACTTCCATCCTGAATAATTTATGGCCAGCTCATTCCCAGTGGCTCTAACTAGGGTTGTTAGCCTAATTATTTTCTTTTCCTGCTGATATTCCTTATTTACTTACAAACAGCAGTTGTATCCTCTCTCAACCTGTTTGGTTTTGGGGGTTTTTTTTTTAGCTAAATAAGCCAAAATTCTCTAATCTCATAAAATTGTGCTCTCTTATTTCAGGTAATAAAATTATTAAATCCATAAATGAAGACCCAGCTGGGATCCTGATCACCTATCCCAGTTTATCTTTGCCCAGCAGGTGAAACGCTGCTGCCTGGGGCTGCTGAGCAAACCTCCACTGATTTTAACATGACCACGACTTCCCCTGCCAAATGTAAGTGTTTGTAAAGCCATACAGAGGAGCTTGACAAATAAACTGATTTTTAAGTGGGGGGTTATTTACGTACAGCCACAGAAAAGGAGGTTTGACTGTTTGATTGAGGAACTGGTCTAGTGGAAGGTGTCCCTGCTCATGACAGGGGGTTGGAATGAGACGTTCTTTAAGGTCCCTTCCAACCCAAATCATTCTATGGTCTGTGGTTATCTGCAGAGCAGTTGCAGAGAAGAGCTGTCTGTATTGCTGATGTCCAAGTCTGACATTCAAAGGTTAGAGGTCCTTCAGGTGGCATTTCTGCTTAATTGTCACTGATGAAACTAATTTACAGCAAATTGTGCAAAATTGGAGTGAATTTTCTGAGAGCTACTTTCACAAAAGGCAATTCCACCTGAAAAAGTAAGGTTTTTCCTTGGCTGCCTCATCAAATCCCTTTACCAAACCTTCTTAGCTGTGTCATGAGGTGTCTGTGTTGCAAAGTTTAGGGTTTTCACATCTTTTCCTGGGGCTTAGAGCAGAGTCTTGTTGGCACGAGGAGCAAGGCTGTGCACAGGAACCACATCACGACACTTCATCCATCACTGGATTCCCCTGTTCTCTCTCCTGGATTATCTGTATTTCACATTTGAAGGCCATAAATGAATCATTTCGCAGCTGAAACTCGGGGAGAGCACGTATTTGGCATCCATCTCCGCCGCGTGAGATGTGTGCCAAATCTGCTGCTCTCTTTTGAGGCACAAGACAACGTCCCCAGTTTTGTAGCAGCCGGCAGCACCCACTGAGCACTTCAGAAATCTGATCTATTTTCCTCTGGAAATGTGATGGAGCGTTTGAACTACGCGACTGGGAATGATTTTGAAAAATGGTGCTAGGCAGCCTTGTTTGCTTTCTGAACTCTTTTGAAAACACCAGTTTTAGGAAAACTAACCACAGCCCTAGCAGAAGGATTAATTCATCTGTTTTCTTAGGGAAAAATAATTGCTACGGATCTTTCAAAGCTCCCAAGGAGTTGGCAGAGAAGTCTTCCCCAGAGCTGTCATCTGTGACAGCAGATCTGGCTGTGATACTGTGAAATCAATCATCCCCCTTGGCCGGGGCAGCGAGCGGGAGGAGGCACCTCTGCGCTGGCATCTGGAGACTCAGAGCTGCTGCTGAGACTTTCCTTTTGCTGAATGTGTCGAGAGAGGCAGCATCTGCCATGGTTGGTGGTGATGAATATATATGAGGGAGATGGTTTTTAATTTAAAATATTCCAGTTCTTCGTTAGTAGGGAGGCACAGTGCCCCAAAGGGAGGCAAAGCTCAGCGCTGGTGGTGGTCCCTGGAGCCTGGCAGTGGGAGAGGGTGGGTGCACAGGCAGGGTGGGAAATGAAGCATTTTACATCTAAGTGAAACCACTGGGAAAACTGAACCAGTGGTGGCAAAGGGCAGCAGGGAATGAATCTGGAGAAAAGCCTTGCAGGGAAGCTGTGAGCACATGAGGGTGTTGGTGCTGGGGCTTCAGAGAGCTCGGAGACTTCCCAGAGCTCGGCAGGGGAGTGAGGATGGTCCCGATGCTGGATCATCCGTGACGGCTGCCGGCAGGGAGGCGCCTGGTGGGACTCTAATAGCTATCAGCATGCTGCCGTAAAGTATTAGTTCTCCTGGGAGGAGAGCCCCAGGCAAGTGGTAGAAACAGGAAGGAAAATAGGAAGAAGAAAGAAAAGGGATGGGGAGGCAGCAGAGCTGGGCTGGGTGGCTGAGCATCAGAGTGCTCAGCTCACCCCTACCTGCTCTGCTCCTGGGCAGGTGGGATGGATTCTCGGCAGGGACTGCATGTCTTGAGTTGCTTTCCCACTGAACAAGACATTTTTCATTTCACATTTCCACAGGAAAATGTCAGTTCCAGAGAAAAAAAAAGAAAAGGTGATTGTTGTTTTTATTGTTATCTGCTGTCAGTTCTTCCTTCGGGCTCTCACTTTTCTCACTGTAAGCTCTCCAGGCAGGGATTTATTCACCACTTTCAAATGACTGGCATGAAGGTACCATGCCAGCAGAAATAAATATCCACACTGATAGGAGTTAGTATCTTACTTAGGTATTTTCCTTGTGGAATGAAATGGAAGAACTGGACAACCAAAATTCAAATTGCTTTTGTATTCTTTTGAAACCTCTATTTAGTTGGTTGGCTTCAAATTTTTTTGGAGGGAAAGCATATTTTTGCTACCAAAAACCTGTAAGCAATGATTTTTCTCCAGGCATATCTTGTCATGTGAATTTTATCAGCTCTCCAGACAAATGAAAAGGTCAGGTAAGTGACAGTGCAGGTGGGAATGACTCTTTTGTACAAGAAGGTCTTGACTTTAGAGCTTTGAAGATATTTCTGGCTTTGAAGAAGACCTCACACAATTCTTTTTCCTAATTCTCAGCCTGTGGCTTCTAGCTTGTCGAGAGGTGCTGGACGTTGGAGCCGTTTGGCCTCTAAACCTCAAGGAAAATCAGTGTGCCTGCAGCAAGGAGAAAGGAGATTTCCGCTTCTCTTTTAGGTACTTGTAAAACCATCCTGTTACTCCTCTGAGTTTTTGTTCAAAGCCCTTGAAAATCAATTGTACCGTGAGCAGACAAGCTGGCAGCTTGTGCTTTGCCTGGTTCCATGGGTCCTCTGTCCTGCCCTGCCACCTCTCCCTGCCCAGTGCTCCCATCGTGTCCCCAGGGCCATCAGGGACCCCAGGCAGGAGGTGCTCCTCCCTCTCTCCATTCCCCTGCCTCGTCCCTCACTTTCTTGAAATCTGAGCAAGTGCCGCACTCTGAGAGCATCAGTGCCGTGCCAAATTTGGAACAATGCTGGCAAATGGGTTCAAAGCCTGTTAGAAGAGTGGTGGGAGAGGGGCAGGCCAGGCAGGGGAATACACCAGAGGACCTTTGCCTCTGTCAGTGTGGGCAGCCACTGTTTCCCTTCATTTGCAGAGCACAGCACAGCCATTCCTGAGCACAGACTTCCCCCCTCTGAGATCCCCCAGTGCATCCCTGTCCCCACTCTGCTCCCCAAGGGCTTGGGGTCACCTTTGTAGTGGGTTTGTTCAATGATTAGCAGGGAATCAGGGGGGTTATTCTGTTTGTGTTGGCATCTGCTGTTTTGTGGGAGAGGAAATGTTTAATTGTGCCAGAGGTGATAAGTGCTGACTTCAAACGCTGCTCCTGCTCTGGTGGAGTGGAGTGGCTCCTGCAGGATCCACTGTCATGGTGTGGCTGTTTAACTGCAGCTGGGTGATGGTGTTGGGAGCCTGCCCCTCACATCCACCGGGCTCTCTGGATAACAACCCCACTGCTCTCCGACACGGTGACTGTGAGGGGCCTGAGCCAAAGCGTGGGTCTGGTCCTCCTGGGCATTTTGGAATCAAAGCATAGCTGGGACCTGACCACAAAGGCAGAGCGTACCCCAGCTTTGGGCAGAGCAGAGAGATGTAAAGAGATGTACAGCCACCTATGTTTAGTGGCTTACACCAGTCTCTGAGCAGACCTTGAAGTAGCAGGACTGTTCTCCATTTCCTTGAAAAGCAGATTTCAGCATGATGAGTGATTTCTTGGCAGGATATCAAGTATTGCTGAGGCCATGGAAACCAAACCCTTCCACTAGCAAGAAGTCTTTAAAATTTCAGAACATCCATCCCACCCCTGCAGCCTATGTCCATCATTGGTGGATCTTGGTGGTCCCAGTACCTCTAAAACCTTGCTCAGATGTTGCAGTGATGGAGCCCAGCCCAGCTGGGCACACACACCTCCCCACCTGGGGCAATGGCCCTACAGCTCTGACACAGCTGTGCCTGTCCTCAAATGGGCCTTGGGTGGACCTGCAGGAACCTGAACAGGTCCCAGGGGCTGATGCTGCTCATTGCATCCAAAGCTGTTGAGCATCCCATGGGAGGGTGCTGGGACATGGATAAACCACAGTCACATCCTGCTTTGCCCAATGCTCTTCCTTCTACCTCTCCACTCCTGTCTCTGTGAGCAGCAGAGCCTGTGGCACCTTCTCTCCTTCACCACTCAACAGCTGCAGACTGACTCTTCACATAGACAATGGCTTGGGCTCAAAGAGACTTTAAATCTCATCCAGTTCCAATGTCCTGTCATGGGCAGGGACACTTTCCACTGGACCAAGTTGCTCCAAGCCCCATCCAACCTGGTCTTGGACACTTGGGCAGCCACAGCTTCTCTGGGCAACCTGTGCCAGGGCCTCACCACTCTCACAGTAAAGAATTTCTTCCCAACATCTAATCTAAATTACCCTCCTCCAGTTTAAAGCCTTTCTGCTTTGTCATCTCTTCACTTAGAGTCTGCAAATGGAAATTAAAAAGCCTCTGAAAGAATCTGTAAGTAATTTCTAATGATCCTTCCCAGGACATTTTATAAAATGAAAGACCCCTGTGCTCTGTCTGCAGTTAACCAAGGTCCTCTGGAACCAGGAGAATATTTTAAGAACAACATTACTTTGCAGCAGCTCATAGCTAATGAATTCCCAATTCATATTTCACAGTAGGGTTAGAAGAAAAGAAAAATCCATTTTCCTCGCAGCTGTAATGTATTTTCCAGTCACTTGTGGAACAGACTGTGCTCAGTCCTGCAGCAGTGTAAAAAAGCACAACTAGAATTTGGCTACTTTGTGTCCGGGGTCCCTCATCCACTCCATGCTCTAATTGCATTAAAAGTGTACATTGCAGAGGCTGCCAGAGGCTCCATTTTCGTATTACTTTGTTGGGTGCTCTCCCCATTTCTTCTTATTCTGTTTTTGCTAAGTGACTGCAAAACGAATTACAGCAAATATTCCCTCATCAGGGCAATGCTTCTTAATTCCCAGTGCATTATAGTTTGTACATGTTGATGCATCCGTCTAAATTGTGCTGGCGGAGACCTTGAAGGGAGTCATTAGAAAATTTCATCTGTTTGGTGATCAGCTTCTTTCACTTATCCTGGTTCCTCTGGTTCAGGATCAAAGGAGAGAGGCATGACAGTAAAATCATAGAATCCTAGAGGGGTTTGGGTTGGAAGAGGCCTTAAAGATCATCTTATTCCACCCCTTGCCATGAGCAGAATGACACCTTAGGAAGGAAGACACCTTCCACTGTCCCAGGTTGCTCCAAGCCCCATCCAACCTGGCCTTGGACACTGCCAGGGGTGGGGGAGCCACAGCTTCTCTGGGCAACCTGTGCCAGGGCCTCACCATCCTCACAGGGAAGAATTTCTTTCATCTCTTTCAGTAAATTATGATATTTTGAATATCCCTGCTGCGAACAAAAGCTGCTGTTCAATTATTTCCCATAACAAAGTCAAGGGGGTTTCTTGGTGGATCTTCCATTACTTTAGGGAACTGGAAGCTCCCAGCACAGAGCAGGATGTGATGGTGCTTGCTGGACATGGCTCCTCCTGCGTGACCATGGATCTGGGTGAGGAATCCTCAGCACCACTTTGGGGTGGGGAGAGACACAAGAATTTGTCCTCAGGTATCTCTGCAAAGCCAATGAGTGCTGTCCTCGAGGCTGCTGCCCAGCAGCCAGAGCTGCTTGTTGTCACTGTCGTGTGACACTCTGTTGGTCCTGGGGCTGTGAGCAAACAGCAGGGATGCAAATGCTGAGTCTCAGCATACGATGAAGCACCTTCTGGCATCTGTGCTCACCTTTAGGCAGCAGCCAGCACAGAATGGCAGCAGGTCTGTGCTGGAGAGGCGGCAAACAGGGCTGCTGTGACCTGGTTGTGGCTTTTTCAAGGTGTTTAGTCTGCCAGACAGGAGAACAAAATCCCCATGCATTATTCTGGCTGGGTACTTGAGTCTAGCAGATGGCCAGGATGCAGTTGGAGTCAGAACAGCCTCTCTGGGTCACAATTCTTTCCTTTCCTCCTCTTTGCTCCCAGGAGTCACCTTTAAGGACCTGCTGGGTCCTTAAAATTTTAGGAAAAATACTCATTTCCAGTCAGTGTGATAAACTCTTAAAGGAAATGGGAGGAAATCTTCCAGACCTAGCAAACATTTTACCCAAATTGATGGGTTTCTAAAGAATGTTTTTATTTTGGTTAATCAACCAAGAACTAGTCTGGCGACAATTCCCCCCAGCTCTTGCTCCTGGAGATCCACTGTTTGCTCCTGGGCTGTGCTAATGTGTGCTTTACCATGAATGTAATAATTTTGGGCAGCTCCTTCAGCAAGTGAGCTGGAACATCCCATCAGCTTATCCTCAGTGAGCATTTTCCTCATATCTAGACTACAAGTTTCCAACATCACTTGGGATCTAGCTTTCCTATAGCTCATCTCTTTCATATGATTCCATGTTTTTAAAGACTTGGCATGAGGTAATTGTGGTTCTGCCTGTGTCAGCCAGGGCTGTCACAGCCAATAGACCCACATCCCATCATGTGGATGCTGACTTGCATCCCAGCTCTGCTTCTCACTTGCCTATTCGGTTGTTATTTTGCATCTGCAATGAATCAAAGTGTGGTCTCATTAATAATAGGGTCTTGAAGCATTTTATCTTCAATATTTGGTCTTCAAGGTATTGTAAGTAGTACCTAAGTGGTGATGTCAATGCACTGCCTTAGAAGTAAGAGCAAAGGAGGAATCTGGAAGTACAAGGGGATGTGGATGTGCATGCGCGTGCCAACATGCTGATTCTTGGAGTTCATTGAGAAAAATACCCAGGGAAATGTAAAATTTGTAAAATTGGTTATGGATAATGAATGCAGCTGTGAAAGTGCATTGTGCACCAGCTGGAATGTTGTGCACCAGCTGGGCAAGCAGCTCTTTTCCATAATCCTGGATTCACCTTAGAACTTTTAATTACTCAACTCAAATTTCCTATTATTTTCAAGACTGTGTGACGGGATGTAAAATAATCCTGATTCACGCAACCCAGCCTGGACCATCAGTCCCTGGCTGCTGCTGCCCACCCAGGCTGGAGCTGGGCTATTTGTTTCATGTCCTGCCTGCAATGGGGGGTCCTGGGCAGAACATGGCTACAGTTATTTGGTGCAAAATATGATCTTCTGCCTTGATCTTTCCCCTGTGCAGCTGAGATGGAGTTTGCTGCTGTGTTTCCCATTTTGGAAGCAAGCTCTCCTGTTATCACCCCCTGACATGAGCGATGGATCTGATACGTTGTCGCACCCTGGGGAAGTTTTATGAAAAATCAGTGCAGCGTTGCTTAACCTCTGCTTCCAAGTCCAGATAAACACTCGTGCAGCGAATTTCAAATTAAAAGAATAAACCACAGAGCTGTCCCGGGTACTGGGTAAGTAATGAATGAACAGTCCTCGTTGCCTCGTGTGGATTGCCCGCTGCAGCTCTCCAAGTGCATTGCTTTGGTATTACTCACTCCTGCACTTCGGCAAGAGCTCACGGGGTGTTTGTGACCAGTTCACCACCACCTTGCTCCATTTGCAGCCCAGACCAGGGTTGATAGGATGTTGCAGAAGCCCTTGGGTTTCAGCAAGGTATTTCCCTGCAAACAAGACTGTCAAAAATGGGCAAACTGGGAAGGACCTTGATTGTACCCCGTGTTCACTCATCCGTCTGTCAGTCCAATCCTGGCCTAACATCAGCACTGATTCTGACTCGTATCTTCCCTCATATCTTTGAGTAACTGTGCTGGATGTAGCCGCCCTGGAAGACTCATTTTTTGAGCTCATATCTCTAAGGTCCATTTGTAAAACTATCTTGGAAGGGCTGGCACAGGAGTACCATTTGTTTTAAAGGGAGTTGGGTATCCCAGCTGCTTCTGGGGCTTAGCAAAGCTCAGGACAGCACACACAAACATTCTTATAACGCTTTTTACTTGGCTGTGCGCAATACAAAAGGCCCAGAGGAATTAGGCAAGAAACAGCAGCAGCTTCTTGACCTGCAAGCAAACACCTCCCTGGAGGTTTTGTGTACAGCAGCACAATGTCCTTTCTGCACTGGGTCCAGCAAGCCCACCCTGGCAAAGAGCATCGGAGCTGGGGCAGGGAGACACCCCTGCCAAGGGCACTGACAGACACGATCCCCAGAATATCCTGGAACAAAAGCCCAGGGTTTTGCCTGGTTTCTGGTTCCATGGGCTTTGATTTTTTTTGGTTACTGGGCTCATGTGGGAAACAGGCTCCCTGCTAAAGGTGAGCAGGAAAGTCGCAGCTTTATGTCACAATCTCTGCAGCTCGTTCTCCCAACAGATAATTCTGCACCTGCAAAAACATCGGTTGCTTTGTGCCTCTTTATTGTGTTTGGGGGGAGAGGAAAAGAGCCCTCCAGAGCTTTCCAGGGTGGGTTTGAAGGTCAGCAGTCACTGAGAATAAGCAGATTTCCTCTCCCTGCTAACATCCAAGGGCCATCCAGCTCATCCCAGTCCCCGGTACTCAGGACTGACACCAAATACTCAGGTACACTTCTATGGCCGCAGTGTGTAATTATGGAAATATCCTGATGGAGTTTGGAACTCGAGTACTCAGTGCAAGCTCAGATGTGGGGCAGCACCTGCTGCTGTGATCCCTGTCCTCTGAGAGACACTTTCCCTGGGAATTATACATATTTATAGACAGATGGACAATTTATCCTGCTTCGGGCTTCAGGCTCCTCACCCCAGTTCAGCTGCCCCTTGCTGCCCACCCACAGGCTCTTCAAATTATTCCTGCCAGCCCCACACTGTGCCCTGTTGCAGGTGGGGGCCATGGGGAGGGTCTTCACCCCCGGGAGTCTCAGCATGGCAGGCTGGGGCAGGAGGAAGAACCCTGAAGCAGCTGCTGGGGGAGAAGCACAGAGGCTTTACAGCTCCCAGCCTGTTGTGTCAGCAAAACTACCCCTGTCTCAGGACCCTTATCTGCCAACAGTGTAAATAATTTCTAAATGAGCTGGAAGGAGGAAGACTGATGAATGCAGTTTTGCTGGAAAATGTTATCAGGTTGGGAACAGGGATGGCTGAACACTCCCTTATCTGTCCTGGACGAGAAGTGGGGGATAACAGGGTCTCTCCAGTCTGATTCAGTGGCAGCAATCCTCCCATAAGCATTTTACTCTTCTGTATCAAACTGAAGAGTTTTAGCTATTTGCTTTCAATTCTGCTGTTTGTGCACCTTGCTGTGTTTATTATTCAGTGCCTTCTGTCCTCTCCCTGCCCCCTGTGCCAGGGATTAAGAAGATGCTGATGCTGTTGTTGGCTATGGCTCCTGGAGGTTGGGCTCAGAGCATTCTATTGGTGTGCAGGGAACATCAGCGTGGTGATGGAGCCACTGTGTGGGCACTGGGCCACTGAAAAAAGTCCTGTTGTCCCATGTTCCCATTTAAAATCCCTACTAAACCTCCAGCCTGACAGCAAAAACCATATAACAAATGTGAGGCTTAAATCATGCTTTAATGCTTGCTGGGATGGGGTGTTCGAACTGCCTTGACATGTTAAACCATTTAATATACTAAAAAAAAGTTAATAATCTATTAAAGCATTTCTCTCTTAGTTTCTCATTTAAATCCAGAACGGATGGACAGCAACGGAAAATCTTTCCTGGCTGGTGGCTCTTTGGTGCTTTGTGAGTTTATTAATGCCCAGACCAAAGGGATTCAGGTACAAAAATCTGCTCAGGGCAGTTTCCAGGCTCAGAGTGGTCGCAGAAACCCTCCTTGGAAACAATCCCTCAATCTCCTTCATGGGGACTTCACGGGATCCAGCTGGATCCAACTTGGGGCATGCTGTAGCCACTGTCCCAGTTCTCGCAGGCCACTCCTCCCACCCAGCATTGCTCCAGCAGGAGTTAGGGCTCAAATAGCACCCAGAGAGCCAAGGCAAGCCTAAAAGGGGCTTCATGCCAGCACCCTGCCAAAAATGCACACCCCACAGGAATTTAGCTATTCCTGTGTCCGCAGGACAGCGGGGCAGCAGTTGGAGGCAGCAGGATGGGCCAGGTGGCTTTAGTTGCTGCAATAGGACGGTGCTGACAGGAATCCCTGCCAAGCCCCACCAGGACACCTGGGGCAGCCCCAGAGCCCTCTGAATACACAATGATAAATGAAATAGATGCCTGTGCAGAGTGTATGCAAATATTATACTCATAGGTACACAAAATGAGGAGGTAACTTGATCCCTTCTGATCTGCCCAATAAGAAGCCTTTGCTTTGTTTTTGCCTGTAAAAAGAAACAACAATTGTTCCTTATTTTTGTCGATATTTGGTGTAATCAGATCCCTCCACCACTGAAGCTCGTTTCCTGCTGCTGGGTACATCCAAGCTATTACTGAGTATTTATTTTTCCATGGGCCTCTCTGTTTCTAATTACTTTGTGCTGATGTTATGTGACAATGTTGAGTCTGCACCTCCTTTAATACCTGCCACATGCTGAGTATATTGTAAACAACACATTTTTCAGATATTTCCTGCTATTATTTACCTCTTTATTTCTGATCTTCCTATTTCTGGATATCCAACGAAGCTGCTTTCTGATGGGGTTATTGGCCAGGAGGGCAAGCAGACAGAAAGCAAACAGGTACATTGGAAGTAACTTAGCTAGTGATGCTTAAAATTGGTGAAACCCTGTGGTGTTTGTTGCTCTTTTTTTAATAGAAGACAGTGAGAGTTTTGCTGCAGCAAAAGTGATAAAAGACTGGTGGTGCAGAAAAATAATATCTCTGTATGCTCACACATAAATAGCCTGTGTGGTGCTGCTACTGCTGCTCTGGCAACAGCCATTTGTGCTTAAAATCTGTTTCTTCTTATTTGACAGACATTGGAATTTTACATGTGTGGGATGTCTCCCATAAACTGATTTTATTTGGAAGACAGCAGCGAAAACACTTTTTTGAGAAACGAAGGGTAAAGCCATTGAGAAATGAAAGGGGGAAGGACATACTTGATATTTTCTTTTTATATATATTTATAAAATATATTTATGTAAAAATCTTGGCTGTATTGAAGCCTTGTACGAGTTATGGTGCCATTGCCCTCCTGAGCCCTGAGCTGGCAGGTGCTAGCCCTGGCCCATCTGCTGTGCTACCAGTGCAATTTGCAATGATTCTGGTGCTTTGCAGTGATTATTCCTCTTCCCAAATTAAACCTCTGGCTTGATGGACCGGAGCTCTCAGCTGGGTGGAGGCAAAGCAGTGCTCCTGGAGCACTCACTCCTGCTGGATTTCGTACTTGCCCCTTCTGGAAATCCTAAAGCATCCTGAGCATCACCTGAGACTGGGGTGTTTCTGTGGCTGCCAAACTTGGCAGCAGCTTCTGTCACCTGTTAGGTCTCTGCTCTGTGGGTGCATTATTTTTCCCAACAGCTTCATCCCGTGGCTGACACAGAAGCACATCCCTGCAGCTCTGAGGAGAGCCCGGCCCTCCATCTAGCAGGGCTTTTCTGGGCTCTTGTCCAGCACTAAACATGGAAAATTCCAACAGTCAGTCCTGTGCGTGATCAAGCTGTTTGGGATCTTTTAACTTTCAAAACAAACATGAACAAAACTGGTGATTTTACAGCAGATTCTGTTGGAAAGAAACAATTGGCAAAGCAGGTACCTGGCTGAATTATTCTCTGCCTAAGAGCACAGAAACACTGACCTCTGGCTTTTAAAAAAGCTTGCTTCAACTCTAATCTGGGTGATTTGCATAAATTTACATTTGAACAATAACAGGCTCTGTTTCCTGCCTGCCACCTGCATCACACCTGGCCACTTCAGCTGCAAAAATACATGAAATTATGAAAGAATCACCATTTTTCTGAAGCATTGCCTGGAGTGAGCTTCTCATTTGTACTGGTAGTTTTCTCCATGAACCTTTTAACAATCTTACTGCAGAAGCTCCACTTAAATTTAAACCTTTTTGTGGTTTCTATGCCTACCACATACATGGACCATAACCTGATAAAAGTCCTACCTGCACAAGAGCTGCAACAGCATCCACACTCAGGATGGGAAGCTCTGGGTATGGCCAGTGGAGCTTGGGCACCAACACAGGGACAAACCAAAAATGCCTGGCTGGATCTAAAGGAAAATTTTACTAAATTTATTAAGTACTCTAGATCCACAGTTGTTATCAGAATTTTGCTTTCTCAAAGTTTAACAATATTTTCAAGCATTGGGAAAAGGAATTCCTGCCCTCCATCCTCACTGCAGTGAAGCTCAGGGGGCAATACAACCTGCAGGAGCACATTGGCAGTTTTTCCTCCAAACCCAGCTAAGAAATAAATTGCTTTGCCTGCAATCCCAGGCCCTTGTTTTCCTCTGACTGGTGACAATCTGTATCTGCTAGACTGTACCACCACACACGTGGCTGCCAGCCTGCTTTGAAAGGAAGGATAACAAGGCAGTGTGATGCCATTAGCTCCGAGTTTTGTTCGTGCTTGTTCCATTTAATCAGAACAGGTTTGTTGCGTCAGTGTGGTGTAAAGGAGATATTGTCACATAAAAGCACAGCTCTGAAACACCAGGTGGGGCTGTGTTTTGAAATACAACTGTTAAGTCAAGCCCTTTGCTTAACTTTGTGCAGCAAAGAAAACAGATCAGTTTTACAAATACTCGCAGCTTTACTGTGAAATAAGTGGCTTGTTCAAAACAGTATTAACTACTGCTACTGTAAAAGCTTTCTAAAAGCATTAACATTGCCACAAAAAGAACAAAACCACCCTTAATTGTTGCTTCTACACTGCCTGGTTTTTCTCCAGTGGGAAATCCCAAAGCAGCACTACCCAGTGGCCCAGACTGGAGCAGGACTTGCGCTGTTTTATTTCCACGGAAGCATATAAAGTCCAACACACCGTGTCTTGCAGCCAGTTACACACACTGCTCCCTTCCTTTTGCTACCTCTGAAGCAGCAAAATAAAACCACCACTGAGGCAGACACAGCACAAGTAGCTGTCATTCCACTGCTGCTGCTTCTCCTCTCCCTGGGCCAGGAACAGCTGCTCGAGCATGTTGGAAAATGACAAATTATACCCAAAAGGCTGTTGACAAAATTTATTTCCCCTTCTGTATTTCTCATTTAGATTTAGGTAGCAAAAGTGGGTATCATTTGACCGTAATGCATTGTTTTGTGCTTTGTCAAGTCTCTAAATTATCTGTCTCAGAGGTTTGCCAGTAAAAATAATGCTAATAAATTTAAAAAAAATCATCAGGAGATCAAATAATTTAGTGGGCACACTTCAGCGCCAACTACCAGACTTGTTCCAGCACAAAGTTCAGTATCAGAGTCTAAATGTACCCCTGGTTTATGATATTGAACAAATAGGGCATTATTTATTCCAGAGTTCACCAACACACCGGAACCTGAGCAAATATTCTGAGTAACCACATGCAGGGGACACTACATGGCACTGAAATGCATCTGCATGCAAGTTACTGAACTGCAGTCTCACAAATACTCTTTCCATAATGAAAACACAAATCTCCTTGATATTACATAAAGAACTAGTTCATAGTTAGGGAATTATTTGGTTCAATAAAGAACTCCCCACTTGTACTAGTGAAATACCTGTTTTAAATAAATAATCCCAGAAGTCAAATACAAGAACTGTAAAATATATCATAAAAGGAGAAACATCTGTATGGATTTTATGGGATTCAGGCACTGTCAATACAGAAGGACATCTCATTCCTTCCCTTAAGATGTTTTAGCTGGTTGCTGGCAATCAGGTTTATCTCCACATCCTTATTTATCCATCTAATATAAATTAGATGGATAAATCAAATCTCTGTTATCCTCCAGTTTGACTTGTGGTTACACACAGGAATACCACAACCAATTAGTGAATGAGGTAAATCACATGCGAAAAAAATATTTACAACTTGTAAGTCTATTTTTAAACTAAAATAACTAGAAGTAAACTTGTATTAAATATTATGCCATTACCTTCACATAAATTCACTGAAGGAGCTGGAACTTTCAGTCACAAGAAACTCTAGAACTATTTGTACCAATACGATTAAAAATTGATTAAACTGTCCTACACATGGGCAAAGGGCTCGTTTTTTTCCTACTGGGACTTTCACCAGTGCCAACTGAACAGCTGATTCCTAGCAGTGGAAGGAAAACTGCAAATCAAACAATTCCCGTGCTGTTTTCTAATTAGAATTCAAGAAAAATACTAGAAAACCAACCATGCTCTGTCCAACAGGGTACAAAATCTTTATTCACCAATAAGTTAAAAGTGTTCTTATAAATAGATGTTCTAGTCTTTTGTACTCTGCACTGAGCATAAAGCCAAGGTTCAGTTATTCCTCAGACTCTGATCCCTCTTCATCCTGGCTGATCTGGAAGTAGCGCAGCTCGTACGTCTCCTTGTCGGACGCGACAACGCGGAGCCAGTCCCGCAGGTTGTTCTTCTTGAGGTACTTCTTGGTGAGGTATTTCAGGTACCTGAAAAGCAGGAATTTCACGTCAGAAGTTTCTCACTGAACAACCATTGCTGCTGTCTGCACTACAGCCAAGACAATGTCTTGAGCAGGGCAATACCACAGTAACTATACCCAGAAATTGAAAGTTTTCACACGTAACAGGCAAAAAAAGCGTATTTTCACTACAAATATGTAAGAATTTATTATCTGTTGCTTTTTGACTACACAGTAAAACACCAGCAACTGAAAAGCATTGTTAAGTGGTTCTAAACCTTGGTCTGAGGTAATAGTTTCTGGTGCACCTGTATCAGCAAACAAAGAGGGGATGCACAGAAGGATCTGTACCTCTCATCAATGCACTCAGTTCTTGTGTGTCCTAACAAACTGAACAGTTTAAGCCTTCATTTAGCTTAAAGGGTTTGTTTGCAACAACCCACATCATGCACACATTCATTATAATACAACCAATTAAGTAATCAAACAGCCATCCATGACATTAATTCAGTGTTATTTTAAATGTCCATCTTTCCCTGATACACTTCTAAAGACCTATATAAAGTACCTCTATTAATATGCTTAGAGTCAACATTAATTAGCAATCAAGTCTTGAGTTTTAAAAAGCGGTTTTTAAATATCTGATAAAATTAATCTGTTTTAATTACACGTTTCACTAATATTTACAAGTGCTATGAAGGTTAGAGCTAACACCTCTCCAACTGTCAGAAGTGCACTAATTGGAATTCATTTTGCAGGGAAAAGCTGAATATTAATGTACGTTTAAGGGACATGGTTTAGTGGTGAATTTGGCAGTGTCAGCTTTATGGCTGGACTTGACTGTGAAGATCTTTTCCAAGCTAAATAACTCTGTTTTTATGTTCAACATGCCACAGTTCGAACCCCACAAACACAGGAGAACGACACCCATGCCAACCTTTTAGAGAACTGCTTCTCGGACGTCACAGTGATCTTGTTCTTCAGACGTTCAATGTGAACGGTGTTGCCCAAGTTTCCAGTTTTCCCATTGACCTTAACCTTCTCCTTTAGGAACTGTTCCTGTTTCAACATTAAAGAAATAGAACACTAGGGAATGGCACCCTAGGTATGAACTAGGGAAGGTACCCTAGTCAGGTTACAACATTAAAAAACACTGTTTACTTATGTCCTGACAGAAATATTTACAGCGTAAAAATATTTTACAACATGCAATTATAAAAAATCACCCCGGTGCTAAAACAGAATTTAATTTAAAACCGTTCTAGTACTGGACAGGTATGAAGCACGCTATAAAATAAAATGGCTTTTTAAAATGACACTATTTTAAAAAAGAGCTGATGATTTAACTCATTTAGAATGTAGCTTTTCAACTGCAACTCAGTTACTGCACTAAGGCTTTTATTATACTATGCGTCACAAGTATGATCAAAACCACAACTTACAAAATTCCCGGAATCAAAGATTCCATCTTCCACAGGATGGGTCAGGTCAAGGCAAAACTTCCAGGTCGATTTTTTGGATTTTCTGTCCTTTTGCTAAAACACCAAAGAATTCCCCAACATTAACGAACCACGCCGTAAAAAACTTTTATCCGACCCAAGGGGGAGGACACACATGGTAGCGGGAGCGCCATCTCCGGGCCAACTCGGCTCACTGCAGCCGGCTCGGCTCGGCCCGGCCCGGCCCGGCCGCCTCCCACAAGAAGCCCTCTCGGGGAAAGCCCCGCTCGCACCGGGACGGCCGCCGGCTCCAGACCCGTCCCACGGCTCCCTCAGCCGCCGCCGCCTCCCTCCAGCTCTCACCGGCCCCATAGCGCTCCGCCGCGCGGCTCCCGCAGAAAGGAAGCGGGGCCGGACACGCCGCGCTTTTATATCCCCGGCAAGTGACGTCACCGCGCAGGCGCGCGGGGCAGGCCGGGAGGCGCAGGCGCTCCCGGGAAGATGGCGGCCGTGCGAAGGGAAGTCCGTGTGGAGGGTCCCGGCGTTATTCCCGCGGGACAGGACACGGCCGCCCGCGCTCCTCTCTCCCCGACAGCCGCCCGTCCCCCGCCCCTGGAAGTGGCTGCGAAGCACCTTGGCAGCCCCACCGCGCTCCCGTCACTGCGACCAGCACCAGCTCCCCACAGCACTGACACCTTTATTATTTCTGGAGCAAAACACACACACACGTACAAATCTTTCCCCTGATCGTTTCCATGGTGTTGAGAACAGTAACAGAGCTTCTCAAACAGACAGCGGAGCTGCCGGCGCGCCCGGCTCGCACGGGTTACAGGTCGGGTTTGTCCCACGAGAACCCATCGCGGCCGTGGCTCCCCGCGTCGCAGGGGCCGCAGCAGCCGGGTTCGCTCACAACAGACAGCACAGGACAGAGGGGTTCCGCGATACAGCAAAGCACAGCAAACGCTTCCTTGGAGTTCACAAACCAAGTCGCTCTCGGATGCCAAATACTGCAGGGCCACAGTGCAGGTGCTGGAGAGCCTCCGACCACCTCATGCTGAGCTGCCGATCGCTCCAGGATCCACACCTTCAGTAACATTCCCAGCGGATACTCGAAATATCCTGAACAAGGTCTCTTTAGAGCCTGAAGTTTAGTTGTACTGTAACAAACTACATTCTAATTACTCAACCGAAAAAAAAAAAATAGTGGGATTCATTGAATTTTGAATTCTGTGAGACTGACCTGCAGTAACCATAAGAGTTAGAACTGTCAACAAACTTGACTTCTTTACAGATTATGTAAAGTTATCTGTATTGTGAAACTACAGAATGTGCACCGCTTCTGGGTACACTTTGGATTAGAAAAACCTGCAAGAGAAACAATGAACTTCAGCTTAAAAAAAAACAGCCCTGAGAACATGGCTCAACCAGCAAGAGCCCAGTTGAAAAACCACCATTATAAGCAAAAATTAGAAGGATCTACTGAATTCTCAAAGTATTATTGGCCAACATTTGAGGCAGGAAACACTGCAGTCTTTCCAATTGTGTGAAGTTGTTAAGAGAAACTCAATGAACAGGAGCCATAAAAAAATGCATTATTTGGAGTGGAAATACCTCTCATCAGCTCCCTGTGTTCACAGGCTTTACTCTAAGCAATTGCCATCGGCTATAAGAAGTTTATGGTTTTGACACAATTTAAGTGTTAAGACAGTAATACAGAACAAATACACCGGTAAGATTTGTTTTAAAGTAAAGCTATGAAAGGAGAACTTCCCTAAGCACTTGGTTATGGATATTAAAAATACACATCTCTATGGACTACTGATCACAAACAAAGTTTGTTGCAACGATTCTGACAGGAAACTGAAGCGTCTTGCTTTGGAAAAAAAAAATGCCTCAAATACATGTTCTAATTTAGAAGCAACTTTTAACCTTACTGAAACTTGGAGATTATGCTTTAAGACATGCTTATGTATTACCTATGGGAAACTTCATGCATGATGCTCTGCACTTCCATGGTGTCTGAAGTGCTTCACAAAGACAACTAAGTATATAAGAACAAACCTATAATGAAGTACTTCATCATTTAAATCTTGCAGAACTGAAGGTTGCAATAGAAGGACATGTGGAAGTCCCGAGGAGGACTCTTCCAGCAAGCTGGAAGTCATAAAACCTCTATCTTTAAATTGCTGTAGTACCTGAAAACTCCAGTCAGGCCAGGACCCCGCTTGTAGGAACAGGGCTTACACCAGCCCTGGTCCCAGAGAGCTTAGTCCGAGTAACTGCTCAGATTGTGGGCCAGTGGCATCAAGTACCTGTCTTCCAACAAGGTTTTAGAGGACAGACAGGCACCTGGTAATAGACTAAAGCACTACCAGAGCAAGGACAAATTCAAGTCTTGTAGTTTTCAAGCATATTGGAAGAATTTGTAAAATGGTGACAGAACTTGCATTAGTTTGATATAGCAACCTGTGACTTCCCATGTGACACCACACAGCTCAGCTTGCTGTCAGCACCATCAGCAATCATTTCAGTCACCTCCAAAGCCAACAAAGCCTGACTTCAGGTACCAGCTCGATGGCGAGGCAGAAAGGAGCATAGTGCAGACTAGCCTGAACTATTCCTCATCCGCTTCAGAACGGTTCTGGAAGCATTTCAATCTACAGCTTCTTTTAAAAGCAGCTTTGCCATTTCAGTCAAGGTGCTATTTATAGAATTCACCCGCAACATGTTTTGTGCTAGGCAAGAGCGTGTGGCAGGTCCTACCTCTGCCAGGTGTCCCAGGTAGCTGTGCTTTATTACCAGAGTGTATTTATTGCTGTCTTTACCTTCACTGGTACTGCTCTCCCTGGCACGGGAAGTCTGTGGACAATGCTTTTGCCACCTGCATTACACCTCCAAGGTTTGCTAAGCCCTGCCCCAGTGTGGCCAAGGGCAGCTCAGGACAGTTGCCACGAGCCCTTCGGGGACTAGAGAGTACAAACTATGAAGCTGAAAACATTTTAAGCAGTTAAGAGCAGCATGAAGTCCGACTCTGGCTGCCAGTAGTGTGAATTGTGCGTGCTGTCCGGGGCAGCTTCCGTGTCATCCTCCATCAGCCACTGAGCATTAAGGCAAGTTCAGGAAACAATTTATCAACTGTGAAGAGAGGTCTGAGCCATGGACTAAGGAAGTTTCCCCACTCATGAAGAGTCACCAAGTCTTAGAATTCAAGTTGAACGCCTTAAACAGGAGCAGGCTAATTATCCTTTCATAACTATTGCTGTGAAGCCTTGTTAAGCTACTAAATAGTTAGAGGCATGCATGCATTGTTGCTATGACTCAGAACTCCCCAGGATAGGAGCCAGCTTCCCTAACTAGGTAGCAAGTTACTTACTTTTATAGTGAAGCCATGGTTGTTCGGTATCATCTGTCAAGTTTATGTTTTGAAAATACAATAGGTTTGTTTTCTTTAAAAAGAATCACATGCATTTAGTTTAGGCTCAATGCTACAGTTTGTCCCACTTTCTGAAAAATGTGTGGTCCCTGTGCTACAAAAATATGGTCTGAACCTGAAGGTTAAAACCTAAAGCTGGAAGCACTGCAACAAATTCCCATGGAGTTTGTCACCCTTTTATAGTTTAAGATAAATATAATAAAGGAAAGCAATTGAACTGCATTTTTCTATTTTATTTTTCAAGTCTGACAAAGGCCTCGAGTGAAAGTCTATAGCTTTAACATCCATTCTCACCTTTGTGTCCCCTTGACCTATCTGTCTTATCTACTCAATATTCCAACGGCCTGCCTAAACCACAGGTAGGCTTTTTTTTTAAACCATTTTATCGTTACAATAAGCCAACAAGTTGGCAAAGAAGAAAACAGAGGTAATACAGTTTAGTTGCACATGGCCACTGGGGCTTGGTCAAGCCAGCTGGCATTTCTGATCACTTGAGTTTCTTGGTCTAAAAGTTGCGATTGGCACCTACAGTTCTGCAAGAGTCCCAATCCACAAAGTACTTAAGCTTTAAAAAAAAGGAAAAAAAAAAGCTACTTTTATTGTCAGTTCTACCTAAAGATGTCAAGAAAAATACTATTTGTGCTCTAGGTCACTTTATAATCCTAGATACCTACCAGCTTATCTAAAAGCCCCTGAATACTGTATTTTGTCTGTTCATACAGACAAACACTGTTTTGCTCAAGCAAATAAAAATATATCCACTAGTAACACCTGATTGGTTTCTTAGATCCATAGCTGAAACCCACAGGAATGTTAAAATAGTTACAATTAAGGAATTAAAATCTCAGTGATTTTGAAAACTGCCAGTTAGCCTGCAACACTAATCCAGAATCCAGCACTGCTTTTTAACAATTCAAAAAGGAAATGAGGTTGCTTGTGAAGGCCAGAGCTTTGGTGACAATAAGGACCAAATTTATAGATCTGTGGTTTGTCCAGACCTGAGCAGTTGCCCGAGCCTGGCGATCTTCTTTACTTGCAAGGCTTTATGGCTACAGCACATTCTTCATTCATTGCACTTATGACAGATATCTGGAAGAGAAGACACAGAGGTGAGCTCCAGCCCAGGCCACAGGAAGTACTCCTAGAGGTTACAAACTTTCACATTTTAATCTATCCCATCTCTTTTGAGTGCTCCAGTACAAATGTCCTTCTGCATCTCGCAGTACCAATCCCCACCCCTCTAACCCACTCTTCACAAAGAGACACAAGAGATCAGTATCAGAGTTTTTCCTTGTATTGACAAGTGGGATTAACCACAACTGTTCTTGTCTGCCCTCCCTACTCACCTGCACATCTTCATTGGCATTGAATTTTCCTTCTATTTCTTTGCCGAGATCCCCTTCTGGCAACTTGAGGTCCTCACGAACTTCACCACTTTCCGTCAGCAGGGAGAGATACCCATCCTGAATGCCTATCAGCTGCAAAGAGAAGTTCATTTTTACAAGTCTAACATCAGCAGCCACCAGCAGGTAGTAGCTTAATGTAAGCAGAAGGCAGCGAACTCTCCCTGTTACAATAATTCTTCAGTACTGTAACAGTTAAGAACCTTATATAAATCCATTTTTAACAAAGGTTTAGTGGGCTAAGAGTTAGGGCAACTGTAGCAAAGGCATTCTGCTATCAAGAACCAACAGAACCCTGCTGGTTACTTCCTAGTAGGTGGGACACTCCAAACCCCCTATGTGTGATTTAGGAAATGTAGTGCTTCCAGGTCACTGGTTCAGCTTTCTTCATCTGTAAATTAGAAACAGTAACTGGAATGGTGTTCACTCAACAACACTGCTCGTACAAAGTGTAAAAAGTACACAACAGTGTAACTATACATTTCTATACCTGCATCTCTACAGTGAGATACAATCATTTACATTAAACACTAATAAATAAATTAGGGAACATCCACCAAGACCTGGACCATTTTATAATGCTGTTTTCAGCCTAACCAAAAGCCTGAGCTAAGAAGAATGGCTATTTTGACAGAGCAGGTTGGAGAATTTGGGACATGTAACAGTGAATCCAAAAATTTAGAATCCCAGAACAACAGAGAAAGACCACCAAGATAACATTAAGAATTTCTTGGAAGGTCTGAGCCTTAAGACAGGCTGGTCACACTTTATTCCAACAGCATCAGCTGTCCTGAAGAGTTGCTAAAACACTGAACTTGGCCTTTGTCAAGCAACTGCAGCTTTCCAGATGACGTGGATGTGTCAGTTCCTGACTAGAACTATTCCTAATGCAATGAGAAGATAGCAAACAAGTTACAACTCAACCTGAACTGTGCTTTTAAGAGCTCACTAACCACATCACAGATGGCATTACAGAAGTTGCTCCTTTCATACATGTATTTCAGTGCAGAGTTCAGGAGCTTCAAAACTGTTTGGTATCACCTAAAGCCACTTTCCACACAAGGAGCAGAAAACACTTTGGCAAGTTAGAATTGGCATCAGATGCAGTTAATACTATTTTGGGGATTCATCTACCATATGTAAGAGTGAAACTACAAATGACAATTTATGTTTAGATCCAAATTTACTTATGTGAGATCTTGATTCTCATTTAACTAATATTAACTTGCAGCAGGGATAACCTCTCTCCATATTCTAAAGGACGCCAGTACCACAAGGAATCCAGAAGTGGCCTTATAACAATAGCTAGAAAAAGCACGGTTATGAATTATGTCTATTACCTCTCATGCCTAAAGACTGCTACTCTAACCTGAGGTTGTTTATACACCATGGAGCTCTCTCCATCAGTGAGTTTCGACAGTTTTAGCAATTCAGTAAATGCTATGTCATATCAAGACAGGCAATTCCCATTAATTCTGACAACAGTACTTTACTGAGAGGCAAATGTGGGGATGAAGAGAGTTTATGTGTGGTACAAAGAGTATAAAGCCTCGTATGACTGTTAACTCACCTGGTAATCATTCCTCTTGATATTTGGAACATCCATGTTATGAGTTGATGGGCAAATATCTTCATATTTTTTACCAGTGAAGATATCAATACCAACCAAATGGACCTGTAAGAGTAGAAAAATAACTTCAGTTACTGTTAGTGCTGGAGAAGCAAGATGCTACTGCCATCAGTATTGCTGGTTCTACTCAACTTTCCTACGAGATCATGTGCAATCCCAGATTCTGCCTCAACCCTTCGCCTGTGGTATGAAAACATCCCTCACATCAAGAGAAGGCCTCTCACTCCCTTCCACAGCACACTACAGAAACCCCACAGGAGAGCAAGCCACTGTTATCTTCCACTGCCTTCTGTAGCTTTACAGCAGCAAGCTAAGAGTTCACAGTGGTTAAGAAAATGTTTATTTAAAGACCTAGCCGTTCTGAGAAACAGGCAGTGGAGGTTAAGGGGAAAAGAGGTGGTCATGCACAGAGATCACAGCAGCTCCCACCTCCCTTTATGCCAGCTGCACTGCTCGCTGCAGCTAGAGCTTAGATGACCAGTTCAACCAGTTCTTCTCAGGTCCTTTCCCTCTCACAGCTGTTTCAGTATTTAAGAAAATTGGATCTGTCTATTAAAACAAGCCAAGGGGAAGGAAAAGGGAAAATACTAGGAAGAGCTTGGTCTACTCCAGCTTGGACAAATCCCAAGTAGTCTACTCCCCTACACATATCGCACGATTTATATGTGAAAACGTACAAATTTCCTTAGTCTGTGCTTGTAACAGATGTGTCTCTAAACTCTGATACACCCACCCTAAAGTGTGGCTGAATGAATGAAGGGGGCTTCCTGCCTTGCTCCAGGCTCCGGACAGCTGCATGAGCCAACTGCTTGGGCAGCAGGGCTGCAGCCCCAGACAGCAGCTAAGAACGTCCCTACTGGGACACAGGCACTCCTCTCTCAGTGCTGGAATAAGGAAAGAAGCTGCGAGGGAAAGGCAGCAAAACAGGGCCAGAGCAGGCCCATAGAGTAACGAGTGTCCGCCGAGCTCTGGATTATGTAACACAGCACGGGCACTCCTGGTCTAACACTGCAACAGTAAAAGTCTGCCGGCACGGGCAGACACAGAAGTGCTCTGGTGGGTATCGACAGCACAAGCCAACCACGCCCTAGTGATTTCATCAGCCCCCCTTCCAGAACTTACTCTACCCCCACTACAGAAACTGGTTTTGTCACTATGAGCGTTAAGGCCTTTTTTTTAAAAAAAAGGCGTTAACTAGTTCAAGTTGGGAGAAAAAAAACAACCCCCCCGTCCTCGATCCTTCTTGCTTGGTATGACTGGAAACCCTTGAGCCAGCTCTGGAGTGATGAGACACTGCTGCGAGAAAGGCAAAGGCGGGACGCAGAGCCAAATGAAACGCTACACCCTTCCCTGTCGGCCAGCCGAGAGCCGCAGGAGCGCACACTGCGGGCTGTGCGACAGCCGGGCCGGCAGCGCTCACCTTGGCGTGGCCGTGCTTGCCCGTCTTGGAGGTGGACATCTCCACGATCTTGCAGGGGCGCCCCTTGAGCACCACGAAGCCGTTCTTGCGCAGCGCCGAGCACTGCATGGGGTAGGTGGAGGAGGCGCCGGCATCGCCCGTGGTGAAGTCGAGCTCGTCGGCCATGGCGGTGCGAGGGGGAGGGCTGGCGGCGGGGGGGCTGCGCGACAACGATAGAGGGTCGGCTCGGAGCCCCGGCGGCGGGAGGGGGTGGCGGGGAGGGGGAGAAGGGGACGGACACGGAGCCAACCACCCACCGCGGGGAGCGCGGGCCGGACCCCCCCGCCTCGCACACGTGCGCGGCGGGCGGGTCCCGCCACGTGCCGCGAGCCCCCGGCCTCCCGCCCCCGGGCCTGCCTCGCCCCCCTCCCTTCCCATCCCGTCCCCGCGGCCCCTGTTACCTTGCGAGGAGGGTCGGGGGGTGCCGGGCGTGCCGGGGGTCGCGGCGGTCCCGGGGGAGCGGGGCGGGAGCGGCGGGCGCGGCGCACACGCGCCCGACACCACTGCGGCGGCCGGCGGGAAGGGGCGGCGCGGGCAGCGCGCGCACGGCACAGCCCCGCCCCTCCGCTTCCGCCGCCGCTCATTGGCCCACGGCCATTCCCCGGGGGGCGTGGTCTACCTGCCCCTCCCGCGAACCACGTGCCGACGGCGCTTCCCGCGCCCGCCCACTCGCGCGCGCTGGCCACGCCCCCTCGCCGGCGCCCGCGGGGGGCGGGCGAGTCCGGGGCGCTGCGGAGGCGCCGCTCATCATCCGCCAGGCGGCGCCGCGCGCCGCCTCCTCCCCACGGCCCACACCCCGCGCCGCCATCTTGGGTGGCTGAGGCGGCCGCGGGTGTGTCAGGGCTGGTTGGCTACGGCAGTGGGAGTTACACGAGTGTGGGGGGGAATGTGTGTCCCCAAAATGCCCCCAAAGCCGTGTGAGCCGTGCATGACTGTACACACAAAGCTCCTTTGTCTGCCTCGTGTGCCCCCTCTCAGAGTAATCAGAAACGAGCGTTTTGAAAGCATTATAATCAGCCGAAAGGGACGGAGATGGCTGAGATCCATACCGAGAGCTTCTGCTTGATATTCCATTAATAGTGGAATTATTAGTATTGGAATACGGTGTCCAGCTCTGTGGTCCCCAACATAGGAAACACAGGGATCTGTTGGAGCAGATCCAGGGGAGGACCACGAAGATGATCCTCTGTAAAGAAAATCAGAAAGTTCAGCCTGGAGAAGAGAAGGCTCCAGGGACACCTTGCTGCAGCATTTTCATTTATAAAGGAGGGTTATGTGAAAGATAGAGACTTTTTACCAGGGCCTATTGTGACAGGAGAAGGGCCAAGGCTTTCAAACTGAAGAGGGTAGGTTTGGAAAAACCGTGTTCAGAAAAAATGTGGATGTCCCATCTTTGGAAATGTTCCAGGCCAGGGTGGATGGCGTTTAGAGCAATCTGATCTAGTGAAAGATGTCTGTGCCCATGGCAGGAGTTTGGAATAGATGATCTTTAAAGACGTTTTCCAATCCAAAGTATTCTAAACTATGGCACAGCCCTCATCCTGTCCAACAACCATTCACTGCGCTGCCTCAGGAGAGGTCTGTGGCCATGGAAGCCTGACCATGGGATCCTGAGCAAAACGAGGCCAAAGGACTGTTTTTACTAAATCCCTCCTAGACAGATGTCGTAATACTTTGAGATCTTTGAACAAATTCACCTGGAGCTTTCCTGTGGAGCTGCTGGCAGATGTGCCCCGGCTCTGCAGGTTGCCCTGCAGATCACCTACAAACATGACAAAACCAGGAAAATGCAGAAATTCAGTGGCAGCAGTGTCAGCACCTGCCTCAGCCATCACCACCACAGGCTGCTGTGTGCTGTCCTACGTTTTTTGCCCTGAGACCCTGAGTTTGTCATCTGTGCTCTGATGGGGTAGCTACACAAGTCACTTTTAACATCACATTTTTAAATGGTTCATCATGAGATGTTTTATTTAATCTTTGTTAATTTTCGTGATCTGTTTGCCTGTGGTCCCACTGTTGGTTACACAGATCCCACTCCAAATTGTACAGCCAAGGAGTTAAGTTTGGCTCTTACTTACACGGGGCCACTTCATGAGGCCCCAGCATCACGTCTTTCTCCTTTACTTGGGCTTTCCTTGGATGCTGCCTCACCCAGCCCGCTGTGGAGATGATAAGACTTTATCCTGCCCATTTTACTGCTCTCTCAGTTGATAAGCAGAATCTGGGGCATCCTGTTAAGTGTTCTAATATGTGCAGTGTGTGTTTGTTTACCTGCAAGTGTGTGACAAGTTGCACATGCTCTAGGGCTTTTTATCTTCTAATAAAATAGTTTGTGAGAAAACGACCAACTGCTCTGAACCCAAACTGCAGCAGCCTGGGGCTAAGCACTACTGAATTTTTTTTTTTTTCTCAAGTATCGGTTGATAAATTTGGCTGATTTTCCACAATTAACAGATTCATTTTGAATTACTTGAGAGATCTTATGGGCTAAATCAAGTCTTTTTACTGAAGTGCAGCTGTAGATGATATTTATTTTTTCAGACACAAATATTCCAAGACAGCCTTTATTTGAGAGTCAATAAAAAACACTGGAAATCCAGTCCATCAGTCATTGCCTGTAGGCATCGTTCCTTTGTCTGGATCAACATTTATTTTCTAAAGTGTGTTTCTTGATAGTATTAATGTGATTATCCCACTTTTCTATACAAGAACAGCAATTGGATTCAAAGCATATTTGTAAATAAAATACCATGGCCTTTCACATTTAAAGGTGTTTTCTTTCCAGTGTTGCATAGCTGGATCACACACGCACCTTTTCTCTCAAGTAGGCTCAGGATGTTATCAAGCTTTGCTTCTCCTGTCTGTGTCTTTAAGAAGTGAAGAGGGATTAGAAAACTTTTGGAATATTTAACCTTAGTGAGTTGTGTGTGTTCTCAGTTATGTTCTGGAGAAGTGTCCGATGCCCTAAAGCGCCTCATCAAAGCCCAGCCTTGAGAATATGCATTTCAGCCAGTGCTGGGGGAAACATCCCACCTTGTTTCCAGAAACATCCCACCTTGTTTCCATCCGGCCCACTGGAAGGCAGGAGGTGGTGTTTACACCTCTGGGCCATGGGGTCAGGTCACACGATTAGAAATACCAGGCCATGAGCGGAGTGGTGTAAACAGCCCTGTTCCAGCCTGAGCAGTGTCTCTGTTTCAGCTGCTGAGCTGACTTTCCTGGGATCCTGCCGTGTCCTGACTGTTGGGGTGAGGGTTCACAGCGGCTTGTGTGCGCAGCCTTGAGCAGGAGGACGTGCGAGAGGCTGTGAATCAGTGATCCCCCTCCACAGGACAGTGCCACGCTCAGCAGGACTTCAGCGTTCCTATGTACGTGTATCTGTGTGGCAGGAATGGGGTCAGGGACCCTCTGCAGTGACCTTGCCACAGGCACCCACTCTGCTCCGGGCACTGCTTTATTCCTGCCGTTCACTGTCTGCTTCCTGTGCCGAGCCCATGTCCGAATCAGAGAATTACCCTGGGCACACACTGGGGATCAGAGGCAAGCGGTGACGGTGCAGTGGCACAGTGAGCTGGCAGGAGCCACTGTAATTGTAACTTCCTCACAGGGAAAGCACAAAGTAACTCCAGCTGTTCCCTCCTCCTGGGGCTGCAACTGTGCTGGGGCGGTGATATCCCACCCACGACCTGCGGGGACCTGATGCTTTTCAGAGTGACAGAGCCGCTCTCCTGAACAGAGTGCAGGGACGCAAAACCACAGGACACTACCCAAGCCTCGGGACTGCAGTTCTAGCTACAGCCTGTAAAATTTAAGGACTGCTGATCTACGGCGAGGATTTACTGCCCTAGTGCTGCGGAGGAGATTCCTTTCTTTTCAGCACAGCTGCTCAGGCTGTGCCTCTGGGGAAAATCTGCAAGTGTTGCTTCAGGATTTAGTGAAACACTTGAGCACACTCAGTTACCTTAAATTTAATCTGATGCTTACACATTCTGCTGGATCCAGACCTGATGTCCTGCCTTGAAATTCCTCAGCTCCCATAGATTTCAGTGAAAGATAAGGACACTGAACACCTCAAAAAATTCATCACACCTCAAAGACTTTGTCCGTGCATACACAGTACTTGGGTTAGCTCCATCATTATCAGTGGTTTGACTGCAGAGATAGAGGGTAGTGCTTCTCAGTGATGAAAAACAAGTTGAAGTGAGGCAGAAAAACCTGTGATAAATTAGTGTGGAGAGCATTAATGGAGCCAAATGTCCTGAGTTTATTGAATTAGGAAAGGCAAACTAATTTTAAAATTAAGCCTAGAGAGTGGGAGACTAGATACCGTTGGCACAACAGAAAAGTCTTAATGGCTGTCGTCTCAGCACATTAGGAAAACACTGTCAAAGCTCTTGCTGACAAGATGCTTTCTCAGGGATTATTAATTATATTGCATTATTAGCCAGGCATGGTATGAGAACATATTTAGCACGTTAACTAAAATGCAGCGACCATTTAGCTAATAAGTTTTTTTGGTCTTTTAAATTTTCTTAATGATTAGCAACTTAGTAAAACTGTAATGGTGAGAGATAAAAATAATGATTCAACAAGCTGTGTCTCAAGGACAAGTTTTAACTGGAAGTTGCATGTGGCAAGGATAGATAAAGTGTACAGTCCTAATTATCAGCCTGATGGGACGAGACAAAAGTAAACATATCATCAGATTTAACTAACTCTAATGACCCTGTCCTGTGCTGGCATATGGTTAAAGTGCTCTTGTGATAGTTGAGCCCAGCTTGATCCTTCCACTGCAGCCATGGGGAGGACAAAGGGTCAGCAGTGCCTAACTCTGCTCATCCTTTCCCGAGCTGGAAGAAGAAAACTCCCTTACCTTCCACATGGCAGCTGCTGCAAGGAAACACAGCTTGACACTCCATTTTCCTTAGGTGCCTCTGAGCCCCTAGGCAGTACGTCCGGGAAGTTCAGCGCTGTAGCCATGGGCAGTGTTAATGCTGTGGGCTGTGTTAAACTGATTTATGTGCTGCATTACAATAATTGGATCAGGCTTTCTATTGTCATTCACCAGTGACACAGGAAAACAAGGACTGACTGCTCAATGTTGATCAATAAGGCCCCTCACTGCTGAGTTGCCAGCAGAGTCACTGATGCTCCTCAGACAACAAGACAAAACTTAGCAGAAGTTTAGGAAATAGTTTTGTACCACCTGTATGATCACAGGGAACCCAGCCTGCCTGGGCCCTCAGAGCAGCAACAAATATGCTTTGAACCTCACCTCTCCCCAAATGCTCCTCCTGCCTCTCATGCCTAGAGAGGCCCCAGCACCAGGTTTTAGGCTGCATCAGCACCATGCAAGCTGAGGTGCTTCACAGTAGGGTGAAGTGGGCAGCAGGGACAGCTGGGGCCAGACGCTGGCACCCCTCCATTCGGGGTTCATCCTGGCCCAGAGCCAGCTCCCACCAGCTCCAGGGCTGCCTCCAACCCCACAGACTCACCTCTGGACCACCCTTTTCAAAGAGATTTAGCTGAGGACTTGAACATCTTTTACCACATATGGAGCAAATGTGTCCTGCTAGGAAAACAGCTCCCATCTGGCATTGTATGTATATCTGAGATGTACAGAGGGGGAAAAAACAGCAGCACAAGCCAACACATGCCATAGATACTGCTCATCCTTTATCTAACAGACCTAGATAACAATGCTGATAGCAAGAATCCTCTTTTTTTCTCCTTTTTGTACATTCAGACAATCCATTATAATATTTATGGCAGTAAACACTGTGGAGAGCTTCCGAGTCTGCCGTGGCCATTGGTCTCACCTGGGGGGGACCTGTGTGCAGCACACAGATGGACAGCTCGACACAGACCTGTGCCCCAGCTCTGCTGCTCTCTTCTCAGCCCCAGCCTGGTTCCAGCAGCCCTGCATGCCCCGTGTCAGACTCGGGTCACCCACCACTGCAGCACATGACAGCAGTGACCCAGTTCTCCTCTAGTTAAATCCCAGCAGTCGCTCCAGCAGAGCCTTTGGTGCAATCTTACTGCTTCAGTGCACACACTGTGGCCAGACATTTCTCCCAGTGGACCTTGTGGCTGCACTTCCCATCACTTGGAAGTGATGAGAATTTGCTGTAGGGAGTTAATACCAAGAGAGTAAAGTCTACAAAGGAAAAATGTTCAGGCACATGGAAAGGAGCATGAACCTCCCCTAAAACCAAACCCATAGCAGCAGCATGATCCTCCTCAGCCCTTCTACTATGTGCTTTTCATTATGCTTGATCCTCTGTTACATTTTGGCCACTGCTTCCCCAGCATCCACGGTGAGCACACAGTGACCAAGCAATGCTGGTGTTTCATCTCTAAATAAATAATGGGTTTCTACCCTGAGAAAGCTGCTAGAAAATAACCTGGTATCACAACAAGGAACATGCAAATCTTAAAAGTCTAGCAGAGAGCAGGCTTTTACAATGGTTCCAACATATCTCCCCAAAAAAGGAAGAAAAATCCTTGGAGTTTGATTCTGCCATATAAAAATGTCTCATAAAGAAGCAAAAGGAGCACAAACAAGGCTATGGAAACAGCACGACCTCCTGCTTGCACACGATCTTGGCTGAAGCACACCCAGCCAGCAAAATGCTAAGTGATACAAAGTGGGAGTTGGGTAAGTGGCACCTTCCAATTAACCTTTCAATACCCATTTCTTCTTTGGGTCGTCATTAATTGTTGCTCTATGGGCAGCCTGAGCCCTTGGCTGGACCTGGAGCCTGTGGGTCTTGAGCACTGCATGAAAGGAAGGGAAGGAAGTTGCAGATGGGGACGGAGGTGCCCTGGCAATGGTCACACCATGGAAGGGGTGGCAGCAGGACTCCATTGTCCTCACATGGAGACCAGGAGTGCCCAGGCCTCTTGTGTGGTCAGTGTTGTGCTGTGCCTTGTGCTGCAGCAGCGAGAAGGGAGAGAGGAGAGGCTTCCTGGGAGGAAAGAGAGAGCTAAGTAGTCTGGCTGAAGTGTAAGGAAAATGCCCATCAGCCCAGCCACAGTTTCTAAGACTCTCCTAAAAAATATTGAGACTGAGAAATCTGTATGAGATCAGACAGCACTTCCATAATGCACAGATAGCAAAGCAAGGGAGGTTCATCCCAACCAGTTCAGGTGGGATCTACCATCTTCCTCTGCAGAAGCAAGACTGAGGGGGAGTTTGCTCCACCTGTTTTCCATAGCACCTGGGGTGATCAGTGCTGTGTGCTGGTGACACAACTGCACTAGCAGTTGGTTTCTCACGGCACCAGGTCTCTCGGCAGAATGAAGCAGAGAGCAGGGGATAAAAAAGTGAAAACATGAGGCTGCAGCGTCAGCCAGCTCCCTTTCCTTCATTTCAGCTAAGAGATGGCCCTGTGCAGTGCCGTCTGGTAAGATCATTGTCCCAGTGGGCTCTTCCAGCAGGGCATGGAGACACACATGTAACATACTCCTCTGGTCCTTTCCCTGGCTCTTCCTGCAGCCCAGTTGTCCCAAGTGTCTTAGAGTAAAATGCCAAGTTAGCACCTGTGGCTGGGAGGTGTGAACCGCAGCAGCCAGAAGGAATCCAATGGATGGGTCCTCCTGGTCTGCCAGCTGCAAGGTTTTTGTGAAATGAGACTTTTGCCCAACGTTCTTCTCATGGTGCCTGAAGGAGGTCCATGCCCAGTCCCTCCTTTCTGGGTGCTTGGAATATCTATGCCTCTTCGCTGCCTCGCAGGTCTTGCAGCTCAGTCATGGCTTTGGCCGAGAGCTTCTTGCGGCGGAACACGGCTGCGATCTCCTCAAAGGACTTTCCTTTCGTCTCCGGTACTTTGAAGTATGCAAACAGAAAGAAGACAAGGAGCAGACCCGCGAAGATCGCAAACACGTACGGTCCACACAGATCCTGCAGTGGGAAAGTGGGAACAGGGGAGACCGCCATCAGCACCACAGAGATGGCTTCCCCTTCCTACCCCTGGTGGCTGAGGTGCCCAGCCAGTCTAGGGGATGGAAATCTGGGAGGCACATTCACGTTCTGGTGGGCTGCTTTGGGAGCCCAGCAGTGGGGTCATGCCAGTTGTTTATTTGTATGGTTTAAGGGATTTCTTACCGCTATGTACTGGAAACACATTCCCACGATGAAGTTGCAGGCCCAGTTGCAGAAGCCAGCGACAGCGATGGCGGCAGGGCGTGGGCCTTGGCTGAACAGTTCGGCTACAATAAACCAGGGAATGGGCCCGGGCCCCACTTCGAAGAAGATGACGAAGAGGAAGATTGCAACCATGCTGACATAGCTCATCCAGGCAAACTGGCTCTGCAAGAGGTTGGTGTTACAGTCCCAACACAACTCTCATTAATTATCACTAATTACTTTATGTAAGCTTCTGTTTCAGAAATTTCTTTCTATTCAGACAAAGGGGGACTGGACATGAATAATTAAGGTTTTAAACTCTTGTGCCAGGTGCTGGCTGGGCAAGTGGTGCCAGCATTGCTGCCTGGAGGAGTTCACAGCCATCAGTTCAGCTGTTACTTTGAGCCCTCTCCTTGCCTGCAGCTCAGCAAAATGAGGCAAAATGAGGCAAAATGGCACCCTTTAATAACCAGGGTGTTCAGCAAAGGAGGCCACCCCTTATTTGCTTTTTCATCTGGACAGGCGCTTGCACCAGTGGTTTGGACTGACTTTGATGGGATCTTCTCTTGTTTTCAAACCAAGGAGAAAAAATGGAGAGAAATCCTTACCAGGAGCACAAGCCCAACTGTCATGGCCACAGCGCTGACTAACATGCCCATCAAACCAGCCAGGAACAGGGACCGCCTGCCTGCCTTCTCCACCAGAAGGACCTGTAGAAACACATGCAGCAGCTCAGTGTCCACTACCATTCTCAGGATCAGGGCCATTAGCAATAACCAACCTGTTACCACTGCCACACTGCTCTTTTGCTCTTTTAGCTCTAGTGGTAGAGATTTATGGGCTGGTTTCCAAGCGTCAGAAACTCTGCTGGCGGCTGCTGGGGAGCCAGACTGAGCAGTCACCCTGCCAAGGGCAAGGAAAAGGCACATAGGCTCAGAGCCCATGTATTTCCAAGCTCTCAGGACTTCCCACCACTTCTACACATGAATTGCTGACCGTGGACTTTCTCTCTCTCCCCCTTTTCTTTTTTTCTTCCAGGAACTAAAAACTTCCTAGGTCTGCATTAGTTTGAAATCAGCCTTCAAAATATAGCATGATTCAGGTCACATCACGGGCCATTGCATCTTGCCTGTCCTAGAGCAGGGATAGTTGTGTAGCAGCTGCAGTCAGGATTTTCCCTCCAATCACTGCCAGACTCTTTTTGCTTCCCTGGTAGTCACAAGGCTTAGTTTGCTCCTTCTCAACTCCTCTTGGTGGATTCCAGTCATCTCACACAGCTTTTGACAGATACCTAAGTCTGTACCAGACACCTCACTGGCGGGGAGCCGTAGGTCCCTCCAGAGGACAGTGCAGCTGGCCTGACCTAACCATGCAGCAGCCTCTGAGGCTGCCTGCTCTTTCACGTCTGCTTGAAAGGACACCTCTGGCCAGCAGCTCCACCTTTCCTGCCATTACAGCCATGATTTACACTTCCCAGAGACTGTCTCTTTTGCTGGAGGCAGTTCATGTGCTGACATGTGAAGTTGTAGAGGATGAGTCTCTGCTCCCTTCTCCCCTTGCCAAGGTCCACCCGGCTGTCAGTGCTTCTGCCTTTTGATTGGGGTCTGTCATTTATTGACAAAAGCGGGTAATTTTTAAGTGCTCATGGACAAAAGAAGCAAAGAGCAAATGCCCAAGGCTGCAAGTAACACAGCCCTGGGATGGGGATCGAACTGCAGGACACCCTCCATGCTGAAGAAAGGCTTCTTCCAGCTGCACACCTCTATGCCTCATTTCACAATAAATATCACATTTTCTCCTCAGTACGGGGCCTGTGATGGACTTTAAAGTGGGTTCATTCCAAGACCTCCTATGTCGAGGTGCTGGGTTGGAAGGGACCTTAAAGATCATCCAATTTCAACCCCCTGCCATGGGCAGGGACACTTTCCACAAGACCAGGTTGATCCAAGCCCCATCTAACCTGGCCTTGGACAATTCAGGGATGGGGCATCCACAACCTCTCCGAGAAACCTGTGCCAGTGCCTCACCACCTTCACAGAAAAGAATTTCTTTCTAGTATCTAATCAAAACCTGCTCTGTCAGTTTAAAATGATTCCTCCTTGTCCTAAATCTCTTGGAGCTGTGTATTTCTGCCTTGCAGCCAGTCCTGCATCATGTTGGTGAAAGTCCTTTATTCCCTAAATCTCTTGAGAGATAATAGGGAAATGGGCTTGGCATTTCCTGATCTTACATTAATGGCCACATTATAAAACTAATTGCCAGCTGATAGCAATTGTATTAATCCTCTCAGGAGAGAGACAAACAAAGGGAAGGTCTGTGGAAACAGAACCGTCCTTTTATTGCTGCAGAGCCCTGCCGAGATAGGAAGAGGATAGGTGCTGGATTACTTTTATTACTGTGGAATAGCCTTTGGATATCACTCGTGCAGGTGCTATGTACATACAGAAAACAGTTTGAAAGATAACAGGTAACAGCAGACTGTGAGCTGGTGACTTCCCCGTCACAGCCCCCATCCCCTGCCTGCTCCCTGGGGGAGTAGGACCTGCACAATTGCAGTCCCAAGGGCAACTTTTATTTTGGGGGGATTTGGCAGAGTTTTCAGAGCTTCTTTGAACACAGTGGTGCAGTTTCTACTCATGAGGCATTTAGCAGTGCTGATCGATAGCAACATGCTCTATGTCGAGACTTGAATTTTCGAATGAAACTTGCCCAGGGAATGATTTTTCCCTGTAAGGTGTTCAGGGTCAGTCCTGCAACACTGCAAATCCCAGCTCCGGGATAAAATCATGTTTCAAAACCACATTGTAGCTTCTGTCCAGGGGGCAGAAGTATTTACTTACAGAGATAACAGTGAAGACCGTGTTCACCACTCCAACACCGATGGTTGCATAAACTGGTTGTTCAACCCCAGCTCTCTCGAAAATGTTTGTGGAGTAGTAAAAGATCTATCAAAATACATCAAGATGAAGGATTAGGCAATAGGGCTGGTGAAACTTTTTGTTCTCATGAGGGAAGAGTTGCGTTTGCTTGGCTGAGATGTGGCGTAATTTAATTATTAATAATTTTTCAACTTTTAACGGCTTGTTATAAAGCTGAAAATTTCAAAGGAGCCTGAGGGAGTTAAAAATCCTGTTGAAATTCCCCTCTTGAGCTACTGCATTTGCACATTAAAATCTGTTTTCTTCTATGTAGTCCATGTTTAATCTTAAAATCCAGATCACCAGCACTGAAGACAAATATCTTAATGTGACCAAGTTTTTCATGAATTTTAAAATATTCTCATTGCAATGACTCCCATTTCTTCCTTCTCTCCAAGAATAAGATGATTCCTTTTGAGTGAAAGTTAAGGGCAGGAGGTAAATGGATGGCTGACCCAGTGGCTGATGGATCGGTTGGGCATGGCCTGGAGCCAGCTGGGCTGGGCATCCCTGTGTGTAATGCTTCTGGGTGTCAAATGGTGATGTCTGGTATTCCAGGAGGTGATGCAAAAGTTGTTTAGCTAAAAATAGCTAGAAAATAGTGATTCTGGGGTGAGCATGATGTCATTAAAGAGAGCAAACTGCTGACAAACTCGGGTAGGGGGAGGGTCATGGGAGGGCTCAGCATGGGCCTGCTGTGCCAGCTGGTTTTGTGCTGGACTCCCTCCCACTCTTCTTCCCTCCTGCCCTCCCACAGCCAGCTTGGCAGGGACCAAGGAGCCCACTGCAGCCATGGGAAAGCCTTCTTTCATCCCTGCTGGGCTTGGATGGAGCCAGAGCTGCCTTTTCATGCTCAACATGGATTTCTTGAAAGACAAACATTTTGGGGAGACTCACCGCGTTGATTCCTGAGAACTGCTGGGATATTTGCACCATCAGCGCCACGATGACAGCCTGTCTGTACTTGGAAGAGGTGAAAAGCTGTCTTATGGAGACTTTCTTCTCACTAGCAGCCTCTTGCTTTTCCTTTTCCATCTCTTCAATCTCTTTCATCGGATCACAGTTTCCTCTAAGCCTTTTCAAATCTTAGGGAAACAAAAGATTGACATTTTATTTTCAGTGGTAGACAAGGGGTAAGTAAGGACAAGAATCTCTTGGGCAAAACTCAAGGTAAGCCAACCACATGGGCAGCTGTGCCCTCTTGTTCTGAGGGTTCCTATGGCACATCCAAGGATCCAGGGTGCGTCTGCTTGGTCAGGGGCAGCAGCACATCAGCTTTGCAACAGCCCCAAGACATCACTCTCAAGCCTCATCCCTCAGCGGTGCTGCTTAGTCCCATGCAAACGTCTCCATAGTTTTTGATCCAGAGCTAGTTTGTACCTCAGCAGCTCAGAGCACGAGATGGAGCAACCACAGTCACATGGGAGTCCTCAGCTGGGCTTTTCCTTCTGTGTTTAATACTATGTACAGTATAAAAACAACTCTAGACAAGCCCAGAATCTTTCTTACTTTTTTTAGCTTCCTCCACCTTCCCCAGTTTGATGTAAAGGTATCGGGGGCTCTCGGGGCACAGTAAGAGCAGGAAGAACTGCAGCAGGGCAGCCACACCAGACAGACCAAGGAGCAGGGGCCACATCTCATCGTTGCCCAGGAGAAAGTCTAGTCCAAGGACCTGGAGTAATTGAGGCATATTTGAATGGATTATTTTGCACCCTAAGAAAAGAAAGCAATTGACCACTATGGCCTTTTGAAATTACAAGCTGGAGGAAAACTAGAAGCAAATACCAACTCTTTTTCTGGATGTGTTTGTTTTCTGTACATTTATGTGCCCACCTGTTGTGTAGCTGGGACTTGTGCCGTGATGGGCAGTGCTGATGGGGACTTTGGGCTCCCTGCTTCCCTGAAGAAGCCATTTTTGAGAACCTGATTATCAGGGGTCTCATGCTCAGGATCCAGCCTGATGCTGATGAGATGCTGAAAAAACTTCCTCAGGGAGAGGAGAAGTTGTTTGCAGAAGTATTTTTTATTTCTTGAGAAGTTGTCTTTGTTAAGACACCTCTTACTCAAGGCAGGGGTTTAACCCCATTAGAGCAGATTGTTTTGCACACTCCTTCAGTTTTGGGGCAGAATGGTGAACAACACCCCATTATATCACTGGGTCTTCCTAATCTCTGAAACACCCTCTCTGGATGTGTGTGTTTTCCTTCTTACCTGGCTGAAGAGGATACCTGTGACGATAGCGAGCTGGTGCAATGTCCCCAGCGCTCCTCGAAGGGCCGTAGGAGAGACCTCGCTGACATACATGGGCACGAGTCCAGAGGAGAGCCCTGCACCGAGCACACACAGGCATCACCACTTCTAGACACAGCTCAGCAACCAGCAGAAACCACTTCCCAAACGGGAAAGGAGGATGGAGCCTGTGTACTGCACCCCACACCCCACCAAGTCCCTTACGCCTGGCTGGGAACCACCTGCACCTTGGAAAGGTGCTGGGCTGTCCCTGGACTCAGAGCCCAAAACTGGGAAGCCTTTTTACTTGAACACACACATCATAGCACAAAGCAGGGATTGTCTGCTGGGAGAAGTTATCACAGGGCAAAGAGCTTTCTTAAAACTTGCCTTGAAACCTTGGAGTGGAGTATTGTATTTGCATACCAGTAACAGTGATAAAGAGCTGTTATTTCTAAGCTAATTCTAATGAAATTCCATATTATTTGCTGGCTATCGTATCCTCTCTGTGCACAGTGATCCTGTGCTCTCTGTCTAGGGAACCTGTTAACCAGCCTGGCTGATGATGTCCTCTTACAGCAGGCACCAGCAAAACCCAGCCTTGAGATACAGAGCACCCTGCTCCTTTCTAGGATATGTAAAATGAACGTGTGATAGAGCCAACTCAGATACTTCTGGGAAAGATCCTGGATCGAGAAGGGCAGACACAGGGAGAAGAGGGAAACTCCCATCTTTGAAACCCCTTCTGAACTAAAAAAAGGATTAAAAAATACAGGAAACTGTGAACTGCAGCCCTGGAGCATGCTGCTAAGGAGCTGCTTTCAGTGGCTGACCCAGCCTGGACTCACCGCAGTACAGCCCTGTGACTGCTCTCCCGGAGATGATGAGGATATGGGATGGCCCAAATTTCGCCAGCCCCATGAGGAGGTTCCCAGCGATGGAAAGGACGTTCACCACCAGCATGGCTTTCACCCTGCAAGGCAGCAGCAGCACAGCTCCTCTGGCACCTCGCTCAGCCAAAGCAGCCTTTGCAACACACAAGAGGAGCTATGAAGGGATTTAATCAGCGCTACAGGGGAAAAACAATGATTGTAGGCACTGCAAAGTACAGGGCCAGGGCGCAATCAGAGTAGTTAAAACGATATTATAAATTATACTATACATCCTGTGCAAATGCCATTCAGATGTCCTCCTCTTCCTTTTGCCATGGAAAGAAAAGGGGGAATTCAGAAGTTAATCAAGGCTGCTCATCAGCTGCTGTATGAAATGCTCAAGTTGCAATAAAATGTCTGATTTGTAACTGAGGATTTTAATAGGCCCAACCTCTGTGATGGTTGAAACAGTGTTTTGAAAGTTGGAGGGTTTTTTCCTTTTTTTCCTAAATTGGGGAAAATAACACAAATTGTATTTCTACAGGGAGGAAATGGTTCTATGGGAAAAATCAATTAGAAGGGTTTGGGCTGTGGCACAGAGTCACAGCACACATGAGCCTCTTACCTCCCAAGCTGGTCGCCGATCCAGCCCACAGTGAAGGAGGAAACCATGCCGCCGATGGCAAACACGGACACGGACAGGGACCAGTACATGGTGAGGATGTGTGGGGAGGTAGCGAGATCCTCGCTGATGTCAGTCAGGGGTGGGAGTGTGCCCTCTGTGCCAGCCTGGAGGAACGTGCCATCCTCCCCAGAGGCATTGGTGGCATATCTGTCTGGGGGGACGATGCCCAGCACGCGCCCGTAGTGCGCTTCTATCACCTGTGACAGGCAAAGATGAAAAACACCATCAGCTCAGATCTATAACCACCCCAACCCCTGTTTTGGATTTTTTTCTGCCTCAGGAAAAACTTTTCATCGCAGGCTCTGCAGGGTTGAAATCTTGGGGTTCCCCCCAGCTCCACAACACCCAGACCCCAGCGGGGAGGGGCCGCCAGAGCATTCCCTCTCCCAGGGCTGGGCTGAGCTTGGTGTTCGGATTTGGCACTGGATTTGGTGGGGGGGTGCAGTCCCTTGGCCTGGGCACAGGGACTGTGTTGCAGTGGGGACAGCTCCATTATGTGCAGAGCCCCACTCCTTTTCCTGGGGACGTGCCAGTGGAGGGTCCTGGCTGTGTTCTCACCCCACTGCCTTGTTGTGGGGGCTTTGTTCTATGGCAGAGACTGCCTGGGAAGGGGCAGAGCCCTCCTGAGGGCTTCTGCAAGGCACAAACTGGCCCTGGCTGCCCTGAAGCTGTAGTTCTTTGGCCATGCACAGCTTGAGGGGCTCAACTTACCTTCTGGGGGGCGTTAATGACCCCCAGGCTGTAGCCATACTGGAAGAAGCCCAACACCGCGGTGAAGACCGAGAGGACCAATGTTCCCGTGAGGTGCTGGGGCAGGAAGCAAAGAACAACCTCATCACCCGGTCCTACCAGTGCCCAAAAGTGGGGGAGGGCTGCATCCCATCCCTGTCCCAAGGGACCCTGCTAGCCAGCTGGCTGGGACAGTGGCATCCAGGGATGCTGCTGCAGCAACGCGGGTGGTTAGCTCAGCAACGCGGGTGGTTAGCTCTCCCCAAAGGAGAAGGAAAGCCCCTGGGGACAGGAAAGCCCCTGGGGACAGGAAAGCCCCTGGGTACAGGCAAGATCAGGCCCCCAGGACAGAAGGGTGTTGCCCCACAAGGACAGTCCAGCTCTCCCTGCTGCACTGCCCGTCCTGGCCCTGGAGCTCGCAGGAGCCAGAGCTCTGCCTGGCACAGCAGTGCAAGAAGCAGCAGCAGTAGCAGTGTATCGTGCACCATCCCCATCCCTGGAGCACAACAGCTGGGAAGAAAACACCAAAAGGGTGTTTTTCAGCAGCACTGGTTCAAGCATTTTTTCCTCCCATCACAATTAAAGTTCTTCAATGAGCCAACAGAGCTCTTAAAAATAAAAAAAAATAATCCCTTGGCCCTTTTCCCCTTTGCCGCTGCGCACAGTTAATTAGTGGAGGGGATTTTTTTTGGTTGGTTTTGGTTTTGCAAGGGATTGCTCAGTGCTGTACTCCTCCAGAAATTCTAGTCATTTCACTAGAAAGTCTAGTGCAAAAATACCGGCGAGCCATGATTACCTTCTCTGTCTGCATTTTCCTTTTCTCATCCATCTCGGAGCTCCTCCGCCCTCCTCCTGGGAACAGTCACTGTCCTGGGCTGCAGAGCGAGGTAGGGGCTTGGGCAGGGAAGGAAGGACAGCAGAGCTGGGATGGAGGCAGGAAAACAGGCTGGTGCTTGGAGAGATGGGACTATATCAACTCTGGAGTTAATGAGAAACCCAAGTCTTCCACGCATTATTTGGCCACCACTCAGCTCAAAGCAGCCACCACCAATCCCCGTGTTTGGGACACATATGAAACAATGGGAGACCTGCAAAGACATAGAGTGGATCTGGAAAATTGAAATGATCCAGCTTGCAGGGCTGGTTTGGGGCTGTTCCTCAGCTGAACTGTTGGAAATGTGACATGCCAGGGGCTTGAGAACACGCTAGAGCCTGTTTTGAGATGCTCAACACCTTCCTCGGCTTCTGTGCTGGGTGTACATGTCATATCACAGTCCTCTTGCTGAATCAGGGAGAAGAAACCTCTCCAGCACATGTAGCAAAGCAGCTAGAAAATGACTAAGTGTTTTATTTAAATAGCACTTAGCACCTGCTTTAAAATATATTCCTGTGTATATATCACATCCAGAGCCACATATAAACACAGATGTATACAGGTCTCTCTGTGTGTCCATACACAGACACCTGCACACACAGAGCCCCGCAGCAGGCAGCTCTAATGCTGGTACACACCTATCAGAGGAGACAGCTGTGTGTGTATATGGACATTAAACACAGCAAAATTACCCCGAATATTACAATAAAAGAGGCTTTCATTAAAAATCCCACAGTGGTGGAACAGTGAGCCTTTCAGCACTACCAGCTGATGGCTGCACTGTCAAATATTGTGGATTCTGGGAAATACTGCCAATGCTGCTAAATACTACTGATGCTGCCAAATATTTTTGCCTTGGCTCACTCGGTTTTCATGAACTTTGCACATCTGCACAAGCTGGTCTGAGCTGGTCTTGCTCTGGCTTGGGCTTTGCCGTCCTTGACATGGTCAGAGAGAGGAGCTGCAGGGCTGGGGGGACAGTGGCATCCTTAGCGGTAGCAGACCGTGCCAAAATCTGAGTCAGCCGGGAAGGTGATTAATGCTGATTAAGGTCATTATCTTCCAGATCAGCCCCTGATGGGTCCGGCAGCCAAGTTACAGCACTCATTGGATAATGCTCTCAGTCAGCCAGGCTTCACATGGGCACAAAATGTACTTTCTACAGAGGAAGAGCAAGAGAAAACAAAGATGAGTGTAAGACCACTAATCTTTGCACTGGTCTCCTGTAAAGTAAAACTTTAACTGGAGGAGGAAAGTTCATTGCATTAAGCAGGCTTTGATTCCAGCCACAGCACCTGCATTCCCCTCTCGGGCTGGTGTAGCTGTGACAGGAAGGGCCCCAAGGCTGAGCTTTTTAGTTTTCCCCAATATTTGTCCTTCCTGCTGAGATCTTTGCCTATGGTGTTTGTTTGCTCGCTGTGTGTGGATACCCAGGCATTTACAAGCAGTTTCTTTGCATTGCAGTTAAATACCTTCACAATGGGACTGGCAGGATTTGACAATTACCAGGCTGCTCAAGCTTGAATCAGAAAACAAATGGGAGCCCTGACCCAAAACCCCAAACTGAAACCCTCAGGCACTGTGAAATCCTTGCCAGGACAGATGTCTCCCTCCAGGATTCCCATGTACCCCTCTGGGATCCCCATCCTGTTGCAGGTGCCTGGCCAAAAGAGGATCATGCTTTCCCTCCCTACTCTTCCCATCCTACTGGAGCTGAAGAGATCAAAGACCACCAACATACCACGAGCAGGGTGGCCTTTTCATGCCCTCCCCTCTGCTGCTTAGAGCAGAACCTTCCTGTAATCTGGCTTCCTGGGGACGGGGTGTGGAGCAGCTGGAGCAGTGCTGGGGAGGCATGGGCGAACACCACTCACCTCCCCAGGAGCAGCCCTCTGACTTCCATGGAAACTTCAGTTGCCAAAGGCAGGAAGCCCCACAGCCACACATATCCCTCGGCCAGGTATGGTGGCAAAAGGATGGAGCTATCCCAGGCTTCTCCCATCCCTCCCTGGCCCCTCTCACCCTCCCTGCCAGGCAAGATGCTGTGAGCCAGTGCCAGGGCTGCCTCACCTGTGTCTTTGAGCCCCTGGCTGGTGCCAGCTGGGCTGTCACACACTCCTCCACAGCCTGGCCCCAGGCAATTTAAGCACATATTGAACTCTCAGTGGCACTAACAGACTCCAGACCCTGTGTTTCTCTGAACAGGGGGCTGGATGTGGATGTGCTGATTAGCAGAGGCCAGCTTGAGGCTGGTCCCGAGGCTCATGGATGGGAAAGGTTGGTGTATAAATCTTCCTCTCACTGCAATCACTTCCCAAAGGGGCTGACTGTTAGCTTGAAAAACAGAAGCACAATGTTCCTACAGGATAGACAATCAGGCCTGGCTCCACCAGGTTGAATGACCAGCCCATCAAATCTCTTGCACATCTGACAGCCAGTTGTGGTCACAGTCCAGCAGAGGGTGCACAGAGTGGCACAGCACAGCCCGAAGCAACACCGAAGCATTCCACAGCTGGTGAGCCTGGCCAGGCAGTGGTTAGGTGATTGGCAAACAACACTGCCTGCATTATTGCTAATGCTTTATTTAAATAATAAAGTGCAAGAACTGTGCATAATGTTAGTTAGGCAGAATTGCCATGCTTACTGCCTACTCTATGTTGTGTGTAGTGTAATTGGTGTTGTTGATAATCTTATGCTGTGTGATAAAAGCAATGGGCTAAAGTTTATGGTGGGGCTCTGCTTTTGAACAGCTGAACACGCTTGTCACCTCAGTGGAAGGAATTCAAAGATTCCAGAGGGGCTGTGAGGCTATCCCCAGGTGCTGGGGTAATTTGCACACCCATTTTACTGCCTCTGGGTCATTCAGAGACAGCTTTGATGTTTAAAAAAAAAAAAAAAAAGGAAAAGTACGCCATAAACCAAAACAAAGAAAAAAGGTAGATCTGGTCTGCAAGACTCTGGCTCTCTAAGAGCAGGCTGATGTAGCATATCAGTGGCTGGCACAAAACCAAAATTACGTGTTCATTTCTCCTCTCTAAGCACATCAGCTGGGGCAGGCAGCAGTGCTGGGGCCACATGTGAGACAGCAGCTCAGGCTGATAAAACACATTTAGGAGAGAGAATTTGGTGCATTTACAGCGCTGCTGTAAAGATACCGGAGGTTAATGAGCCCCTTCCCACCCCCCAACTCTGGGTGGTGCAGTGTGTCCCAGAACAGAAAAACTGGGAAGCAAACCCAGCAGACCTCTCCTGCTGCAGGTCCCAACTGCATGGATGGAAGTGGCAGCACAGGGCAGGACATGGATGCTGCAGGGCTGTGACAGGCATCCTGTGCCAGGAACTGCACCCTTATTGCTGAGGAAACCTCTGCTGGATCTCCTCAGAGCCATGCCAGGTGGGTGGCTTACCCTGGACACAGGCAGGGTATGACATGGAGCTCCACCCCACACCTTTGTGAACAGACAGGTTCAGTCTCTGCCAGTCCACACGATGCTCACGCTGGCCCCAATGACAGAGCATTAAATTGTTGCACGAGCAGGACAGGACCTGAAGTGGGCTCATGTTGAGACAATGAACTGCAGCACAACTTCAACCATTTCCAGCAACCAGTCCAGCTCTGGGGTTGGGGCCAGGGTCACATTGAGCATCCCCGTTCTGTCCCAAAATACATAGTGTCAATCCCCAAACCATCTCACAACAAGAAAAAGGCCATTTGATAATAATTCTGAAACAGGTTTGAAAAGATTCAGTTCCCACAAGTAGCTGCTACAGCCTTACCTCTGAGCATCCTTCACCTGGCAGTGGTACCCAGCATCTCCCCAGGGTGGTGGAGCTAACCAGGGCCCTTGCACGGCCTCATGCCAGCTCTCAGGGCTTTTCTTCCATCCACCATGACTCATCCCTGAAGTTATACAACATTTCACAGCAACTCTGTAAATAAGTGAATCTGCAACAGGCTCAAGCGACCCCTGCATGCACAGACATTACTGCTTCTTCCTCCTGCAGCACTGCACAGCTGAACAAATAGATTTCCTTTCCTGGGCAAAAAGTCTCAGAAACAGGGTTTTAAAATTTAAACAGTGGTAATAAGTAGTTTCTGAGAGCACTGATCAACCATATGCACATTTTACTTACAGCAAAACACAAGCAAATCAAAGCTAGTAACATCTGGAGGGGAAATGTCTTTATAATAACCATGAGTTGATTTTGTAAAAGAGCAGTTTTCAGGTGGTGAAGGTCCATCACAACATCCTTTGGCCACTGCTCACTGCTGGGCAGCATCACAAGGGACATGTCCCACCTCCTGCACTCATCCTGTTCCAAAACCACCCTCCCAAGACAAAGACCATCATGACTGGGAGCCCTTGAAATCCCCTTTACCTCCATGTCCTCCAACACCCCAGGTTTATTTACCCAAACATAAAAGGCATGGCTTAATGGTGAAGTTTTGTGTTTTATTGTGGTTGGCACCAGAAAAGCATTTGCTCTGTGTTATCTCCATACACACATGCCATCGACAAGACTGTGGCAATATTGGCTTCTTGTGATTTTTGTTTCAAATGATTCTGAGATTTAAAAAAATACATTCACAAACCACCTGAGTCGTTTAAACTCAACGACTTCCTTCTATTTCATCACTCTACCCAAAAACCCATAATAAAAAAAATTATCCAAAGCTGTGCATTTGTCACTTAAAGTAGAACAAAACCACCCCAAAACAGTTATCCGTTTGCAACACAATAAAAGCTCTGGGCTTTATTTGATTTGTATTTTAACCACAATGAAAATACAAAGAGCTGGTGGCAATCAGTGTTGGTGATGGGATTTGTATGGGGTTTGAATACCAGTATCGTGGTCCTGTGGCCATCCCTACACTCTGTAGGCTGCACCAGCCCAATGGGAGGGTGCTTGGTGCTGGAGGAAGACATCACAAAGCGCATCCCACCTGTTTTTCCCTGGACTCCACATCCTGGGAGTCCCACCACTGGCAATCCCTGTGGTACCAAACCCTGACACCCTGCCCACAGAATGCTTCGGGTGAGGGTAGCCCAGCCCATCCCATCCCTGCCACCCCACATCACCTCTTACCCTTGATAAAGATTCAAGTTTGACCAAGGCCTGTTGATTTAATCATTTTTTAATAAAGCCATCATTACGGAGTACACCAAGATTGCCAGTTAAGCTCTCTATATGTCGCTGGAGGTAACAGCGCTGTGATCGACAGCGGAACAGAAAAAAAAAAACGAAACCAAACCAAAAAACAAACCCCAACCAAAACGAGGTAGGTTAAAACCAGCAACACAGACCTTGTTATGCGACACCCCAACACCACAGGCGGCCATGCTTGCAGCTACTGAGAAAGAAAACCCCAGATACGCACCGAAAACGGAAATCAACTGAGCAGAGTTTATAAGGACACGATTCAACCTGAACTAAACACACACACACGGTTCGGCACAGATGTTGTCTTTCACTGTATGTTGGGTAATTCCTAGGGAGTGGAGGGGGTGGAAAACGAGTAGATTCAGACCCTTGGCCGAAGAAACCACACATATATATATTTTTGTAAGCTCTTTACAAGCCCAATCCAGCAACATGGGGGACAGGCAGCTTGTTTCGTGGTCCCCATCCCTGTGCCGGCTGCTTCCGCACGCCAGTGCCCGGCTCCGGACTCAGGGGAAACGAGCGCCCACAACCTGCGCCGGCTTCGGCAGCGGGGTCCGGTGCCCACGGCATCCCGGGAGCTGTCTGCGGCCACAAATCCCCCTCAGGGGCGAGCACGGGGCTCCTCTGACCGCTCCGCCGTCCTCTCCTCCTCCGATCCCCTGTCCTAGCGCCCGTGGCCAAGCCCCAGGGCCAGCGGGCACCTCCGGAGCAACAAGAAATGGCACCTCTGTCCCTACCAAGACACACCATTATGTGAAGATCCATATAGAAATATGGATTGACAGACTTGACAAAAATGGTAGCTGATTTTTATTAGTCTAAGGCTAGTAGTTTAGCCATTTAAAATCCATTTCCCAAAAGAGGGGAAAAAAACCTATTATTTTTTCTCTTCTTTAAAAATCCGTTAAGCCGTTGCTGCCAAAAGCAACATGTAAATGTTGGTGAAGGCAAAAGATTGCTAAAATTACCCAGCTATATGGTTATGGCCTTCATCACAAAGATAAAAGGTACATTTATTGTGCTGTCTCTCACCAGATTTAATTGGTAACTTTACAACATACTATATATTTGATGCTAGCAGGCAGACAGAATTAAAAACAGACCTTTTGACACTGTTTCTTTCCCCGTTCTTACAAAGTAGGGGACAAAGTAAAACTAAAAAATAAAATAAAATAAAATAAAGGAAAACTCATAACCCACTATAACACAGCGTAATCAGGAGACCTCGGGGGTTCCAAGCGTGAAAGTCCATCCCTGGCTGCAGTCCCTGCCCCGGGGCTGGCGGCGCCGGGGGAGCGTGGGGAGAGGGTTCCTCGGCGCCCTCCGCACCTGCCTCTACAGTGTTAGTCCACGTGTTTAATGTCCTTTAAATTAGAAATAATGCCATGGTGGTGAGTGCCAAGTGCTCCTCTGTTACCAGTTCATCATGGAGTTTCTGTTGAGGGTCATGAAAAACACTTGGCTGCTTCCTCCGGATCTCACCGATGCAAAAAATACCTGTTTGGAAGGAAAAAACCCTTATTAATACTCAGGGGATGGAGCTAACCCATGCCAGACTGGGATTAAATTGAGCCACTCATTAGTACATGCAGTAATTAAACCTCTTTCTCCCTCACTACCAAAAAGAGTTTGGAATGCCTTAAAAATACCAGGTTTATCACATTTTACTGCCACAGCATCATTTATTATGAAGTACTAACAAAAAACTGCTGTCAGTGGTCTGGATCTTGCTAAACATTCACCATTTGAGTCGATATCTGCCTCAGTCTGAAATGGCTTTTTTTGGAAAAGTTAGTCCTGGTATTTCAGTTATTCCTGAAAGTAAAGCCCAGAAAAACAACTTCCCTTCAACATGCTCAAAGCACAGAAACGTATTAGGACTCTGGATGAAGAACAGGAGGTTTGGTGCTTCCAGCAGCATCTACCAGCATTTGATCCCAACAGGAGTCTTAAAAAATATGTAAGTTATAATTTGCAAACATTGAAGCCAACAGTCTGAAGCCTCTGTCCTTATTAAAACCAAAAATTACTCAATCTTACCAGTTTAACCAGTTCACCAGAAAGAGAAACATCTAGGTTTAGTATTTCAAACCTATCAGTGATCAGTTGGTTCCAGTATTTCAAAAAGAACACGGTGTTTTTTTCCAGCTTTGTTACAATTAGATTACACTTACATTAAACTTAAATTCAGCTTCTTGGGCAGCTTCCCATGATACACTCAACTGCAAAGTTAGGATACATTTTCCTGCGGAGCTTCAGCCTAACTCCATGCCCCAGGTAGGGCAGTGCTCAGCTAATGAGCAGCTGTTCACTAAAGTGATCATGGCCTCAAAGCTCATTTACTGCACATTATTAAACCCTGCTCTGGGGACACAGCAACCGGTTTCTTCACTGGTTTTGTGATTGTGTTCATTATGAAAGATTTCCCTCCTGCTTGGTCCTGACTTATCTTAGTGAAACCTTGTGAGAGGAGGGAACACCACCAGCAGAAACAGACCTCGGCATTTAACCATCTCTTCCATGCAAATATGCCTTTTCCTCCAGCAATTTCTCCTCATTCCCTGCCCTCCTTGCAACACCTGTGGCAGGAGTCATCTACATGACAGCCATGCAACTCTGGTGGCCCTCCAGAGCAGTATTGACCACTGCTGTCCACAGAAACAGACAAGGCTGTAGAAGAAAATAATTTAAGATGCATCAAAATGTTTCTGCATCAGAGCTCAAATCAGGGTCACTTACACACCCTTGCTGCTACTCAACTTTTAGAGTTCACTTGGAAGCCTCAATTTAATGTTCAAATGAAAGAACTGGGAGAAAGTCAAGCCAAGCCAATGCAGATCTCAGCTAGACATGGAAGAGATCTTGCAGGCTGAGGTCTCCCTCCACTGGAGAAAATTAACTGGGAATAAGCTTATGGGCACTTCTTAATAAACAGGACCTTCAGATTAATTATTAACCTCAAGACAAACCAGACATAAGGTCTAAAAGCTCCTTGTAGCTGGCAGCACAGATACAAGCTTTGAAGTGGACTTACCTTATCATTTCTTTCACATAGAAACTTTAACCTTTGAGCTCGCTTGTGCATAAATACTCCATCCAAATGTCCTGTCTCCACTGACCGGATTTCAATAGCTTTCTCTCCCCAGCCCATTATTTGATTGGAATGAATGTAGGCTGTCAAAAGGAAGCGTTTGGCAGGTGTTACAACTTGTGTTGAGTTAAATATTATGCAATGGGCAGAAAAGCTCTCATCTGCTGTTACTCAAAGCCTAAGCAGATCAGTGGAAGAGCTCTGACGGCCCTGCGTGTGCCTGCAGGGACAGCAGCCTTTTCAGAGCACTTTTCATCCAGAAATTGCTGAGCAATTTAAACAGAAGCAGCATCACTTCTTCCAATTTCAGAAGGCCAGGAGCTGGGCAGTGTTTTGCCTCCATGGGTTGTGGAGCTGAGCAACAGCAGAGCCAGAAGAGCAACACAAGGGCTCCCAGCTCCACATCCAGCCCCCCTCCACTCAACACAGCATCCCACCAGTGCAACAGCTTGCATTATCTTACATTTATCTCATACTCAGAAAGTTCAAATCTGCAAGAAATCACTTGCTTTTATTATGGAGGATCAAACTGCAGAAATTTACCAACTGCATCTCAGAGCTGGCTGAGGGAAACCCCCTTTGATAAAAGCCCAAATGACTCCATCTCAGCATTCTCGACTCCTCATCTTACTTGTGGCTTGTATTTTAAGCAGGTGAAGAGGAAGGGTTGACCTACCCACGGAAGTAGGCATTTCTCCCCACTGGAGCACCACGTCTTTAGTTATCCGCCCGTAGGTGTTCACATAGACACCCTCATCCTCATAGCACACCAGCATCTCCATCCCGTCCGTCTTGGGCAGGATGACAATGGCGTGAGGAGTAATATTGCCCTGAATCTGCAGGTGAAACAGACCCTGAGAGTCAGAATTACACTGAATGGAGAAAGGGGAAGGGGGAAGGGAGCAGAGCCTTGGGGGAAAAAAGCCAAACCAACTAGAGAACAAAGCCCTCCCTCCATTCCCCACACAGGCACTGGCTTTCAGAGATAAGCCTGAAGGGGAATAAACTGTCATGTTTACCCTACCATCAAAGCTGCCTGACACAGCAAGGATAAACAGGTTCAGCAATTACAGACAGATCACAACATACACGCCCCCAAGACTGATGGCTGACACTTGGCTGGAACACAAGTAAGCGACTGAGCCAATGAATCCATCACCAGTTCAAATCAAGGTAAATAAACTCAGAATTTTACAGGCAGTCCTAGGGAGAAAATATCCTATTTTTTAGCAATCATCCTCTAGCTCCAAGGGCAGCTACACCGACTTTCCACCCATGTCTACTTTTCCATAGCTAATACAACGCAAAACCATCCCAAACTGGCCCAGTATTTCTCCCTCTGCTCTTGCCAGTTCTCACAAAGGAGACTGCTGCTTGGATCAGATTCAACAATTCCTGGATTTGTTTAGTGACACAGTTTCCCCTAGACCAGTTTATCCTGGGCCAACAGCATGGATGGAGCTTAAATGACCCAACAAGAAAATCCTACAGAGGATACACTGCTCCATGCAGTAATGCAGTGTGTACAGACAGATTCTCCCTTCTGTGGGACATGGCAACCTTAAACTTAACTGCTCCTGCAGGAGGACAGAAACAGCCTGTGCAAATGATGAGCATGAAGTATGTGAGAGCTCCACGTCCTCTTTAAGTGAGCACAGCACTAGGGAATGTCACACCCATCACTGGTCCCTCCTTCTGAGCCCCCGGGAGCCTGTTCAAACCTTGCTGGTGCCCCGTGTTCTTCAGGCAGCAGCACTGCCTGTGTACTCACGTGAGATGGTATATAGATATCATAGGAGTTCCCAGAATCTACATCAATCACATGGAAACCAGTGTGGGATCCAAAGATAACCTTCAGCCTCTGACCCTCTTCTACAGTGAGATCCACGAGCAGCGGCTTGTGCTGGAGATCTGCAAAAGACTTTTATAATCCCTTCCATGAGCATCACAGAAAACCAACAAATCCCCATTGCAGCAGCGTGATATGGTTTTGAAATCGTATTTGTTGGACTGCGTTTCCTACTAAATATGTGGTTATTTATACTCCTGCCTCTCTGTTCCCCTGTCAGATGCCTCAGAGGGTATTCAGCCATCCCAGCAGATCAGTGCCCACCCTTGCCAAGCACAGCTCTCTCTTGCAGGAGCCCGAGGCCAACGCAAGGATTTGGTCTCTAAAGGAAGGCGACAGCTCAGTTTTACATGAGCGTGTGTTCAGTCTCTCTCTGCAGAGATCCGTGACCACCCACCTCCTCTCTTGGCAGGGATCACCGCTCTGGTTTGGGCAGCTGAAATGAGTCAGGTTAGCAAAGACCTCCCTGCTCCATCTAACCTGCTGCATCAAGGCTGGGACCAACCCCCGGCCACGGATCAATGTCCCCATGGCTTAGGTGCTCAGCAGGAGAGTGAAACACCCGTGGGGAGAGGAAAGGGCTCCTGGCACTCTGTGCAAGGACCACTCTGACTCCTCACAGGAAAAATCAGCGAGTGGCATTTCCCTCTCTCCCAACAGATCCCTGCCTACAAGACAAGGCAAGGATGTTCATCCCCCCAGGCTGCAGGAGCAGCACCAGGAGCACCAACCAACACTCTCAGAGCCCATGGAAGTTGGATCCCAGATCATTTTGATGCTGCTGCGCTCTCCATGTCACTGAGCCCATTTATTCTGGCTTTTGTTCACAAAATGCAAATGTGACCTAATACTGAAAAAGTCCATTTGTGTTGGAAAGATGTAAAATGAGATTGCTCAGCATGAACATCTCCATAAGGCATTGCCCCTTGTGACTCGTCTCTGCACAGAGCTTGGGATGAAAAGTGCTCTAAAGGACTAAGTACAAAATACCCACTACTGGCAGGCTGGAGAGGAGGAAGGTCTCCCTCAGGAAACCGAGGTAGGTGAAAAGGGAGAAAAAAAGAGAGAGAAAGAGAGAAAGAGAGGGTCACTCTCCCAAACTTTCTGTCTTGAAACAGAATCCACATTGCAGAAGGGGAGAGGACCTCGCAAAATGAAAATAGAAAATCACACCAGCCTATTTTTGTACTGTATGTTAAAAATTAGTCAGAGGGAAAAAAAACCCAAACACAAAAACCCCACAAAAAACACCCACCAAAATCCCCAACTCAATTTTACTCATATGCATTTGATCAGCTTTCTGCAAATTCCTCAAGTAAAGCCTGCTAGCATAAACAAATAATAACACTTCTTTGTTGGCCGTAAGCAGAATGTATCCAATCTCTTCAGCCAGCAAGGATCTCGTCTCCCATGCCTGCCAGGCATCCTGAGGAGCTCAGCTACATAAGCAAGATGCTTTTCTGCTCTGCAGAGTACAGAAATCTCATGTATTTACAATTACAGAGTGTAAAAGACAAACATACCTTAAATGCCATAAACTTGTGATACGGTTTAGGAGCCCAAGCATAGATCTCTACAGCGTTCTTTAAGGCAATCACCAAGAACTTGATTCTTTCGTATTTCACTAAAATAAAAATAAACCCAATTTTAAAAACATTCACTCTCTTTCTGACACATCTCCAGGAATAGCTTCTCAGGCCATCCCTCTGTTGATTGTCATTACATAGAGTCCACCTAATGCATAAAGATGAATTCCAAATTTACTTGTGGCTATGGTCTACCCATACTTTTAATATCAAATTGTCAGGTCAGACCTAAGACTAGAGAACAAAACCACATCTCTTCAGACATTTATTTCCA